>CM021103.1:147537576-147590857 GCA_007115665.2 Sequoiadendron giganteum | reverse complement strand
ATTAGAGGGGATCCCTCTTGATTCAATATTTGGGGAGATCTAGGCCTACAAGTGGTGGATGAGAGAGACATATCCGGTCTCCTCTACCAAGATGAAATACTTGTATAAACCCTTCCTATGGATGATGCTAACAGAGGACTTTATGTTGGACTAACTACCAGCATCTCCCTTTAGGTTTGCGACATGGTTTAACTGCCTCCAATGGATATTAAATGACACTTGTATCGGTCATTGACAGGTTGATATTTTGGTGCAAAAAGAAGGCAAACAATTGGTATCAGAGGAGGTCATTGGTTCAAACCCCTCAGGTGACACTGAGGGGGGAATTTTTGGACTAACCACCAGCATCTACCTTCGGGTTTGCAACATGGTTTAACCACCTCCTGTGGATCTTCACTGACAATTGTATTGGGAATTAACAGGTCGATCTTTTGGTGCAATGACAAGGCCAACACTTCAATTAATGTTGGGCATGGGCTATAATAGGAATGAAAGTTTTTGAAAAAACAACTGTAGACATGCAAAACTAACATCATGCATCCAATTCTGCTATTAATCAATTAAAGCAATTTATTGATTAATTTCCTAAGGTTCATTAAATAAATCAAATTATTTAATCCTTATGTTCTTCTCATTTGATTTAATAAATCAAACTGATTTAATCAAATATCAAATCCCTAAAACTTCCTAAGTTAATTAATCTAAATTAATTAACTTCTAATCATAATTATCATTCTCTAGCTTTTGACTCAACTAGAGTCAAACCCAAACTCTTAACTAACCCACCCACTTGCACCAATAAATCATTTCTTTGATTTATTAATTCTTCTAATTACATTCAAAATGGCATCAAAATGGAATATTCTTCCAATTTGAATCTTCCCCCAAAAAAGGACTTGTCTCTTCCAACAAGGTTTTAAATGCTATTTGCACAAGTCAAACATGGCATTTATTGCACCTTTCATCCCCCCTAAACATGTCATTTCATCCAAATTTGAATTTCAAATTGGCACATTGGCCAAGACTTGCACATTCCTCACTCTCTCACACTTTGACAAGTGGCATCTTGTCATTGGCTCATGAATGATCCCGCATTCATCCAAATCTATCACTCTTCCTAATCTTGAATCTATAAAATGCAAAGCATTTCAACACAAAACATCTACAACACAACAACACATTTTCATGCAAGGTCATTCTCTTCACTTGAGAATCAATCTTGTTCTTCATTATCTACAATCTACAATTTGAGCACTATCATTTTAGGCAACTTGAGATCACTTAGCATCTCATTGTCTATCATATCACTAAGCTTATCAAGGATTGGGAAAGGGCTCTTTCACATACTCAAAGAGCACCAATCCACTATGGGATAGGAATGATTCATGTTTTTTGCATTGTTCTTATTAGATACATTGTTTAAACATGATTCTATATTTCATAGAGATGTTTGAGTTTGCTGATTTAAACTAACTTTTATGCTAACAACATGAAATTGTTTAGGTCTCACTTGCAGATTTTAGCATCCACAAAATGGCGCTAGAAGGAGGGCTATGGATTTTCTTCACATTTGTTGTGTATTGTCTTACTTTTAACTGTTTGTTAGCATAACATTTGATAAAATTTCTAAAACCCTCTGCAATAAATCTATTTCATGCATATCTAGATTACATTTCTTTAAAGAATCCTTTCAAATAAATAACGTGCTTTGTCTATGCTTCTATATTTTGGATACATTTTTGTTGCTCATACTACCTTACCCAATGATCTGATCCATGCAGCACTTATTTCTTTCTTTAGAACCTAGATTTTCTCTAGAATAAAGCGAAGACCTCTAACCAATACATGTGCAAAGGAACAATTTGTTTTCTTGTCCATTCCAACAACTATCTCAGATAGTTCATGAAATAATTGCTCATGCATTGTTTTGGATTCATTATCATTTTCTTCAATAGCAAGCTTCGACACAACACCTAATGAGTATTCCAAAAGCTTGCTGAGATACTCCATGTCTTGGTTTCCTGACTCTAATACCTGAGACAAGAGATCTATGTCAATGCTGTCAAGGGTTTCCTGCTTCCATCTTGCAGGAACTAATGCAAAAAGTTCATTCCTGACTTCTTTCACCAGTTTAATAACCCAAGTATAATCAGGGGGGTTTCTTGTAAGAGACTCTTTGACACAATCCCAAAATTCTATCTCCATTGTTGATTTTATCTTCACCGTGAATTCGTCTGAAGACTTATTCATTCCACACACAGTATCAACAAATGTTCTATCTCTGTCGCGAAGAATATCATTAACAGTTTTTTCTCATCTGCTTTTCCTGTTGGAACAAATTTTTCTGAATAGATCAAATCATAATTGAACAGGCCTGTCTATAGCTTTATTATCCATGTTATTTCTTACAGTTCTGGAGTTGTTCCTTTTGGAACAAATTCATCTTCTACTGAGCAAGTGATAACTCCCAAATGACTCCACGTAGTGGTCAGAAATAGATTTGAGCTTTTTTTGCATCCTTTCCTCCATACCTTGAGGCCGACGCAAGACATCTCTCAGGCTCGCGTATTTGGTGGTTCAAGCACTTCATTGTTTGGATCAACTTTGGCTGCTTCTGCCTACTTCTAGCATTTATCTTCCTGGCAGGCTCGAGTGTACCTAGTCCTTCAGAATCCATACACCACATCACTCCATACAAGATCACTGTCAAGACCTCATACCCCACATGGGGTAGGCGATAGTCTAGATGGACATCATTATTGAAAAAGAGCAGCTAAAATGAGTGTATGGTGATGCATCAATAATTGCAGTTTGGAAGAGAGTCACAACACTGCCTTATCTCTGTCTATAAATGCATTGATTGTGAGACGTTGCCTTGGTCTGTCTGTCAGTGAGGAGTACTAATCTAGCAGTCTGCTTTTCAAATTTTCTTTACACCTTCCAATCACATTTAACTAAGAAAGTTTTTAAAGTCTGTTCACCAAGTCTACTCTGTGCAGGGTGGGTGTAAGAAGAAATCATATCAATTGTTGTGCAGGGTGGAGTGTTTAATGCTGCTCCTCTCACTAATCCATTGGGATCATTTAATATCAATTTTTATTTATTTATACATATCTACAATTGTGCTTCAAGAAGGTAAGGTTCATTTATGAATGATTTGACTTTGTTGCTAGCTTAGAGAAGGGAGTAGCGGTCTATGGGAAATTGTGGTTCATGTTGTACCCGTACGAAATTTTCAGTATTGCGTCCAATTTCAGACCAAAACCCTATCACTTCTCAATTGTGAATCATAGCTAGAGCTTCGTTATGGTCATCCATGTTTCTGTCATCTCTCATTTTCTTTGTGTGGGCTGAGGGAGGATGCTTAAGGAATTAAGGAATTCTTCTTTGTACTTACCAACTGCTTTTGACAGTCTAAAGTTTTTTTATTTCCATGCTACCATCAATGTAGTCCATAAAACAACATCTATTTGAGGCATCTTGTCAATCAGTTCACATTCCATACCTATCTACCAAATCGATGATGACAGTCGCTCCTTTGAAACTTGGCATGTGTTTGACTCCTCATGATACCCTATGATTTATTTTCTGCTAGATTTATGGCCCTTATCCCAATATATCACCCCACTAAAGCTGACCATGTGAGGTAGGAGTTGCTATTGTGAAAGTGGCACTGGAATGAGCTTATTTCAATGCTTCTCTTACTAAAAAAAAAATCTTTGCTGCAAATCTTTTTCATGTGAGTAGCTTCATAAATGATCTTTATTCACTATCTTTGCTATAGTCATTTTGTCTTGTTCATTAATATTGATTTAAAGCATTCACTATTCACCCATGTTTCACATCTACTTTCTTGGGGAAATGCACTTTAATGTTGCTGATCTCATTGGATGGATGTGTAGGGTACATATAAGAAGAAATCAAGATTTTTTCGAGTGATATTAAATATTGACTAGTTCTCCAAGATTTCCTCTTACATTTACTGTCATTGCCTAAGGAACATTTGGCATAATTTAAAATCTGCATTCTGCAAACATTGATGAAGGGTAGTAGCTAAAGTTATTTGATTATGTAGATTAGATGAACGAACACCTTGAAAAGAGGGATTCTTATTAATGCTTCTTTTATTAGTTCATAATTGCTAATTTTTTCATTTGACACCTTTCTATTGTTTGAAGTAAATTCTTGAAATGAACTCAAATAAATAATTTGATCCTTGCACAATGGTCTCATTTTATTTATTTTTATCTTGTAGGAGGAGCGATTTCATTTGCACAAGGAACTTGTAGCATTGAAACATCAAAAAAAATTTGTGGATAAGATTTGAGTTAAAGAAATCGAACATCAAAATTAAGACTTGAAGAGCATTTTTTAATGCTTATGGTTATAATCCAGAGCTTCAATTCACTACCCATTTTTTCTGTTTTAAACCAAATCACCTTTCAATTTTGGATTTAAAATTAATCAGTGATTGATTGTCTTTTTCAAATTGGGATAAAATTGAACCTTAGACATTTACTAGATTTTGATTTGGGTTAAAATTGAACAAGGCAACCTTCACACTTGGATTTTGGTGCTTAAAAGGAATTCATCACTGCTTTTTGGACTTAAAATGAACAACTATTTGTCATGCTTTGTAATCTTTTTCACAAAGTAATATCATCGAAAAGACGTATGCACTTCTCTTACACCTCATGGAGACCTTGAGAATCAAAAGTCTTTTTCTGATATTAAGTTGTCAAAAATATTGCCTCGACACTTCAATTTGGGCATTTTAAAATTGAACAAAACATGCGAGTGTGAGCACGATCTATTGTGGAGGTTCTCCCCTTTGTTTTTCAACAAAGGTTGTGTGAATGATGGGATATGTTAGCTCGCTTTTGTTTATCTTAGAGGGCTTGCCTTGTGGGAAAAAGTAATCACCCAAGGGAACGACCCAATCGAAAGCATGCTAAAGCCAAGCGACTTCCACCTGGGATATAAGTGTGGATATTGGAGCAACGGCCAATATCACGAGGACTATTCCAACGAGATGGATAGCAATGGACTCTCGTTGATGTTGGATAATCCCCCACGAACGGAATGCCTGAATTAGAACCCTTTGTTTAGAAAAAGATCAAAACCTTGTCTATCTTGTTGGTGCAAAAGGTTATGTCCTTTGAAGCCGCCCCACGTAACATGCGGTCTTGTTGTGGAAATGGAAAGTATGCCATGGGAGATTCATGGGTACTAATGCTTGGCTGACCCAAATAAGTGAGTGTCGTGGAGGGGAGCCAGTGTGGTCAAACATTTAGCCATTCACACAAGATATGCATAGCTGGATTTATCCAAGTGGGAACCCAACAAGATATTGCCTCATCATCCTAGGGTTGTAAAAAGTGCTTGGAATCAAAAACACTTTGCTTGGATTCAAAACATTGAAAAGCGAACATTCACAAGAGCCTCAAATTTCAAACATCTTGGAAGAAACAAATACCTTTGAAGAAATTAAGCACTCTTGCTTTCCCTAGGGATCATATCCTTCGAGGTTTCTAAGTGCTCGAATTCTATCGTCATTTGTTTTCACTAAGGATAAACATAGGAGACTTTTTCCCTAATTTCCTTGATTTCCACATAATGGACCTTGTGGGATGAAGAAGAAAGCAGGACATTAGACATTCAGTTTGAAAACATAATCAAGCAAGTGATTTGGGTAAAAAGGATTCATTAAGACAAGATAAAAGACAAATTTGATTACACATGTGTTTTCTAACATGATCAAAATCCCAAAACTGAAGTTCAAAAAGCTTAGTGTGAAAGCTAGTGAGGAGCGTCTTGGAATCCCAAATTTTTTGAATGGTTTGCTTTCCTCCCATAGGAAATATAGCATGTTCTTCAACACCGAGGTCTTGTAAGTAGAAGTGTTATTCTAGGTCAAGTCTAGGATCAAATTCAATCACTTTCATCCATCTCTCAACCATCAAAATCAATCAAATTTCCATCTCACCAACTCTTGGAAACTGTGTAAACATCTTTTATGCTAAAATTTTGGGCAAAATCAAAACCAATTTGTTTGACTTAACACATCTAGTCAAACCATCATCTTATACACAAGTTCTCTCTTGGATAATACAACTTCCTAGGGCTTATGAGTTCATCTTGCTTGGCTTAGCACACCTAGCCAAATTATCAAATCATCACCCCGTTTGACTTAACGCACTTAGTCAAACCATCCTCTTATGTACAAGTCCACTCTAGGATAACACAACTTCATAGGGTTTACAAGTGCATTTATCATATTATGTTTGACTTAACACATCTAGTCAAACTATCAATCCAATCACGATCAATCAAAGTCCTAAAAGGTTTAGCATTTCCTTCAAAGTTTCTTTAAGAGTTCCATTCATCCATATCACTCATCTTTCATTTATCTCATCCTCGTCATCACTTTGATCCTTCAATTATCCTAGCTCTTAGCTTCTTTGAACCTAAAGTTTAGACCGATCTAAAGGATTAGAGGTTCATCTCTTACATTCTTGAAAATTGATCTTCATTTTATGGTTCAAACTCAATCGCAACACAAGAGGGACATGGAATATAAATTTGATCCATCCATCATGAGTAACCCAAATCAACTAAACTATCCAAGCCTTGCAATACCATTTGATTTTCAAAGCTTGTACAATGCATACATGGGAGCATTATCTCATACAAACATCAATGGTACAACAAATATGAGCATACCCAATCCAAAGTTTGGAACACCTTTCCCAATGATAGATTTAAATCCAAGTCCAAATCTGCAAATCTATCAACCAAACGCTCAATGCATGAGTTTTCCAAACAACATTATCCCACCAAATCCATACATGCCAAGTACAACTTTACCAAACATGACCATTTCAAATCCACACTTGGTAAATTTTGGGGTAGATATGCTCGCAAATCCCCCTAATGTTGTTCAAAATCCTAGCAATATATTGGCAACTCCATATGTTGATTCAATCCAAGGCAACAACATGCAAAATCAAAGTTACCTAAATCCAAGCAATATGATTCCCAACCACAACAATGTTCAATTTCAACAAACAATGCCAAATCAAAACGTCATACCAAATCATCCCATTTTTCCATCGATATCGCAAAAATAGATGGAAACCATCCAAGCAACCCCAACAATCAATAGCATTCCCATTCCACCACCACCACCACCACCACCAAAATACAACACGACCAATTCATTCTCCATCATATTGCAAACCACACAAGAAGCTTCCCACAAAAAGGCACTCCAAGCCCAACAAGCTACACAGCTAGTTGCTCAGCAAGCACAAGTGGCTCAAGTAGCCCAACAAGCGCAAGCGCAAGCAGAATTTTGGGCACTATTGCAAGCAATCCAAGAAGAAGTAGCACAACAAAGAGCCCAACAAAAAGCTTTGTTGGCACAAAAACAACATGATGAACAACAAGCGTTGTTGGCTCAATAGAAAACATAGGCCTTACTCCCACAACAAAACTTGCAACTAATTCCCACCATAATAATTCAAAATGATGATCAAGATCCTTTAACTAATGACAATGTTGAAAATGTCTCTACATCACCTAATGAGTTAGAAGACATATCTGAAGAATTTGTTCCAAAGCATGATCAACATCTTTCACCAAGGTCTAGTAATGATCCTCTCCAAAACATATGGCCATCCTTTGACCTCATGAAATTTGAGAATATTCCTATGCCTAATGAAGATATCGAAGAAAGAAATCCATTCTTTGAAATTGACCCATGTCAAGAACTTGATCCAAAGCATGTTGAAAGCAATTCCAAAATCACTCAAGATCGAGAATTTGTATCTCCAAGCTACTACAATGATATAATGGACACTCTACTATCTATAGCACATACTCTTCCATCTACCCATGAGATGCTTTATTTGGATGGACCTGTAGATGATCTTCATTCAAAACAAGAGTCTCCTACTCTTAAAATTTGTACACATGATCAAGATGTAGAGAAATGTAGAGACATATCAGAAATGGATCATGAAGAAGGCTTGTACGTAATTCATGAATCAGAAACATCCTATGAAGTGAGTCAGGAGGAAGACTTTTGTGTAGACAGCGAAGCATCAACACTTCTTGAAGAAGCACTACAATCTGATATGTCACAAGATCAAGCCAAAGAGATCAATCAGGAATTTATCCCACATGTGGAGGATCCTATCACTTATAAAGTTGGATCACTCACCTTTCTTAGAGCAAGCTATCTCGTCAATAAAGAAGCTAACACTTCTGAAGGTCCACAACAGAGCAGAGAAGGAGCAACACCTTGTTTCCAAGGTAAATCATATCTTTTTGCAAATAAAATGTTTCAACAGATAAATTATCAAGGTAGAGGATTAGGCCTACACAAACAGGGTATCCTAGAACCAGTGCAGATTGTTGGCAATCCTAAACATCAAGGCCTTAGTTATTCGACAATCAAAGGATCTCAACATATCAGTAAAATTTCCACAAAATTGGGGGCAACTTCGTCTCGAGCAAACATCAACATAGGGAGCACGAAGAATCCTTATGATGAAACCAATGCCAATACTACAACCCACCACATGCTAAATCTCCATCCACCCATCACCCCATCCATGAATTGGGACCAACAACAAAAGAAAGATTTGAATCAAAGCATGAAGAACGTCATCAAAGAAAAAGAAGCTAAGAAGAATATCAGATAAATCAAATACAAATGGATACCAAAGAATACAAAGAATGATTATCCCTATCAAACTCCATTAGTCAAAGAAACTATGGGGCAAAAGAAAAAAGGGAAAAGTATCCATCAAAGATGTCCACAAAAGAAAAATAAAGCTTCTCAAGCAACATACAAAGTTTATCGAGCAGTTGGTCCTAATTCCACATACACTTCTGTATCCACCCATCATTGTTCATCTTCCCAAGTTTGGAGAGTCAAAGGCTCCAAACTGTCAACCAATCCATATTTTATCCCTAAACACACTCCATCCACGCCTCCATGCATGATATCCAATTCTCACATTGACCATGTGTTGGCAACGACCCTTCATCATAAGGATTCAGAAGGCACTCTATCGCGATGTGCACACAAAGACAGAGTTAACTCCAGTATCAATAAAGCAGAAGAAATTTCTCAAAAGTTGCATTCAAGTGCACATATCTTGGCAAGACAACTTCTACAAATAGGATATCGATGACACATTATGACAGAAGAATCAACATCAGCACCACCAGGTGGTTCAACATCAGCTTAAAATCTCTCAGAAAATACAAAAACAATCAGAAAATGTCCTGAAAAAAATGGTCACCTTGATGAAAACCTGGCAAATAGGCGTCTTGGTGATAACAAAAAAAAATCAAAATATACAAAAATCCAAAAAAAATCAGAAAAATGATTGAAAATAGTAATGAAAAAAATCGTCCTCTAGTGAAAACCACTTCGGTGGCGCTTTGGATAGGTACCATAATGAAAACCTAGCAAACAGGCGTCATGTGTAGAATCAAGCATCTACATGTGCCATTTCAGGAGAAAGCATCTTATCGCATATGCAATAAATCCAACATTCCAGCCATATCATATGTTCATCCATGAATAGTTTATCCAATCCATTTTCATCCATTTGCATCCATACTCCAAGGTATCTTAATCTTGATTAAAACTTGGAGCACACTTTACACTTGCTTGCGGTAAACATCTTGACATGGGTCATTTTCATTGATCCCATCCTACCTAACGCTATTTGAACCTTGAACCACTATCCAAAGGCGCATCCGCTTTTTGAACACTTTATCTTATCACAAGATAATCCATATCCATTCCACCCATGGCATTCCAAACATTGCTAGACATTGGGGGTAGGTATTTCCATCTTTCTTCAAGAATAAATCTTGATATATATCCTCCAACTTATGAAATGATTTGAACATTGGAAAACATGAAAGCAAATTGGTCAAAGCATTTGTGAGCCAAAAAAATCCAAATCACTAGCCCATGGCATATTTTGACAAGAAGATGTTCCTTATCAAGCTTTATCTTTTGTCGAACATCAATCTGAATAATTCATATCAGTCGTATCTAATGTGTACATTTGTGTCACATCAAACCATCAAAGCAATTTTGTTCCAAATCAAGCTTCATCAATCTTGATCAATCAAATCCAATCAATTATCACCTTGTTTGATTTAACACACTTAGTCAAACTATCATCTTATGCACGAGTTTTCTCTAGGATAACACAACTTCCTTGGGTTTACAAATTTGTTATCATCTTTGTTTGGCTTAACACACTTAGCCAAATTATCAAATCCATAATCACCTTGTTTGGCTTAACACACCTACCCAAATTATCCTTTTTGTACGAGTTTACTCTGGGATAACACAACTTCCTAGAATTTACAAGTGCATTATCACTTTTGTTTGACTTAACACACTTAGTAAAACTATCAATTCATCAATCCGATTGATCAACATTAAGCTTGGTTTTCAACAAAATCCCAAAACACAACACTGATATCGTCATCACGTATCCATATCCAAATCGTCAAAATCATCAAAAACTCAAAAATATTTGAAATTATCAGAAAACCAAAAACATTCTAAAAAATCATGCAAAAAATCAAAAACATCCAAATCATTCAAAAAATCCAAAAACATGTCAAATATCATAAAATCTTCAAAAATTTCATCATCAGGTCTTTTCAATCTTTCACATTGCCGAACTACGTTATCTCTGAGCTTGAACATAGGCAAGGTTGATCTTTGATCATCCCCCAAGACATTTAGGTCATTCTTTATGCGTTCGTCGCATTGGCATCCATTTGCCCATCCTTTAGGCATCCGTCGCAATGGCATTCATTTGCTTATCTTTTTTACATTTAGGTCATTCTTTATGCATCCGTCACATTGGCATCTGTTTGCCCATCCTTTAGGCGTCCATCGCAATGGCATTCATTTGCTTATCTTTTTTACATTTAGGTCATTCTTTATGCGTCCATCACATTGGCATCCATTTGCCCATCCTTTAGGCATCCGTCGCAATGGCATTCATTTGCTTATCTTTTTTACATTTAGGTCATTCTTTATGCATCCATCACATTGGCATCCGTTTGCCCATCCTTTAGGCATCCGTCACAATGGCATTCGTTTGCTTATCTTTTTTACATTTAGGTCATTCTTTATGTGTCCATCGCATTGGCATCCGTTTTCCCATCCTTTACGCGTCCGTCGCAATGGCATTCATTTGCTTATCTTTGTTACATTTAGGTCAGTCTTTTAGGCGTCTGTCACAATGGCAATCCATTTTCCCATCTATCTCATTAGCAGTCAAGTCAATTGTTGTCTGAACTACATCGTCTCTGAGCTTAAACGTAGGCAAGGCCATCCTTGATCGGCCCCCGAGACACAAAATCCAAAAACATTCATAATTCTTGAAAATACCAAAAACATTCATAAATCTCAAAAAATACAAAAAAAAAACATTCATAAATCTCAAAATTCCAAAAATAGCCTCAAAACATTTGAAAAAACTCAAAATGGTGCATCCATTTCATCTCGCTTTCACCCGTGATTGTCATCACTCATATTAAAACAATTGTCACTTTCACCCTTTGGCGAGTCAGTCAAAAGCAAGTTTAGCAGGTTCTAAACTGAACACCTTATCGTCAAAGTCTCGAAAGTCTAAGTCAGTAAGTCAGCAAGTTGGTCAACTCAAAGTATCAATAGCTTATCACCCAATCAGTCCCATCAAAACCCTGATCACTACATGTCCTAGGATGAAGCTTTCCTGTAATGGACATAAGCATCAGGTACCCCACAGTAGTTTAGCCTTGGCTAGTGGTACGATGAACGTCAACTTGTTTGTTAACTTTATCTTGGTCTTTTTGACTTATCTTATTTTGTGCTCATTTCAAGGACCTCTCGATGATGCCTAGACAAAACAAGTTTAGAGAGAAAGGAATGGGGCAATGATCATTATCTTTTTATCTGCTGTGCTTGTTGGATGTTCTCGTAAAATAAATTGGCGAATACTTGCTTTGTTGGGTCCGTCCTAGCAAGGTTTCCGTATGTCAAGTGTGAACAAGAGCACTCCTATCTGATTGTCGAGTCAAAGTTCATCACACTAGGTGCAACGCCATCCTAGTTCTTAATACCTTGATGCATCGCACCTACGTGTGTTATCAAACATAAAGAAAGGTATGCTCTTTTCCCATTCTTGGATAAGCAATACATCATCATTATCCATCATCATATCCAATAAAGTCTCAACGACTGGGGGATTCATTGGACTTCTTCATCTTCTTGGATTTAAGGTTTGATCCCTCTCATTCTTCTATCCTCTTTCACGCTAACAATGCATCCATCCTACATCCATCCTGCATTCGTCCTATTATCTTGCATATTCATGCCATATCCATCTCATGCATAATCATGTCATCTCATTTTCATCATCATTATCATATAGTCTAACCATCCATACATCCATTTTGAACCTCTTTGTCGCGAGATCAACCTCAAATTGAATCTTTTCGCTCGATCTCTCGAGGGGGCAATGTACTAACGTACTTATTTTCGCTAGGGCATCCGAAAAATCTGATTTTTTTTAAAATTTCAATGTCAGCGACATCATTCTTTGAACCAATGCAATGAGTACATTGCTTCAAAGAGGGGCAAAATGTAGACATGCAAAACTAACATCATGCATCCAATTCTGCTATTAATCAATTAAAGCAATTTATTGATTAATTTCCTAAGGTTCATTAAATAAATCAAAATTATTTAATCCTTATGTTCATCTCATTTGATTTAATAAATCAAACTGATTTAATCAAATATCAAATCCCTAAAACTCCCTAAGTTAATTAATCTAAATTAATTAACTTCTAATCATAATTATCATTCTCTAGCTTTTGACTCAACTAGAGTCAAACCCAAACTCTTAACTAACCCACCCACTTGCACCAATAAATCATTTCTTTGATTTATTAATTCTTCTAATTACATTCAAAATGGCATCAAAATGGAATATTCTTCCAATTTGAATCTTCCCCCAAAAAGGACTTGTCCCTTCCAACAAGGTTTTAAATGCTATTTGCACAAGTCAAACATGGCATTTATTGCACCTTTTATCCCCCCTAAACATGTCATTTCATCCAAATTTGAATTTCAAATTGGCACATTGGCCAAGACTTGCACATTCCTCACTCTCTCACACTTTGACAAGTGGCATCTTGTCATTGGCTCATGAATGATCCCGCATTCATCCAAATCTATCACTCTTCCTAATCTTGAATCTATAAAATGCAAAGCATTTCAACACAAAACATCTACAACACAACAACACATTTTCATGCAAGGTCATTCTCTTCACTTGAGAATCAATTTTGTTCTTCATTATCTACAATCTACAATTTGAGCACTATCATTTTAGGCAACTTGAGATCACTTAGCATCTCATTGTCTATCATATCACTAAGCTTATCATGGATTGGGAAAGGGATTTTTCACATACTCAAAGAGCACCAATCCACTATGGGATAGGAATGATTCATGTTTTTTGCATTGTTCTTATTAGTTACATTGTTTAAACATGATTCTATATTTCATAGAGATGTTTGAGTTTGCGGATTTAAACTAACTTTTGTGCTAACAATATGAAATTGTTTAAGTCTCTCTTGCAGATTTAACATCCACAACAACAATAGTTGATTGGAACCTATTATTGTTGAGAAGCATATGAAAAATCTTGGCCTTGGATGTAACCCTCTAAGTATAACCATACATGGCATAATTCCCCCCATTAAAGCAGTCAGGACTCCCCCTCAGCTATCGATAGTTGTCCTTCAATTACAAGTGTCTATAGGTCTACCCTTAGATAACTTTATCTTTGACGTAACTAATGTGTGTAGTATTTGCGAGGATCCCATAACTGAATTGCCTATGCTTTTTGAAGATTCCTCCCTATTCATGATCAACACCCTATATTTTGAGTCAGATTGTCAAACCCATGAAATAAATCTGTATATCCTCAACTCTTCAATTATAACCAACGAGGACCACCAATTTTGGGCATGTTCAAAAATGATGAGGTGCTCTCATAATTCATGGGATTACAGGATCGTGTTCCATATGGATATCATAAAGCTAGGTTTTACATCATACTCGATACACAAGCCTATTATAGGAAAACGATTAAATCCTTCAGTCACAAAAGTGATAAATTGAGAATAATCTCAAGGTCTTTGAGTTAAAACCACATAGTGGCACTCTCTGACTTGAAAACCATAAAAATAAAGGATGTATCCAATGGTGAAAACCTTGAGCTGAGGCATCAAATGATGAAGGATTTAATCTTCCTTTGAGTTCCATTCACTAGGAAAAGTAAGTCATTCTAGCAGAACAGTGCAATCTTGTCAATCTCGAAACAAAGGAACTACCGCACATAACATTCTATGTCAAGTCACTTCTTATAGAAGAACATGAAATCCTAGCTATGTTTCTAAATGAAAGAAAGGTAAAATTTGCATGGACTTATGTCAATATGACTAGGCGTGATCCATAAGTTGTAGTTCATCACCTAGCTATATATCTTGAAGCGAAGCCTATGAGCCAAAAGCTGAGAAAAATGCATCCCTAGATAGCATTTCTGGTCAAAATGGAATTACAAAATCTCCTAGATGCAAATTTCTTATGTTCAATCAATTATCTAGAGTGGGTATCAAACCTTGTACCTATTTCAAATCCCACTGGGGGCATCTGCATTTGCATGAAATTTAGAGACTTAAACAAAGCATGTCTAAAGGATGACTTTCCACTTCGAAACATTGACATGATCATGGATATGATGGTAGGAGAAGAGATACTATCATTAATATACAAATTCTCAAGATACAATCAGATCATGATAGCTAAAGAGGACCAACATAAGATAACTTTCACTTGTCCATGGGGAACACATTTGCTAGAACATGGGGCCATTCAGGTTGATGAATGTAGGACCAACTTACCAAAGGGCCATGACACTCATATTTCATTATATGATCCATAAAACTATGGAATATTATGTGGATGATATACTGGCTAAATCAAAGAAGCGATGGGCTCACATATCAACCCTAAGCTCCTTTTTTGATAGACTAGAAAAGTACAAGGTCTGACTTAATCTGAAGAAGTGTGTCTTTGGGGTACAATCAGCTAAGCTCCTAGGGTATATCATATCAATGAGAGGAATTGAAGTAGATCCATCCAAATTCAAGGCGATCCTCGAAATGGAAGCACCCAAGACATTGAAGCAACTAAGAGGCCTACAAGGAAGACTCCAGTCCATTTGCCAATTCATAGCACAACTAGCAAACAAGGCACTCCCATATTTTCATCTACTCCATAAGGGGATAGCATACAAATGGGATGAGAAATGTGACCAAGCATTCAACAAGATCAAAGAGTATTTTCTCACACCACCAATCCTTATGCCATCGATTCCAAGAAAATCATTGATCTTATACATATCACCAACAATAATAGCCCTTGCCACTCTCTTAGCCTAGCATGATGAAAATGGGAAGGATATAGCTATATATTACATCAACAGGACCATGGTTGGACATGAGCTGAACTACATAGCCATTTAGAAAGCTTTCCTAGCAGTCGCATTTATAGCTCAGAAGTTCAGACATTACATGCTAGAACATCAGATCAAGCTCATTACAAAAATAGACCCACTCAAATACCTACTTTCCAAAGAAACTCTCACAGGACAAATGGCTAAGTGGGTTATGATCCTGATGGAGCATGACATTGAGTATGTAGAATGCAAGGATATCAAAGGGAAAGAAATCATAGATCAACTTCCAAAAGCACCTATATATGCAAAAAATCCACTTGTTTCAGAGTTCCTTGATGAATGAATCTTCAACCTTAGTGTGGAAGATCACTGGAAAATGTACTTTGATGTATCCTACACACAAATGGGTCAGGAGTGCGAATATTCTTCATCACTCCACAAGGGGATTACATATCTAAATCATACAAGTTGCCATTATCATGCAAAAGAAAAATAATGGAGTATGAGGCTCTTGTCATAGGGTTGAGGATTGTAGTGTAGTGGTAAATCATGGAACTTAAGGTCTATGGAGACTCACAACTCATAATCAACCAAGTAAATAATGAATATCAAACAAAGGATGATAAGTCGACCCCATACAAAAAATTGGTGGAAATATTTAAGGAGTCCTTCATTGATATTACATTTGAGTTTAGCTACCAAGAGAAAATAATAGAGCATTAGATGTAATGGCTACAATCAAATCACTCTTGGAGATCCCGCACAATGTCCCAAAACAAGAATTCCTCGTAGATAAAATTCTTGTACCAGCATTCAATGTACTAGAGTTTGAATGCGTGTGAAAATTAATTGGTCCCAGTGATCCATGGTACCATGATATTTACACTTACCTAAGAATAAGAGTTCTCCCCGCTGACATAACCCCAAACCTCAAAAGAGCCTTTGTCAAAAAGTGATCCCATTTTTTCATCCTAGGAGCATCGAATGGATACTTCTATGTTTCCTAAACACTAAGGAAGACTTGACTTCTTTAATCAAAGTACATAATGACATTTGTGGTTCACACTCGAGAGGTATGACTTTAGCCAAGGAAATGTTTAGGATGGGATACTATTGGCCAACAATGGAAAAAGAAGCACATGACTATGTCAAAATATGTTTGTAGTGTCAACAACATGGGACCTCATCAATGCACCAGCTCAAGAGCTCAACCCAATTACCACACCTTGGCCCTTTTCATAGTGGGAGCTCAATCGCATTGGTAAAATCACTCCCACCTCATCCAATGGGCATATGTTTATCATCATCACCACAAAATACTTTATGAAGTGGGTGGAATCCATTCCCATGACCTACATTACAGGAAAGAAGATATCCAAGTTCATCATGAATTATCTTGTTTGCCGATACGGTGTCCCTCAAGCCATTATCTCAGATAATGGGACACCTTTCAAAAATCAAGATGTTCGCAACCTATGCCAAAATTTCAAAATCCAACATCGTTTTTCCACTCTGTATTATCCCCAAAGAAACACAGAAGCTACCAATAAAACCATCCTGAAAATCCTCAAGAAAAAAACCAATGACATTGGTCGTGACTGACATCTATAATTAAATCCCACCTTATGGGCCTACCGCACAAGCATCCACAGACCAACAGGTGCCACCCCCTTCTCTCCAGTCTACGGATTAGAGGCCATCCTCCCCATTGAGATGGATTTCTCATCCCTGATAATATCACTTCAGAATCTCATTATAGATGAAGAATATAGGGTCTCACAATTGAATGAGCTACAAATACTAGATGAGCAGTGCACAAATACCCTAAACCACTTGTATGTCTATCAAAATCACCTCAAGAAAAGCTACAAAAATAAAATCATAAGGGGAACCTTCCAAGTTAGTGAGCTAGTACTGAAGGAAAATCATAAGAATGTGCCAAATCAAGATAGCAAGGGAAATTTTGAGCCCAACTGGTTGGGACCATTCATTGTCACCGCAAGCTACAAGTCAAGGGCATATCAACTATCAACGCCTGAAGTCAAACCCCTATAGGAGCCCATGAACAACTCCCATCTCAAAAATTATTACACTTGATCTTTTAAGGGTAAAACCAAAAATACAAAAAAAATCCAAAAATCCAAAAAAAAAAGAAAAAATATTAAAAAGAGTAAAGAAAAAAATGTCCTCTAGTGAAAACCACTTTGGTGGCACTTTGGGCAAGTACCTTGGTGAAAACTTGGAAAATAGATGCCTTGTGCAAATAAAACACTCTCCATCCACTAGGATCTTCACAACTTATTCTACACACTTACCATTCATCCATCGCATTCCATTGATCCTTCCATTCACCTATCTGTGTCTGTGTCATAACTTGATTCTATGTTTGTATCATGTTCCACCCTAGTACTACCTAGCACATTCCTAAGGTCAATTTATCTTGCCTATATCGAAGTAGTCTATCGCATCACACTAGGGGCATGTTCTTGTACCTACATCAAATTGAATTCATGTATATTCTTACAGTCTTCCTTAAAATAAAAAATCTAAAAACATTCAAAAATTCCATCAAAAATCCAAAAACATTCAAAAAAATCCTCTAAAAACATCCAAAAACAAGTCAAAAATCCAAAAAAGTAAAAAAATAGTCATCTTGTTGAACAACATCACCTCTGAGCTTGAACATAGGAAAATTTCATCTTTGATCATCCCCCAAGACACATTAGGTCAGTCCATTAGAAGTTTGTTGCAATAAAATGGTAATCCATTTGTCCATCTATATCATCATTAAATAAAGTTTGTGTCATTCGAGCTATGTGGTCTCTGCATGTATAATGTAGGAAAGGATAATCTATTGATTAGCTCTTGAGACCAAGGATACTTATTTAGGTTAGGTTCTTGGTCAAAATCTTAGAAAATTAAAAAAATTCAAAAAATTGAAAAATCAAAACATTCGTAAAAAATCTCAAAATCCCAAAAACAACATCAAAACATTTCAAAACACCAAAAACATCCAAATATTTGAAAAATCCATCCATCTCCATCTCACTCTCACCTGAAATAATCTCATTCATAATAAATCAATTTTCATTTCCATCCTTTGGTAAGTCAGTTGGAAGCAAGTCTAGCAGGTTTAAAAGTAAAATCTCAATTGTCAAAGTCTCAAGTCTAGGTTAGTAAGTAATCAAGCTGGTCAACTCTTGGTATCAATAGGTTATCATCCAGTCAATCCCATATCACCTGATCACAACATGTCCTAGGATGCATCCTTCTTATAGTGGACATCAATGTTAAGCATCACCGTAGTTTAGTCTCAGCTAGCGGTATGAAGAGCATTAGCTTGTTTGTTTACTTTATCTTTGTCTTTTTGACTTATCTTATTTTTTTCTCAATCCAATGACCTCTTGATGATGCCTAATCAAATGGTTTAGAGATAAAATAATGGGGCAACAATCATTATCTTTTTATCTACTGTGCTTGTTGGTTGTTCTTGTAATATAACTTGGTCATGCGTGCTTTGTTTGGTTTGTAGGGAAGGTGTTTTAAATGTCTTGTTGACCACATAGGAAGGCTTGCTTTTCTATTTTTTGGTTTGACATGTCTGGAATATCTGAACAACATTCTAAATAAGGTTTTGTATGTCAGGTGTGAACAAGAGTTCTCCTCTCTAATTGTCGAGTCAAATTCCATCACACTAGGTGCAACACCATCTTGGCTCTTTATACCGTGATTTATCGTACCTATGTGTGTTATCAAACATAATAAAAGTTATGATTTTTACTTCTCCCATCCCTAGATAAGAAATGCATCATCATTCATCATCATATATAATAAAGTCTCAATGACTCGTAGACTTGTTAGACATTTGCATCTTCCTGGATTCAAGGGTTGATCCCTCTTATTCTTCAATCCCCTTTCACACTAACATAGTGTCATTTCATCAATGCATCCATACTACATTCATAAAACATCTGCACTCTCATCTTGCATAATCATGTCACATCATCTGTCTCATCCATCTCACATTCATTGTATCATCTATTAAGTTGTTTAGGATAATATAGATTTGTTATTTTATGCATCTTAAAACATCTCATTTGCATCATCATATAGATATGTTAGTCTAACCATCCATACATCCATCTTCAACCTCTTTGTCGCAAGATCGACCCTAAAATCAATCTCTCGAGGGGGCAATGTGTCAACGTACTTCTTTCTACTGGGGCATCCCAAAAAATTGGATTTTTTAAAATTCCAATCTTGGTGGCATCATTCTTTGAACCAACAGAGCATGTGCATTTCTTCAAAGAGGGGCAAAATGTAGAGACTCAAAATAATCCTAACTAACATCAAGTATCTAAATCTGATTAATTAACATCATTTCCTCTATTAATCAAATAAATCAATTTATTTGATTAATTCACTAATGTGAATCATACTTGATCAAATAAATCAAATTATTTAATTAAGTCCTCAAGGTCCTCTTATTTGTTTAAATAAATCAAAATGATTAAAAATAAATATCATAAATCCTTAAATTCTTCCAAGTTAATTAATTTGAATTAATTAACTTGTAATCCTAATTGCCCATCCTCTAGGTTTTGACTCAACCTAGGTCAAATCTAAACCCTTGACTAACCCACCCACTTGCGCATGAAATTCATTTTAATTAATTATCTAATTACCCCTATTTTCCCCACAAGGCATATTCCCAAGGAATATTCCCTCATTAACTCCATGTGTTTGACTTTTTTTCTCAAACAAAATTTCCCCCCAAAATCTCTCAACCATATGCATTTAAAGTCATCTTTCAAATTTCAAATCCACCTAATTACATTTACTTGCACATTCTCCAAAATGTGTTCATTCCTCCTCCACTAGCATGTTGACAATTTGCACCTTGCCATTGGCTCATGATTAATGCCACATTCCTCCCATCTCTCCATCTTTCAAGCCTTCAACCTATAAATATAGGGCACTTCTACTTCAAAACCATCCACAATCTGAGTATTTGCATTATAGGCACTTTGAGTTCACTTTCATCTTCATCATCTTGCATCTTTTGTTCATTATCATCTTAAAGCTTATCAAGGGTTGGGAAAGGGCTACTTTTTACATCAAAGTAGCACCAATCCACTATGAGATAGGTACAATTAGTGCTTTTTTATGTTTTTCTAAGCTTTCCTTATTTTTTTAATGATTTATTTTAGCATATCTAACATGATTCAATATTTCATAGGAGAATTTGATTTGCTTAGTTTAAACTAACCTATGCTAATGTGTGTGGAGGTTTAAGCTATTTTGCAGATTTAGGTGCTTACAAAGTTGTAGCTTCAATATGAATTCTCCAATTCTCAGAAAACCATTTTCCAAAACTCTTGAATCGCTGATTCCTGAATTATTCGACAAAAATCCATATTGAGCTCTACTTATATAGGGCCCCATAATTTTTTTTGACGAACCTTGCAAGGGTATAATTCTCAATCATAGTCTCATAGAATCACTAAACAACAATCCATATTGTGTTCAAGACCAAATCCCTTACCTATCTCAAAAAATCAAAATTCATGTGTTAGATTACATATTTTTATTTTTATTTTTGTTCCATTTTTTAAACCTATTAGGTCTTACTAGTTCTTCATGTAGAAATTCATTTGTTATGGTACATATTCATATTTATTATTCTTGGAGTAGCCTCTCTTGCTTTTCTTCATCTACGACCTCTCCTTTCAACTCTTATTTTTACCTATTTCATTACCCTTTCTTATTCATTTCATAAACCTAATTATTAAGCATGTAATATTATTCCTTGTCATAGACCTCATCTTCATTCTTCAATGAATAAATTATATTATTTTCCCAATATTACTAATTGTATTACATCTTTCTTCCTAGCCATTAATTAATTTAACCAAATGGGTCGATTTGACCTTTAATACCATATGAAGATTGGCTCTCAACTCCACAAGATAAAAAATGTCACAAAGCTAAATGTTGCCCCTTTTCCATTAGATATTCTTGACTCATCTTATGTAACATTCTCATTAATGAATGGAATTCTTTCAAAAATATTGGTCACATTGTACTCCATATACTCCCTTCCTCTCACATTTTGATGTAGCCAAAGATTTGGATTTTAATATTAGTCTATATTATTGATAGTAAAAAATTCAACTATAAAAGAATTTTCTTTTCATCCCCATTCTATCTCCTCCCCCAAAAAAAAACCTTAACTTGTAAAAATCCTTCCTAAAAATCAAACTATTTTTAGTATTATTACATGCTTCCTTATTTGGTTGTGAAACTTGCCAATTATTCAAGTCTAACTAAAGTAAGATGAATTGTGAGCTAAAAACTTCTAATTACATTAAAAAACCTGAAGAAAAAAACAACCAAATTTGGAAATTAGTGGAAAAAACATGAAAATGTTATTTGATTGAGGCTTTAGACAGTAAAAAAAGAATCTCAAAAAAAGTGTTGAGATGTGATCCAATTGAATAAGTTCTATTGGGGTTGGACTTAACCCTGCAAGACACTCCTTTGTGTGAAATTTTAAATCAAATGAATTCACAAGTCAAAAGTTATGGCCTCAAGATATTCTTGCATCACATTTAACCAACCAAGACCTCTTCTACCTATATTCCTCTCAATCCTTATATATAATCTCCTTCAACTATCATTCATACCTATTCTCTTGTCCCTCCTTGTAGATAATGTTAGAATTGTGAAACAAGCACAAAACCACAAGCTGATTTGTTGTAAACTTTAAGCCTCAAAGTAGTGATGAGCATTGCAATTATTTTTTCAAGCTTTATTTTATTGATTTGATTTTCTCTTGTGAACAATGTTTCTTGTGCCTTCAATTTTTAATCAGGTGCACGTGCCTTGATTATGTTCCATCGCTCTCTTTCTCCCATCACTAATGTGATCTAGAATTTGAAGTATGAATTAGTGATACGTGATGGGAAGTGAATTTGATCAAATATGGGCCATAATCCTATGGTTGAGATGTCATTGCAAGGGTGCTAACATTGCTGATAGGACTTACAAATGGTGAAACAAAATAGTGATGAGTGATGGCCTCCAAATAAGAAGCAATGTGGCAACATCATGAGGACAACATCTAAAGTAAGGGAGAAAGTGGTGAAGTGAAAGGAGGGGCATCAATATGGTTTCAAAGAAGGATGATCAATTATCTAGTTTAAAATGTGAATGGCTATGTGTCAGTTCGCTTAATTGAGATTTCTATGGACATTAATCGTGTTATGTTTCATTTCCCAGCCATAAAGAATGTGATTGGCTTGTTTCCTACACATTTGGAGCTCCTTAGGAGTAGAGAAGAAAGCCAAAATCCAAAAAACATAGTGTCGAGAACTCTAACAAGCAATTATAGTGCCATTGGTCTTAGTTGTTCACTTAGGTAAGGGAAATTTTGTATCTCTTCCTTACAAGTATGCTAAATTGTGTTAGACTTAAGATTAGTAGGTAATTTAAGAGATAACTTGCTTACAGTTTTACTCATTGAGTTTCCTTAATTGGGGTGATAAACTTTGTGTAAGGTTTGGGAGTTTTTTGTTCTATTAATTGTATCTTGGGTTGCAAAACTAGGTAGGTCTTTTTGATCAAGAAAACTTTAAGCCCTATTCTTTCCACATTGTAAAAATGAGTGAAACAAAGCCTAGTGAATCCAAAATTAGGCCAGAGAGAAAATCAAATAAGAAAAGAGTTAAAAGGCTCAAGACCTAGGATATTTCATCTGTGGTTAAGTCGAAGCCACCTCTAGCATCAAACCCTACGCCAAATACTCCTACGATATCCACAAAGTCAAGGAGTGCAAAGAAAAATCAAGAGAGATTCATGGAAGGTTCCTCTTAGAATATAAAAGAGAGTGGCTCAAAAATTCGCAAGAGACCTACAAGGAAAGTTGTTGTAATGAGCAGATTAATTGATGATTCAAGTGAAATTAGTGAATTGGCCTAGCCTCAAAGTGGATGGAAATTGTTCGTGTATGATTTTAATAGAATGTATTCTAAGAAGTTGGCATGTTATCTATGGGGGCTTAACTTGGGGAAGTTGGTGGTACCTAATGTGTTTGTGGAGGTGGATGTGGTGATGGAATTAGCCAAGCATTATGATCCCATAGAAAAAAAATGAAGAGTGAGAATGATAATGTAGTCCTTGAAGTCACGAGGGATAAGATTGTAGAGGTATTTGGGTTGAACTCCAATTATACTGTTAACATCAAACATACAATCGTATATGGTGAGTATGAGAAAAATAGATTGCATGTAAGATATAGAAAGAGCAAGGAAAGGTTTGCCCCAAAATATATGGATCCCTTTGAATGTGAAGAGTTTGTTGACTATTTCAAGAACACATATTATTGCCCGAATCAAGTTCTAGCTCATAATTTTTAGGCTAGGATAGCCTATGACCTGTTAGTGATGGTGGTAGATATATAGGGCCATAATTAAAACACCGGTTTTTATTATGATGCTTTTGTTGCAGAACAAATGCATCAAGATTTCATCAATATAAAGAAGGAGGTTCTCCCTCTACATTTTCCACATTATTCTTCGCCAATGCATATGCTTCTATTTGAAGGTGATCAGAACTAGAAAAGGAAGTTGAAATTGAGATTGAGGGACAATGAGAATAATATTTTAACAGTTCAAATGTGGACATATATCTGGGACTAGGATTATTTCACTTCCAACTATTTGGTGTTTTCTATTGTTATTAGGTTTGGTATCCTAGAAAGTTTGGGTGTCGAACCTATTCATAGGATTTCACCATCTATCAGAGACATCATGAGCCCAAAGGAAATGGTAGGATCACCTAAACATAATTGGGCAGATTGGTTTCTGCATTCAGAGTATACTCTAATTAGGGCCTATAAAGCTAAAGTAGAACCACATTGCTTTCCCCTATATGTCTCTAATTGGTTGGCTTTCATGGAATTGATGTGGCAAATTGATTTTATGGACCTAGAGTTGTTCATAAAACCTGGGAAGGGTATTGTAGTAAATCCTCAATGTTTTTTTTCTTACTTTAAAGTTTCTACCCAAGAAGGGTATGGAAAATCTGGAATCATGATGAATAACCTCAGGTTACCCATGGATGAGGTTAGGATTTTTTACCCAAAGGGATTTGTGCATGTAAAGAGGAGAAGCAAGAAAAATTCAGGATTCTATCACCATTTTTTATACATAGATGATGTGTTGAGAAACTTGACTAGTAATGGGGTTGTTATATCAAGAAAAAGGAAAAGGATTCAAGCAATAATGGAAATTGAAGAGAGCATTATGAAGAGGATTTCCTTCTATGTGAGTCCCTATGATGTAATTGAAAATCCTCTTGAAAGAGATTTTGCAAAGCTAAGGGATTACCAGAATGGTTATTTCACGGAAAAGGTAAAGGAGGTTGCTAAGAAAGCACAAGATCTATTAGAAAAACAACCTCAAGCTATGGATATTCCCATACAATGTGTAGATATGCAAGAAGAATATTTCTAAATAATTAAAGAGGAAAAAATGACAAAACATATTCCTAGTGATGAGGAGGTGGAAAATAAATTCCCTACCCCTAATATTGAAGATACTCTTGATTCAAAAGTTCCCCAAGATAGAGATGTTCAATGGCATTATGATGAAAAGGTTGATGATGATCCCAGGATCAAGGATTGCAATGAGTTTCTTGCAGATGATGAATTTGTGCAAGCTATTGAATTCAAGGAATTTATGGTTCAACAAAGAAGCAAAGAGATAAAGGAAAGACTAAACAAGCAAGGACTAATGTTAACCCTTCTTAGCAGGGAGGTATTTTTTTGATTCAACAAGGAGTTATGGATACTCCCATTAGCCTAGTGAGTACCCACATACATATGGCCTTCTGAGACACAATCTCAGGGCTCTAATTGAAGTGAGTCATGGTAGAACCAGATTTTATGTTGATTGGAGCAATTAAACTTATCTTGGGCTGAGAATTTCTAGAGTTGGATGAATGGTATAGGGTTGATTTAGACATTTCCTCATGATTCATGGAGGAACTACTAGACCTACACAATCCAAAGGAAAAGGTGGTGGAAATAACCCAGAAGCTTTTTATACCTGAAATTTTAGGTGGCTTGGAGGTGGTGATGGATGCTGCCTCTTTCAGTCGTGGTATACCCAGGCCCTATGACTTGGAGTGTCTTTTAGTTTTGGGTGAGGTAGTAACCTTCTATCCCTACATACTAGATATCAAACCTGAGTAATTTTATGAACATGGAGAATGGGTGGAGGTGGAACTAAGCTTTTTGAAGAAAATTTTGCATGTTGACCTGATCCAACACTTTGAGTGGGTTGGCCAATTTTTATCAATTATATATAGGAAGTTAGTAATGTTTAGTTCACTTTCGTCTACAAGGTTTGCCTTCTGATCATTTTGACCACATGCATACAATGCTTTTCCATTGATGGTAATTTTACATCATAGCAAGATTTTAAAGATATTTTTGGGCGGTTGGGAGTTTGGGTGAGTATTTGAGCAACATGCATTTTAAGTAGTTGCTTTAGACCACATGTTAGGGTGGAGAGGGTTAATTTTTTATAGATGTTTCTCTATTTTTTCCCTCGTTGGGCTATGGCTACAACTAGTTTTGTTTTGAATTTAAAGTTAAATTTTTAGTCAAGTGGGGTAGACATTCTCCCCTAATTCAAATTCTCTTAATACATAAAAAATTTATTTCAGTTTTTAAGATCAATATAATAGTTTAGGCCTTTGACCTTTTATTAAAAAAACTCATTAAGAAAAGACCCTCCCTTCCATTTGCAAGCTTAGCAAAACAACAAAAAATGCCCCCTTACAAACATAAATCCCTTATCAAAACCACTCAATGACATAAGAAATCGACATTAAATGCAACTATAAAGGAAAGTGAGAAGTAGTTAAGGTAACTATAATAAGGGAAAGGTTATAAATCCTGTATGAGATATGAGATTGTTTGAAACACAATATCTCCAAATGGAAGCTGCCACAAACTAGAAGTTTGACAAATAGAAGCTTACGAAAAATCCTTCTTTGACTAAATCAAAGGAATATGCATGTATTCCTCTACTTATCATGCTTATTCTTGTAAGTGAAGCAATAGACTGGTAACTTTATGGAGACGTGTGGGGTTGGGAGTCTATTGAGGGGAGATTGATGGAGTCCTGAAGGAGCTATCACTATATAGGAGCAATTGGCAGATTCTGTAGTGAGGAGAGAGCCAAGCATATGACAATGAGAAACTCCCTTTTCGGCACCGCACTCCTCAACACTTCATAGAACCAGTAGGTGGCCATATAAAACCAGCAAGTTTTTATTTTCCACGCTACAAAAACTCCCACACGGCTCCTCATTCAGGTGTTTCATTTGCACAGCAACAAATCTTTGAGTGAACTGCAATTGTGGTAGATGCGTGGAAATGATTTTTCCACTCAAAATAGTGCAATGATGGTGTGGCCTACGATTAATATGGCACGACCTGCAATTAATGGGCACCAGACTGGTTATAGTCGAGGCAAGCGCCAAACGCTAAGCCTCAGGAAAACATGCCTCTAATCTTCAATGGTGTCCAAATCCAAATGCGTCGTATGCATATGAGCAGGATCGACACAAATGCCATTCAAATCATGCCTCTGACTAGCTTTAGAATGCTTAGGTGTTGCCTCCAAATGGTGTGAAAATGACAAAAATATCTTCTTCTTACAAATTGTAAACACACAACGATGGAATCCAACCAGATACAATGAAATTCGTTCACCTATGGCCTTGAACTATCTTCCCTTATGCTCTGATACGATATAAGAATTAGGAGATTATGGAGATAAAAGACAAATATAATGAATAATGTAAATATTATATCTAGTTAATTTCAAATGCACAAATGGGGAAGCCTTGGATATATAAGAAAGGAAGAGGCAATCTATCTATCATGTGGATTGATAAGTGTCTCATGAAGTGGCATAAATGAGCAGACAAGTGTCCTACAGGTTTCAATCTAAGAATCACTAGGAATGTGCAAACGAACAACCTATTTGATCAGGTCATCAATTTTGATGCCAAGTGTTAAGTGACCTTTGAGGTGAGATGGAAACTCTTCTAACCTCAAAGGTAGCACATGAGGTTTACCAAATAACTTGGTAATCTATAAAGTTCTAGAAGGTTGCACATTTAGTTAGACAAGATGTTGACTAGTCTCATCAACCTAGGTACACTTAAGTATAGTGAATAGATAAATTATTCACTTTAACATTCACAACTATTACAGATAATTTCTTATTTTGTTTGACCAAACATCATAATTTGTCTTATCAAGTGTGGTTGGCTTTCACTAGCTTTTAATTTCTATTCCAACTATACTAGAAACTCAAAGTAAAACTTTAATTTTTTAGACTTTAATGCCCAATATGATCTAGAAGCTTGGCTATACTACCCCCTTTTTGGAGAGAAAAATTTGGTGATTACTAGTTTAAAATGAAAATTTTAAAATAAATATGAAAAGAAAAAAAAGGAAATAATCTTTTAAACCAAAATAATATATTATCTATTTTTATCAAAAAATATTACAAATAAATAATTTACATATTTAAAAACATATTTGTATGTTTTTCAACATATTCTCTTTAGAACTATTATTGTGTACTATCTTTAAAATTGCTTCTTGTATTCAATTTTCTAAAATTGTTGCAACATCTTTATGTATTTCTTTTACAATTACTACTCTATTATTATTTTTTAACTCTTACTATATATTTGACTCAAAGTTATTCTCATCCAACTTCTCTATTCTTCATTTGTTTTTTCTACTATTTTTAATTCTATTCAAAAACTAAATCTAAAGCACTAGAAATTGAGCCTAAAAACAAAATTTGTGTAGATGTTGCAAGATTAGATCCCTTCATATATCCAAGATATTTTAAACTAGAAATAAGGATGCATTAAATTTACTTCTTTTACTCAAGGTTACATATCTTTAACAAAAGTTTCTTATACAAAATAGCTTTTTGACGGGCCATATGAAATCTATAGTTGATAACCTGAAAAGAAATATTTATTCTACTTGGTTTTTTCATGTTTTCTTATTAGATGAATGGTTTGTTTGCATTTGTAGGTAGATGGATTAATAGCTACACTTCAAAATCAAACAAGTAGAAAGAATATTAATAAATTGTTACAATCTGCTAAATTAAAAAATTATACTTTGATAAATAAAGTTATAATTGATGTATAAGAAAAAAAGTGATGTATGTGGATTAATTAACAATTGCATGTCAATCTTTTATTCAAATAAGAGAATTTATTTGGCATAAGGCAAATTCATCACCAAAAAAAGAGAATTTATCTGACATAAAGCAAATTCATCACCAGCAATTCACTCACAGAAAATTCACCATGGTGGAAAATTCACCAAAGGAAAATTCACAGCCAGCAATTCACAAATGAAAACAAATCATTCAAGATCCACATTGTGTATAAGAAATTTATTGCCCACTAACACTAACAAAATGGTTCGATGACTTTTTACATGCTGCATTCCATTCTGTCACAAATTCCTGCCAGAGAAAACATAAAATTGTTTGAAATCAATTTTCCCATAACATCAATTAATTGGAAATCAAAAAATTATTATCGTTTTAAAGAAAAAACACAAAGGCACAAAAATATGAGTTTTCGCAAAAGAATCCTCTCTTTCAATGCATTACGTTTTCAATCATAAAAGGGCTTCCATCCTTATCATTTTTTGTACATTCGTCAAAACATAGGCCAAAATTGCCTGATAAATGGCTTCACATCCTAAACACGAGGAATTCCATTTATGACGTGGACTTAACCAAATAGCTCTGTTTAAATATAAATTTACTGGACGCAAAAGTGAACCCTTTTTTGTGTATTTATAACGCGGGCTAAAATAAATACTTTGATTTTAATATCTAATTAACCATTTACGCTGGACTCTTCTTACTGTCTAATTATTTTTATCAACACACGTTCAAATAGACTCAATTGAAATTCAGAAATACACAATTATGGCCCGAATACGCCGATAAATTGATGATAGCACTGACAGTCGGTTTTAGAAAAGCAATCAGACTTGTATGTTTTTCCTAATTCAGTTTGACGGAAAATAACTTACCGGGAAACAGAGAAAAATTGAAGCTCTTAGGACCCGGGCATTGGGGTGCATAAGCTGTAGCAATCACAGATCACAACATGAATTAGTTAAAAAAATAGGTCAGGGAAACATTCAGCAGCAGTGAATCTCGAATTAGTGTTTACCTGTAATATATTCAGCACCGCCCTTCCATGGACAGGGTTTTCTTTGTATAGAAGGAAAGCACAGCAAAGTAATAACAATAGAATCTCTTTACTTTCATGGCTTTCTATAAAGTGTTTGTTTAATGTCAAGGGTCGGCAATTCTAAAAGGACTTTTACGGCAGGAAGCTTGACCTACGTGAACTAAATCATTTTACACGTTTGCAGGGACCGCCATAAATATTCGATCAGTCGACGCTGAAGAAAATTTGGCATATTGACGTATTGCGATTTTCTCAGGGATGCCTTATGGGTTAAGATAAGTTACGTAAAAAGTCTACTTTTAAAAGTTTTTCGAACAATTTCATTTTAAATTGAATGGTCACAATATTTTCTTCTTTTACGTAACTTATCCTGACCCATTCTCCTTGCGTTTTATTATGGTTTTTTTCTCAAGCTTTTAAGATATGCCTGAGAAAATGGCAGTAGGTTGATCTTCCATTTCTTCTTCAGCGTCGACCAATCGAATATTTATGGTGGGTCCCTGCAAACGTGTAAAGTGATTTAGCTCGTTTGGGTTAAGCTCGCGGACGTAAAAGTCTCTTTAGAATTGCCGACAATTGACATGAAATAAATACTTTATAGAAAGCCTGTGAAAGTGAAAAAATAAAAGGGACATCATTAAAAGTTAGTCTGGACCATCCCAATGCCGAAAGATATTCCACTAATGCCGAAAGACATTCCACTAAGTTATCTTTACCAGTATATTTTAATTTAACCTTAATGCGCTTTTGTTGAATGTAATTTGTAGTAAATATGAATATTCTTTTGGGGGATTATATTAATTGCATAAATGAATACTTCTAAATATTAAAATATAATAATAATAAGTCATAGAAATGTTTAATGGATCAGTTAATAATGGTTAGTATTAATAGGCAAAGAATTTTTGAGCCTATGTTTAAAGATTGGACTCCCAAGTGTGGACCACTCATTTGAGATAGTTTTATTACGGTTTCGAAAAGTATTTGTTTTCTTGTCTTTTTGTGGTCTTTATTTATGTATATATTTGTCATTTGTTTTTTTATTTTGTTTGTTAGTGTGCATTCATGATGGACTAGTGTATAAAAGGTTGAGTGGAGGTTACATAGCATAATATTTGTATATACACGTAAAATTTGAGTGTTGTGTATAAGAAGATTAATTGTATAGTGTCAAAAATTTAATTATAAGTATAATTTAATTCGATATATTAAAAATAAATAAAAATATATAATTGTTAATTTATATTATTAGAAAGTACATATATAAATAAAAGTAAACTATAAAATCATGAATAATTATTATTATTAAAAATTTACTTAAAGCAAAAAAATAATTTATTATTATAAGTAAAAGTAAGTTCGAGTTATCCTTTTCTATTGGTTTTTTTTGTGTTTGCAATTATTTTCTTATGTTCATTGTTTGATAGATATGGTTAGAGAGGAATTGTAGAATGTTTCAAGGTCATCAATATTTTTTGGAATGAGTTTGGATAAAGATTATGATTATGCTCAAATAAACTATTGTTGCTAAATGTTCTATTGAGGAATTCTTTCTTCTTATGAATCTCTTCTTTCAAGAAAATTAGAGCTTTGAAATATTCATATTCTATCTAGCTTTAAGACTTGGTTGTGAATAGGTGTGATAAGGGGTGCCCTCCCCTTTTTATTTTTTTCAAAATTAATATTGATGTTTTTTCTCATTTTTGTTTTCTTTTATGTAATGAGAATTAATTCTAATAATGAGAAAACTCTACACTATTTTGCTAGTCTTGAAAAGGCCTATGAATTGGATTGGAGGAAGGTTTTTTGTGAATCTAATTATTTGATAGTGGTTTATCTTCTAAAGAAAAAGTTTCTCAAGTGTCCTCTTAGAGAATTGCTTCTTTAGTGGACTAGATCCTCCGTCTCTCTTTGAATCTTGATGCTATATCATTTACTTATATTTCTAGGAAATGGAATGATGTAGTGGACTACCTTGCTAAGTGGTATTTTGATAAATCTACTAAGTTTTTCTAACATATTCATAATGATCAAATTACATAAGAATTAAGATCTTTACTTTTTTAGTGATCATGATGATATAAATTGTTCAAGATTCTATAAAATTTAAGATAAGGATAAAGCTTCTTGATGATTCTTAACATTTTGAAAATCTTACAAATGTAAAATATAGTAAAATATAATCTATTACTATTTCTTTAGTATATTTATTTTTACTCCTATATATAAATTTCTAAATTGATATTAAGAAAATAATGCTGATAATTTAAAATTATTCTAGAAAGATAAAATATATTAAATTCTCTTTAATAATACTCTAAATTAATATGTATTTCTTCTTTTGTGCCCCCGTGAGCCATTACTCTCCACCCCCCTTCCGTCGTGTTTTCCTGTTTCCTTTTCATTGAAGCTTTTTGTTTTCTTTTTTCTAATTTATCTTTTTGCCATGTAGGCCCGTCCTTCACGTCTCTTTCTCATTATGTTGCCGCGTGTCTAAATACGGTCAATTTTTATATATTAAATGATCAGAGCGGTGTATATCTTGCATATCCAAGGCCCTATTGGAACCATTTATTTCAAAGAGTGTAATCCAACTAAAATTAAGTAAATTTGGAGCTTCTCATGCGGTGAAATCAAAGCAGGTATATGATGTATTCACATAACTTGATCAGACCAATTTCTGTAGATTAGCAGATGGCCAATGGCATCACATTTGATATACTCCTACCATTGATTTCCAGTGGTAATCAATTTGGAACATTGATGATAATCAAATCTTAACTATCAAAATAGAGCAATTGCAATTATAAGAATGCAGCATGATCAGTCAATGGACGAAAAAATAGAAACCTTTCACTTGGCTAACAGATTTGAGCTTGGACTGATATCGTTTGTTTTACTGCAAAAATATTGTAACGACAGTAAAAGATAGCTGTAAATGTCTATTTATCATTTGTATATTGTTGCCTGATTCACATATGTTATTAATTATGGCAATCTTCTGCAGGCCATTAGAATAAAAAGAAAGAAAAAGAAAGAAAAAGAAAGCATAAATGCAGACTTCGCCTTTGTTCCAGAGGAATTTTACAAGAGTTAATTTGAGTATAATGAAGAGGCGTCACTTTTACAGGAATCAACATTTAACTCCTCCTCTGTTTTAAGCAGAGCCATATCAAGAAAAGGGTGCAATCCTATTGCATCCGGCTGAGGAAACCAGGTGGGTTAATGAACAAGTAAGTGCCAACCTTTTATTCAAATATGAAAATTAACTTATCAATAGAAATGCTTGTGCCATATTCCTAATACTCTGTGTCTTGATTTATGGGTATGTTTTTCAATCTTCTTAGAATATATATGTAGCTTTCTGATTTAAGTGATAATGTTTTCTTCTCACTGCAGACTTTGATTTGCATGTGTTAGATAATTATGACATGTAGATGCAGGCCACGAAAATTCGAAAACGTAATAGCATAGGTTGCTAAAGCATTTGTTTCATAGGAATTTTAGATGATTTAGCTCGAGTCTAATGAAGATGCTGGAAAAACAGAGATAAACTACACAGCAAATTTCAACAAGACAAGCCACAGTAGAAAATAATAATAAAAATAGAAAATAGAATTGAGATTTATATTGATGCCCTTTTGTCAAAACAGAGCTGCCATGCTCTTTCATACAGTCATGCCATTTCTTGTTTTCACATTTCTCCTTTCTTCCACAACAGAGTATTTGCCCTTAAATCATTTTACAAAAACAGAACTCTTTTTAAGAGATTGGAGAAGCTTCAGGAATACGTCAACAGGAAGAAGAGTTTAGAACCAATGGAAGAATGTAGAAGAATATAGAAGAAAAGTAGGAGGAGGAGGGAAGAATTAAATGCGCAAGTTGGAGAGTAGGTGAGGAACGTAGGCAGGGGAGATTAAATGCTGAGCAGCAAAAATCCACGTCACCAACACTCCCCCTTAATCTTCACTGCCATGTAAATCTGCAATTCCAATTCCTTTTTCGAAGATGCTAAAAAACATTTTTTGCAAGCGGTTTCGTGAAAATGTCTGCGAGTTGTTCTTCGGACCTGCAAAACTGAAGATGTATGTCACCATTGTTCACCAATTCACGAATAAAATGGTACCTTGTATCAATATGTTTGCTCCGTTTGTGAAAAACATGATTTTTAGATAAGGCTATTGCTAAATTATTATCACAATTTTTTTTTGTAGATACTTTTTGTGGATGCCTCAAATCTGAAAGTACTCTTCTCATCCATACTGCCTGACAAGTTGTTGATGTGGCTGCAACATATTCCGCTTCAGCTGATGAGAGTGTCACAATTAGTTGTTTCTTTGATGCCCAAGAGATAGCTCCTGATCCTAGATGGAAGATATACCCCAAAGTGTTTTTTCTATCATCCATGCTACCTCTCAAATCACTATCCGTATATCTAATCAATTTGTAATCATCTGAAGATGTATACAAGATTCCAAAATTCTTTGTTCTATCTATATACCTCAAAACTCTTTTTCCAACTTTCCAATGTGATTCCTTTGGTTTGTCCATGAATCTGGAAATGAGACTAACCCCATACATGATATCTGGTCTTGTGGCGGTTAGATACATGAGGCTGCCAACTAATCTTTTGAATAAAGTTGCATCAACACTAGGACTTTTGTCATCCTTCCTAAGTTTTAAACCCAATACAATAGGTGTAGGTGTTGGATTGATATTTGACATCTGAAATCTCCTCAACAAGTCATTAACATACTTACTTTGGCATATAAAAATCTTTTGATCATTTTGACTTACCTCTATACCAAGAAAATATCTCATGAGCCCCAAATCAGTCATATCAAATTCTCTTTCCATGACTGCCTTGAATGATTCAATTGACATGTTACCTGTGAATATCAAATCATCTACATACAAGCACACTATCAAGATTTCTCCTCCATTCACTTTGACATACAAATTTGGTTCATTACCACACTTGTTAAACCCATTGTTCACAAAATAAGAATCTATCATGTTGTACCAAGCTCTAGGAGCTTGTTTCAAACCATATAGTGTTTTTTTCAGTTTATATACTTTATGTTCTTCTCCAAAAAATTCATAACCGGGTGGTTGTTTTATATACACTTCTTCTAAAATGTCATTCAAAAATGCTAATTTAACATCCATTTGATAAACCTTTCAATTGTTTTGATCTGCTATAGATAAGACCATTCTAATGGTATCTAATCTTCTCACGGGTGCGAACGTTTCATTGTAGTATATGCCCGGTTGTTGTGTGAATCCTTTAGCCACTAGTCTTGCCTTGTGTTTTTCTACTTTTCCATCAACATTATACTTTGTCTTGTAAACCCATTTAACTTCAATCACATCCTTTCCTTTAGGAAGCTCTACTAAATCCCAGGTTTGATTCTTTTCTATTAACTAAATTTCTTCATCCATGGCTGCAATCCATTTGCCATCTTTAATGGCATTTTCAAAATAAATTCGATCAGTTTGTGCTAAGAAAGCAAAATTAGAGCATAACTCATCATTTTCGGCCTCTTGTGTTTCATCATATATCTCCCTTAGACTACATATCTTTTTTGAAGTGTTTATGGACCTTGACCTTAGAGATGCAAGTGTTGGATTAGAGGACTCGCTATTGTTATTACTTGTTGGAGTAGTTGGATTTGGAGTGGTAGGTGCCCTTGTAGGCGTTGTAGGAACATTTGCTTGTGTAGTAGGATTTACACCTTGAGTCTCATTCTCTTCATTCTCTTGTGGAACACTAGCTGTAACTATAATTGTTTTATCTTTGCTGCCATCCCATGCTTCTTCTTCAAAAAACTCAACATCACGGCTTATTACTGACTCCTTTGTGATAAGATTGTATAGCTTATATGCCTAGAATTGTTCACTATATCCCACAAATATGCACTTCTCTCCTCTATCATCTAGTTTCTTTCTCAACTCTTGAGGTATCAATGAGTATGCCATGCATCCAAAGACTCTCAAATGTGTTATGTTATGCTTTCTTTTGCTCCAAGCTTCTTCTGGTGTTTTATTTATCACTGCCTTTGTTGGACATCTATTCAATATGTATACAGAACATGCAACTACTTCAGCCAAATACTCATTTGGTAAATGTTTTGTTTTTATCATACTTCGTGTCATTTTCATAATTGTTCTATTCTTTCTTTCAACTACTCTATTTTGTTGAGGAGTATACCTTGCTGTAAATTGTTTTCTTATGCCATTTTCTTTGCAAAAATTATGAAAATCATCTGATATGTACTCTCCACCTTGATCAGTTTTCAATCTTTTGATGTAATATCCACTTTCTTTCACAACTTTTGCCTTGAATTCCTTAAAAACAACAAATGCATCTGATTTATATTTCAAGAAATAAACCCATACTTTTCTACTGAACTCATTAATAAATGTCAAGAAATAGAGTTTCCACTTATGGACGGTGTTTGCATAGGTCCACAAAGTTCTGAATGCACTATCTCAAGTGGATGATTGGCCCTATAAGACTCCTCAATTGGAAATGTTTCCTATGTTTCTTTGCCAATATGCAACTCTCACATGTTGTCTTAAGTGGCTCTATTGGTGGTAATCCATGTAACATTCTTTTCTTGGAAATGCTGTCCTATGTTGTAACCCTTTGAAGTTTAAATGCCCAAGTCTTAAATGCCATAACCAAGATTCATTTTTGCATGAAGCTTTGAAAGCTAACTCAACAACTTTTTGTAATCCTTGTGGCTGTAAAAATAGTTCACTTTGGATTCTAAGTGGAAACATCCTATTTTTTGTCATCTCAACTTTTGCAATCAGCCTATTGTTTGGTTTCTTGTCTAGAATCACACATTCACCATTTTCAAAATATATTCTATATCCTTTTGCACTAGTTCCCCAATACTTATAAGATTGTGTTGCAATCCAGGAACATAATATACATCAGAAATATGTTTCTCCTCACCTTGCTTAATTTTTATGTTAATTGACCCTTTGCCCATGACTGAAACTCGTTGATCATTCCCCAATTTTATTTTCGATTTTACTGAGTCATCCATTGTTGCAAACATCTCCTTAATCTCACTCATATGGTTACTACAACCACTGTCTAAGAAGCACACTTCTTTGGAGCTCTCTTGTGCTACATTGCATGTTATCAATATGGTGTTTTCTTCACTAGTGTTGGGCTTGGTTTTCATTTGTAAAGTGTGTCTTTTGCTTATTCATGTCATATTGTCTTTTCCTACATTCTAATGCATAATGCCCAGATTTATTGTAGTAATGACATTGGATGTTTGATTTATCATACCTTTCTCCTTGATGATGATTATGAGAATGGTTGCTCCCCCTTCCTCTTGTTGGTGAGGAATGTGCATGTGGGCTTGAGGCTGGTCTTGTACTCTCAAATTGTGTATTTTTTCTTCCTCCTCTTGGTGTAAAATTCCCTTTGCCTCTGTTGTAATTTGATCTCCCTCTTCTTCTGCCAAATGAGAGTAGAGTCTTAAATGCATTCTCCAATGATGATGACCCTGATTGATTTAATCTTTGCTCATGTACTAAGAGTGATTCCATTAATTCATCTACTGATAGCTGAGTAATATCTTTGGCCTCCAAAATAGCTACTACAACTGGATCAAACTTTGCATATAAGCTTCTAAGTATTTTCTCTACAACCTTTTGATCTTCAATGGTGTCTCCATAGGATCTGATCTAATTTACTATTTCCATTGCATGAGTGATGAGTCTATTGAGTGTAAATATTTTATTTGCAAGTTTTCAAAATCTTTTCTAAGAATTTGTAATTTTTATATTTTCACCTTGTCTATGCCTTGGTAAGTTGTTTGCAAACTTTCCCATGCCTATTTTGATCTTGTGGCAGCTGAAACTTTTGGAAAGATTGATTCCTCCATTGCCTACTAAATGATAAACAATGCTTTAGCATCCTTCTTCTTGTTTTCCTTCAAAAGATCCTTCTCAATTTGTGTAACTGCTTGATATACTTGTTGGTCTGCTAGTTCAGGAAACCCACTTTCAACCAAGTCCCAAACATCCTAGGAGCAAAACAAGTTTTTCATCTTTATGCTCCAATATTCATAATTTTTACTATTAAAAATTGGAATCTGAGTTTGTGCAATGCTTCCACTTGTTCCTGCCATGATTTTCAAAATAAAAATTGCCTCTGCAGTAAAACCCTTTTCCTATTTTCTTCAATCTTGTTTTTCTTTGTTTCTTTTTCAGTCTCTATAAAAACCTTTTGTATGATTGCAAACAACTAACTTTCTGACCTTTGATCATTTGACGATAATCTCATAAAATAGTAATCTGCAACTTTATGTACTAGTAGTAAGTCATGAAACAATAAACAAAAAATTTCTTACAATGAATCCTCCAATTAGTTGAAACAACAACTTCTTATATTCCTGTGATCTCCTTTATATCTCCTCAAACAAGCTCTTTCACAACTTTGGCGGCTCCTCGGCTTCAATTTAAAATTTGGGAAATGGACTTTCAGATTTCTGTATTTTTTACAAGCTGCTTTCTCCACAATCTTCTTGGACTAAGCTTTTGGCGGTGACCTCTACCAAATCTGCTCTAATACCACTTTGCTAGAAAAATAGAGATAAACTACACAAAAAAATTCAACAAGACAAGCCACAACAACAAATAATAATAAAAATATAAAATAGAACTGAGATTTATATTGATGCCCTTTTGTCAAAACAGAGTTGCCATGGTCTTTCATATAGTCTTGCCATTTCTTGTTTTTACATTTTTGCTTTCTTCTAAAATGGAGTGTTTGCCCTTAAATCATTTTACAAAAACAAAGCTCTTTCTAAGAGATCAAAGAAGCTTCAAGAATATGCCAACAAGAAGAAGATTCTAGAACCAACAGAAGAATGTAGAAGAATATAGAAGAAAAGGAGGAGGGAAAAATTAAATGCACAAATTGGAGAGTAGGTGAGGAACGTAGGCAGGGGAGATTAAATGCTAAGCAACAAAAATCCATGCCGCCAACAGAAAAGACACACCTTTTAAAGGAATAGACGGGTTTTTTTTAAGCGAAACACTATAACTGTGGTGTAGAGAGTGGTTAAGGGTTGCATTACTACCCGAAACCTCCTAAGCCTAGTGTACAGGAAACTATAAGCAACATGATTAGCCAATGTATTTTTACTGTATAATAAGTTTCATTTCAGGTTATTGTAGTCAAATGTCGAATTATGGAACTCCTATATATAGTTTCTATGGGCTGCTATTTATGTGTATCACACCACAATAAATAATCACATGAATTGTGGAATTATCTTTTGGGTTTATGAAATTTATGGTATCAAGCAAACTTCTTTCTAGCAATTCATCTTAAATAATTCATCATAAGAAAATTCACCGCTAACAATTCATCACAAGAAAATTCACCGTCATGGCAAATTTACAACAAGGAAAATTCACCACCAACAATTCATCACCACAAAAAATTCATCATGGCATTAACATTTTTAATATATATTTCCAAGACTTTGAAAAAAAATTTGCAAAAGAATAATAGAGGTCTGTATTTCTTTATTAATTCCGTGAAAATTATTATTTTGCAAGAAAATTTTCAAAGTCTTGGAAATATTTATTAAAAATGTTAATGCCATGAATTTTTTGTGGCAGTGAATTGCTGGTGGTGAATTTTCCTTGTGGTGGTGATGAATTTTCTTGCAGTGAATTGCTAGTGGTGAGGAAACTCAAACAAAGCATAATGATAAAATTAGGTTGGTGCATTGATATTTTAAGAAGGGGATGTTGAAAAAGATATATATTAATATTTATTACTTATACTTGGTATGGAATAAAATTATATTATAAAAAAAAAATTAAATTAGATAAATGCATATAACTTTATAGTTAGTCTTGATTTAAGTAATAGGTTAGGTTTATTCAAAGTAATACACGGGATTGAGGGATTTGGTTCTAAATTTTATGGTAAGGAAATGATGTTGATGATGCATTAAATTGATTCATCATACTCTAGAAAGTTATGCCCTTAAGATTTTTATTGTCTTAAACTTTGTAAACTTAAAAAATCGATGGGTCGATTTTAAATAACTCGAATTTGACTTTGAGTGTTGCCAAATTGACCTCTTACCCACAAATTGATAAAATCAAGTGTAAACTACTAAAATCTCTAATATCTAATGTTTTTATTATTAATGGTTTGTAACAGTTATGGCTAGAAATATAAAAAATTATTAGGGTTAAAAGTTCTTGTAGGTTAGAGCCTTGGCTACACGTACTTTATGGCTCTAAGAAAATTTTCTAGGATAGCATACACAAGTATGAAAATTACCTTTTTGATTTTATGTGATTAGTACACTCCTTTAGCAAAGTGAACTATCCTCTAGATTGTTTTTAAGATCAAAATTCAATATATAAAATGTTCTCTACCTTCTTGATGATATTAATTACACATTTGAATGTATTTATATACCAAATCAAAGAGATAAGTCACATAAACATGTCTTACATTAGCTCACAATAAAGAGTACTAATACTTGAGAACTTTGGAATTTAAGCTTGAAGAATTAAATCATATGGAACATTTGTAATCACTAGTTGATAGAATAATAGGATATTACTGAAACAATAGTAATAGGTGTTCCACCTTTTGGGAGGTGGAACACAAACTAGGTGTTTAGGGACCTAGACATATTTCCCTCAAGTTTCATTCAAGGAGGCCCTTAGAGATCTCCAACTAGCAATATACAATAGGTGTGTTTTAGGTTTTGATTACAAACTAAATAGGGGTTCACCACCAAGCTAGGGTTTGGAAAGATAAGAGATGAATGAATCATGCAAAGTATCATTCAAAGCCTAACTAGATGACCCAGGAAATAAACTAAAATATAGAATATCAAACTAGAAATGAACAGAGGTGAACATGGAAGAGTGATGAGGTCAAAACAAGCTCCAAAAGCTTGAAAACTTGTTTTTTGATACCCACTGGGAAAATTTGTTTTTTTTATGTCCACTGCGACTCATACACCAGTCTGGGTGATTTAGTCCTAGACTAAGGTTTTTGTGCCAAAATTGGAATCTGATAGTGGTGAGTTTGAATCTCCTAAAATCTGGAAAAATCTATGTACTAGGACTCATATGGGACAAGTGGCGTATCAGTCCCACTCATCTTTTTTGGAGGGTTAAGGTCTAATTCTAATCTCCTATCTCTTCTCATCCTTCCACACTTCATTTCCGGATCTGAAACCTTGATTTGCAACTTATAGGTGAGTTTTAGTGAAGATGAAAATATTGTGATAAATTGATGACTTTCTTCAACCTTGCAACCTAATCTTCAATGGATCTTCAAGCCTTAAAATACCTAGATCTACAATTACACATGTAGAGAGATAAAAAAAAAATGATTTGTTAGTAAATGGGGATTTGCCTTGGTCAAACCCCTTTTAGGTAATTAAACCAAATGATGAGATAATGAAGTAAGGACATGAAACATCAATAATGATACCTTGAATAATGTCTTGTAAATCAGAAATCTAACATGAAATGGCCATGAAGGATGTAGATCTAGATCTTGAAATAAGTGTAGAACAATGCTTAACTTTGGATCTTGAATGCAACATCACAACACTAACTCAACAACATGTTTGATGCTTGAATAAGGCTCTAAATCATTTGATAATCATCCCTTGAATTATCTTGAATGCTCTTGTAAACACTTGAATGTTCTTGTGAACTCCAATTTTCTTTAATGCATGAATACTTGAAGGCTTAGGATCACATGTAAACTTGCTAGGTGAAAATGAGTGAAATAACCTTGTATTTATTCTTGTTTATGCCAAATTTCTTGAAATTACAACACTTCAAGCTGACATTAGATCTAGGAGGATAAAATTCTACCAATAATTTGAATTAAATTTAATTTTGAGCCACATGGGACTTATACGTCAAAAGAGGTGTATAAGTCCCATCAGGCTTAACTATGGGACATATTTTAAAAAATGCATAGAATGATGTAAAATCTAGATCGAGGCACTAAAACCAAGGTGGGAAAAGGTGGTGTATGAGTCCCAGATCACTAAATTTGGGCCATGCAACCCAAAAACACCTGAATTATGATTGGATGTTGATTTATGTCAAGATTATCCTTGGAAAGATGCATTAATTAAGGATTGCGGATGCAAAATAAGGCATAAAGAAGCCTAATTATTTAATGAAACCCTATATTAGTGTGAAAGTGTTAGGATACACTTTACAACACCCTAAATAAGGCATAATTAAGTTCATCTAGTCTACAAGGGTCCTAAACTTAATGTGAAGGTCTAAATAAGTACATTTTACAACATCAAATTAAGGCAAAATCAGGTCAATTTAGCTTAAAAGGGGCCCTAGATCCTAATGTTAATGTGTTAAATAGATTACAACACTAGATCAAGCCAACATTAAGTTCATTTTAACATTAATCATTCCCAAATCAAGTAAGGAAAAGGGATACTTTTTTTGTTGCCACAATTACTAAATGAAGGCTCCATGGATCTACATAAGAATAGGAGAATAGTGCAACCATTCTCTTAGAATTGGTCTTGCATAGAATATTTTGAGAAATGAAATATCATTATTAAACTCTTTGAAACAACTAAACTTATAGTTGAATACTATAGACGAAAGCATGTAAAACATTTCTTATAGAGATGCATTCTATCGAAATAAAAAAATAGGCATTTAGGAAGAAAGAAATACTAAGGATGAGTGGAAATGTCTCTATAAATAACCAAAGAAGATATAAACCAAAATTTATCCTATGTTTTTCATTTTATAGATCTAACAATGGAACTTTGTACTAATTTTTTTTTAAAAAGTATATTTTAAAGGAAAATAACCCCTAATAAGTTTCCAATAATTATAGTATGTCAATACTACATTTTTTAATGTAGTAATAATGATTATGTTAGTAGAGTAGTTCATACTTGATGGTATTGATTATTTCTATACTCACATATTTGTATCTCTTAATTTTCATGTTCTACAAATGTGTTAGTGAACCACCAAAAAGATATATGCTAAGAAGGGAAAGAGGATTCCCATTACTAGGTCGCTAGGTTTTTTTGCCTAGGAGCAATTGGTTTAGGAATGAAACTCTTGCACCTTAGTGATAGGCTCTTTTAGCTGATTACATTCAAAGGGTATGGGCTGAATAGGGTTGTGTTGTGTGTGTTGAAGTGTGGTTGAATGCTGAAATGAAATGAAACTAAACTAGCTAAAGAAATGTAAACAAAGCAATAGGTAAGTGCACCAATCTGTGACACAATTTTGATGCCAAATTGCAAAAAAAACCTATAATAGGCCATATTGCGCTCGCCAAATTTGAAAAACAACACATTTCGCGAGCACCAAATTTGGCGCTCTCCAAATCGCTTTACCATTTGGCAAGTGCCAAATGGCTTGAATTTTTCAATGAGTGAACAAGTGTGAGTTCTCTTTTTTTTTGCAATGAATTTTGCAATGCATTTTTCTAAACTCTTTTATTTTTGGTTTTTCTTCCAAGGAAACTATATACATGAAATAAACATTTAAGTATAAGTTTACATTTACATATAGACATTTACTTTCTTATACTTTAAGTTATATTACATGTATATAGGCAAGATGTTAGAGAGTGGTTTCAGATCTCTAAGAATTATAATGCAAATTCTAGTTTTTGGAAGATCTTAAAAAAAAAATAAAAAAATTTGATGAATTTTTCCAGATATCTATATTAATATAAATAAAGTACAAAATTCACAAAAAAGGGTTGGGTGGTAGGAAAGCACACCCCGAAAGTGACATGGGCCCAGCCCAGCAAAAATAGCTAAAGTCACATGGGCCTAGCCCAGAAAAAAAACAGAATGAAAACTATGCAGCTAAGGCAGTGCCAGTAGATCCTAGGGGATCCTGGTCATCCAAATTTCTACCCCATACATCAGTAGGGTTAGGGGTGATCTCAGGAGGAGCACCCCAACCATCATCATTTTTATCTTCTTTTTCTTTATCCTCGCGCTGAGGCGAGATTGCAAGAGCAAGCCGCGGAAAGCTTTTACTAGAGGAGGGCCAACTAGAGCCCGAGTCAGGAGGAGCATCTGTAGGCCATCTAGAGCCGCCACCACTATTCCTCGATGCACCACTAGAGTGCCAACCCTGACCAGGTCATGGCGGAGGTGAATGAGTCTGTCGGGGAGGCCGAGAATCCCTCCGAGGAGGAGGCTGGGAGCGAGCCCACGTGGAATCACTCCACTTCCAGCCCTGAGAGGGCGACCGGCGATAGGAGGAGGAGAACGAGTCAGGAATCCGAGCCATAGTACAAGGGGCATTGCCCCAGTGGTCCAGGAGAACCTACAGGTGAGCCACTTCCAGTGCAACCTTGTTGGCTTGCACTTGAATCTGTAACATAACATTAGAGCATATAACAACTTTAGCATAAATAGAAACATTATTAGCTATATGCGAATGAGAAAAAATACAAGCATTTGTATTTCCAAATACTGAAAAGGATTTCCACTCCGAAAGTGTGCCAAATCTGGGTGAACTTAGCCGGGGTTCCAGGCGGGTCCCCCAGAAGAACCATATACCATGAAAAGGGTTCAGGCCTAAAAGGACAAAATAAATCATGAATCCAAGTCCAGAATTGCTAAGCTCTGGGACAAAACCAACAAAGCTGCTTGAAGCTTTCAGGCTGCCCACAAAATGGGCAGCGAGGGTCGGAGACCCCCAAATGAACCAGCCAAGAACCCATAGGCAAGCCTTGGAAAAGAATACACCAAGCAAAGTGGGTCAGATTCGGATTAACAATTGCAGACCAAATGGCATCAAACCTCCTACGCCAAGTAAAGGCCGAGGAGTTAAGAAGCCACTTCTGGTTCAACGAGCTGAGCATAGGGAAATGGGGTGAAAGCCACCTATAACCAAGTCGTGGCTTGTAGCTCCTAAGAGGAGTATCTGGAAACCATTTCCAGTCTTTCCACCAAGGTTTCTGCCCACGAATACCAACTTTGTGAAGAATCTCTACCGGAATGGCATTCACCAAATCGTCAAAAGTAGGTTGGTCTTGGTTTTGAAGGTTGTAATGAGCTTTAAAAACATCCCACTGCATAATACTCATGGTACGCCAGTGGAAGAGCTAGTGCAGTGTCTGAATGCCCTTCTTATGAAATCGGAGAGCTATGAGCCAAGGCGACTTGGCCAGGGGTTGACCATTTTGGGCAAGAAGGGGAGACCACCAGAGATTATGCTAGTTGATAGAGAGCCCATCACGAAACCCGGCACTAGCCCAACGGAGCCAGGGCTTGAAAATTTCCCAAGAACGCCAAATACTTTTAGCCACAAAGGAGCCAATAATTTGAACCGGTTCCATCATCACCAGTAGGGTTTGAAAACCGATGCCTTTCCAAGCGGGTCTATGAATGGGAAACCCAGACTGAATGCAATGTCTAAGGAGAACTTTCCAGGCTTCATCCCCAGTAAGCGCACGGATGATCCATTTGACACAAAGGGTAGTTCCCTGCCGTTGAGTGGAAAGCAAGATGAGCCCTCCCGACTCCTTGGGAAGACAGCAAAATTTCCAAGCGACCCGATGAAAACCCTTATGGGTCTCAGAAGAGGCCCAAAGAAAATCGCGGAGTAGCTTCTCGAGTCTGTTGTAGGCTACTTTAAAAGGAGCCCAATAGGAAGAATAATAGACATGGGTAGTAGCCAAAACTTTAGAGCACACCTGGAATTTGCTTGCCAGCGAGAGAGGCTTGGTTATCCAATAGGCCAACTTCTACTCAATTCTAGAGAGCACGACTTGCTAGAGCTCCCGGGGGGAAGCCTGGAAGGCGAATGGAATGCCCAAGAAGTAGAAGATTTCCCCTTGACCAATCCACTTCCAGTTATAGGATTGAAGCCACGCAGGAGTGGGAAGCACAGACTGTCTGTAGCACAACGTTTTGTGCCATTGAATTGCAGAACTAGAAGTAAGACAAAATGTGTCAAGGCATTTAAGGGTAGTAGTGATCAAACCTTTGTCCTCTAAGAGAGTGAAGAAGAAGTCATCAGCAAAATGCCCATTGACAAGCTGCTCTTGAGAATCGGGGAGAGTTATTCCTTTAACACGTTGTTGGGAGATAGAATTGGCCAGGAGATATCCAAAACCCTCAGCTGCCAGAACATACAACGCAGGGGCAAGAGGGCATCCCTGGCGAATAGAACGAAAGAGGCCAAAAGCAGAGGACTGGCAGCCATTAATGGAGATGCAAGTTGAGGCATCGAAAAAAAGCATGCAAACGGACTAAAGAAAATTGGCTCCAAAACCCAACGCCTGTAACATCGCAAGAATAAAAGGCCATTCAATGCGGTCATATGCTTTAGCAAAATCGATTTTGATAAACACGACTTTCTGGTTCGAACGCTGGGCCCACTCCATGCCTTCCCAAATAGCAATAATGTTGTCAAGAATGAACCTGGATTTGATGAATCCAGTCTGCTCGGGACGCACAATCTGAGGTAGGAGGTGGCAGATTTTTAGAGCCAAGGCTTTGGCAATAATTTTATAAGAGACATTAAGAAGCGTGATGGGCCGCCAGTTACAAATATCTTCCGGATCTCCAGATTTAGGTATGAATTTAATATTGTCTTTATTTATTAAATTGCCTAAAGAATTATTGTGAAAGGCTTCAAGATAAACATGATGAAGGTCACTCCCAATACAGTCCCAAAGTGCTTTATAGAATTCACAGGGGAAACCATCAATCCCAGGAGCCTTATCATCGTCCATGGAGGAAACAACTTCCTTGAGATCATCAATTGTTAATAATTGATCACAAAAATTGATCTGGGCTAAAGAAAGCCTATGTGGCACAATAGCAAGGCAGCTCTGAAGGGCTTGCTGGTGCAAAGACGTGGGGTCCTGAACCGTGAAAACTTGCTCATAGTGACACACAAAATCCTGGGGAATGTCAGGTAGCTCAGAGAGCACTTGATTACCATCTTTGATGGCTTTAATGCCTTGGGAGGAGTGCTTATTACGAAGAGCCAAAAAAAATTCTTTAGAGGCACAGTCCCCAATTTTGAGCTAGTGGAGCCGCGCCTTGATTTGAGTGCCCCTGGCAGAATAGCTATCAACCACTTGCTTCTGGTGTCTTAAGTCCGCCACCCAAACTTGATGTGATGGAGAGAAAAGACAAGCCGCTAAGGCCTCCATAGTAGCACACAAGTCAACAGTGGTGGCCTCGTAAGAGCGCCAGCGGAATAAAGCAAGTTGTCACCCATAAATGCACAGGAAGCATGTAGTACGAATGATAGCATCATTCCACCAAGCAATCCAGCCCGTACTCCCAACTGGATGACACTCTAAATTCCACACTCGAAGAATGTGGGACATGGTGGGCTTGTGATGAAGCAGAGACGTGTTCAAAAAGAATTGCATCTTACACGTGCAAGGCTACCAAGTATCCCACTCAATCCGAAATTGAATGGGGAAGTGATCCGAAAGGGTCACATCCATAAGCGGCTTGACAGGCAAGGCAGAGCTTTTGAAAGAAAAAAAAGATTGTGCTGAGATCATGGCACGATCAAGGCACTTAAAGACTCTGTCAGTACCAACTTTGTAGTTACACCAAGTGTGCCAGATGGAATGAGAATGACAGTAACCCGGGTTGGGGTCAAAAAGCCCCAATTTATTGTGCATGTAAAACCACGCCTCCCTTTCACCTGCAGCCCAACGAAAAGGTATAGTGCCATTTTTATCATACGCCATTTCAACCATGTTGAAATCCCCACAGAGCAACCAGCTGGCAACTGGCAAAGAGTCTGTAAGCCATCGCCAAAGCAAGCAGTGCTCCACAACATCATTAGAAGCGTAAATATTGATAATCCCAAAGGAATGATTCTCAATATTGAGAAGAGTCCAGATAGCCCATTGGGAGGGATCCACCCCATGGTCAACCACATAAGGAAGCAACCGTGGGGCCAAAAGAGTAGCTGCTCCACCATGACCAGCCTCATGCAAGGTACACAACAAAGTGCTAGCTGGCCAAATAGAGTGACAAGCAGAAGCAAGCGAAAAACCTGAAATTTTAACTTCTTGGAGACAAAGCACTGCAGTCTGCAGAAAATTCTTCAAAGTATTCCTAACAAAATACTTTCTTGAGAGGTCTGTGAGACCTCAAACATTCCATGAGAGAAAATTAATGGAAAGTCATCCATGTTTATAGAATCTCAGTCCTCTTCACATAGGGAAGATAAGCTATTCTTCAAAAACTCTTGCGGAACTAAACCCAATTGAATAGAGGGAGAATACCTCCATTTTTCTGGTACATATTCACCTTCTTCCGGTGGAGGACATCGGTTGCGAGAATGCCATTGGGTCTCCACACCAGCGGATACTACCGGTTGAGCACATAAAACTGTAGCAGCTTGGGGCACGGCCTGCGGCCTGGGCTGTAAAACAATAGAAGCCCCTCCTACGGGAGTGGCCTTTCCCTTCTCTGAAGGGTTTGAAATCTGCTGGGTCAGTTTCAGGGCTTTGGGAGCCGACCTAGAACCATGTGACTTATTTTTTTGGTTGGCGACCGTGGTCCACTTTGTGTCTGCCTTAGCCGAAGGCTCTATCTGATGAGGCTTTTCAGCACCCCGCGGCTGAGAAACAGTATGGGGAACTGACAAAGGGCAGTCCCTGACCTTATGATCAGCTGATTGGCATTGGTAGCACGTGTTGGGAAGGTTAAAATATGTGATTTTCTGGGAGTGGTGAATATCCTCAATTTGAAGGTCAATAGTCTCTTTCAAATCCTTGGATAAATCAACTTCCACACAAACCCTCTTTTGAGGATGGGCTTGAAAGAACTTATTACTTTCAATGCAAACAACCTTCCCCAGAGAGGAAGCAATATGGTGCAAGAAGGGCATACATGGCAAGGGCAACCTGAGAAACACAATCCAGACCAGCACATGTATTTTGGTGTCCTCGGAGACAACAAAGTCCTGAGTCCAAGACTGGAAAACCAAGAAGGAGGAATGGAAATACTAGGGTCCATGACCCAAGATAGCTTGGACATGGTTAACTTCCGCAAAGTGAAACAAGAAAAAACCCTTGGTCAGATTTTGGACCATATAAGGCGGACTCCATGAGGGACCCAAGCCTTGTTAACCCAGTCTTTTAGCACACTTTCAGGGGGAGTCCTCCCAACAAAATAACCCACAAGGGTGTGTTTTTCAAGCCATTGGCATGCAGAATCAAAATCAGGTAAAGGTAAAACTACATCAGCAGGAGCGTCAGAATGCTTACCTCGTGAAAGACTTTCGAAACAAATTTCTGAGGGCGTTTGTTTAGTGGGGGAGCCATTAAACTACACCATCGAACCACTAACACCAGCAAGAATTGCCGGGTTAGAGCCGGTTGAAGGCATAATAAGCCCCTAAAATCGTAATAAATGCGGTCGTACGCAAGGGAGGAACCAAAATCCTGCACAATAAGCGCAATATGACGCAAGAGGGGCCACGAATGACCTCAGAAAACTTGCAAACCTAGCAGAGCTCATGCACTCTCAAAAATGCACCCCTTCACTTTTTCAAAAATTTTAGACTTAGTCAGATTTTAGTAATCAACAATTGAAATTTCAGTAATCAGGAGGTCAAATTTTAGTAGTCAGCAAGTTGTATCAACTTTCTCTCTCCTTCTCTCTACTCTCTATCTCTCCACTCCCTCTCTCTCTATCTCTTTCTCTCTCTCTCTCTCTCTCCCCTCTCTCTCTCTCTCACCCCTCTATCTCCTCCCTACATCTACCTCCCCCCTCCCCTCTCTCTCCATCACTTTGTATCTCACTTGTGTCTTCTGTAAGGAAACTCAGGTGCAGAAACAGCTTCCTACACTAATCTCTTAAGGAAAGTATGGTGCAAATTCGTTTTAAACCCTTACAATTTCAGATTCGTTAATCTACTTAACAAAGATATTGCAGCAATATACCATACATACAGAAAATGAAGAATGACACAATGATTTACCCTGGGGAAAACCTTTCGGTAAAAAACCCCAGCACTCCAAAACCTGCACAATGTATTATCTTCAACACAACGGTTACAACACACTTGCAATGCAAGTTCTTTCAGGAGATTTCCAACTCTTGAAGACAAAATGCGGCAGCATGAAAAAAACGTTCCAACAATACACTCACATCACAAATCTTCGCAACCCTAAAAAACGCTTATATCATGCGCTTCCCTTTTAGGGCAACTTCCGAAGATAACTGTATTAGGGTTTTACCATTCTCCGAGAAAATAGGAACTCGAAAATTTTTTTCGGGGCGATGCCCCGAACCCCACTATCGTGGAAGAGTGTACAGTACTCAACTTTATCAATTGCCACATGTCTTCACCTGTCATTGAATCTTCCAGACATAGCTCTTACGTGTCATAGGAATCCGTCATAACCGTTTCAGCCATGATCTCCTTACACACAATTCAAGATGCCGACACATTAAGTGGAGTGACACATCAACATGCAAACTAGACATGTACACTCACACTTAATTACATTATTTGCAAGAAATACATTTTACAAAACAAATAATAAGAATAGGAATTATCCAAGGTTGAGACACCTTATTCCTAACATCTTCCTCCCTACCTCTTTCCCTCTCTACTCTTTATCTCTCCTCTCCCTCCCTCTACCTACATCTCTCTCTCACTCTTTATCCCTCTCTTCCCCCACTTTCTCTCTAACTCTCTCCTCTCTATCTCATAATTCTCTCTCCCCCCCTCTCACTCTCCCCTCTCTATCTCACCACTCTCTCTATCTCTCTCTCTCTCACACACACAAACCTCTATCTCCCTCGCTAACACTCCCTCCATCCATCCTTCCCTCTCTACTTCTTTCTATCTCTCCTCTCCCTCCCTCTCTTGATCTCACCCTCCCTCTACTTCTTTTTGTCTCTCCTCCCAATCTCTCTCACTATTGACCCTCCCTCCCTCCCTCCCTTGCCCTCTTTCTCTCTCAATTGCTCTCTCTCACTCACACACACACCTCTATCTCTCTAGCTCTCCCTCCCCTCTGTACTCTTTATCTCTCCTCCCACTTTCCCTCTCTATACATACCTCTCCCTCCATCACTCTCTCTCTCCATCCCTCTCTATCTCACTTATGCCTCCTTCCCTACCTCTTTCCCTCTCTACTCTCTATCTCTCCTCTGCCTTCCTCTACCTACCTCTCTCTCTGTCTCTCCATCCCTCTCTTTCTCTCTCACTCTCTCCTCTCTATCTCACCATTATCTCTATCTCTACCTATCACCCCCTCCTCTCTAAATCACCATTCCCTCTCTCCCAGTTTCCCTCCTTCCCTCTCACTCCCTCCTCTCTCTCATCTCATTCTCATCTCTATCCTTACCTTCTACTCTCTATTCACCACTCTCTATCTCACTCTCCCTCCTTCCCTCTCTCCCTCCCATCCATCCCTCTCTCCTTCCCTCTCTACCTACCTCTCACTCCACTACCTACCACTCTCTCCCTCACCCATCTTTCTCTCTTACTCTCTCCTTCCCTCTCTACTCTATATCTCTCCCCCCTTCCCTCTCTAATCTATTTCTCTCTCTCCCCCTTCCTCCGTCCCCTCATTTTCTCTCCTCTCACTCTCTCTCCCTCTCTCACACACTCACCTCTATCTCCTCCTTTCCTCTCCCACCATCCCTCCACTCTCCACTTCTCTCTATCTATCATCTCTCTCTACATCTCCTTCCCTCTATATTTATCTTTATCTCCCCTCTCCCTCTCTTTACCCACTTCTCCCTCCATCACTCTATATCTCAATCGTGTCTCCTCTCTCTCTCTCTCTCACACACACACACACCTCTATCTCCTCCCTACTTGTCCCTCCCTCCCCTCTCTAATTCTCTCTATCTCTCCTCTCTCTACATCTCCTACCCTCTCTACCTATATTTATCTCCCCTATCCCTTTTTTTACCTACCTCTCCCTTCATCACTTGTATCTCACCTATGTTCCCCTACCTACCTAGGGTTGAGGTATTAAGGGTCAAGGGTTGATAATTGAGGGTTGAGGGTTTAATTTATAGGGTAGAGGGTAGAGGGTAGAGGGTTTAAGGGTAGAGGGTTGAGGGTTGAGGGTTGAGAGTTGAGGGTTGAGGGTAGAGGTTATAGGGTAGATGGTAGAGGGTAGAGGGTAGAGGGTAGAGGTTAGAGGGTTTAAGGGTCAAGGGATTAAGGGATTAAGGGTTGAGGGTTGAGGGATTAGGGTATAGATTTTACTTGGGTTTAAGGGTTTAAGGGTTGAGGGTATAGGGTTGATGGTAGAGGGTATTGGGTTTAGGGTAGAGGGTATTGGGGTGAGGGTTGAGTGTTTAAGGGTTTAAGGCTTGAGGGATTAGGGTAGAGAGGGAGGGAAGGATGGAGGGAGAGATGGAGGGAGTAGTGAGATAGAGAGAAGGAGAGAAAAGGATAGAGGGATAGAGATATATGAGGGTTGAGGATCTAATGTATAGAATATAGGGTTGAGAATTGAGGGTATAGGATTGATGGTTTAGGGTATTGGGTTGAGGGTATAGGGTAGAGGGTTGAGGGTTGAGGGTAGAGGGTAGAAGGTTTAAGGGTTTAGGGTTGAGGGTAGAGGGTTTAGGGTATAGGTTTAAGGGTATATGGTTGAAGGATTAGTGTCGAGGGTCTAATGTATAAGGTAGAGGGTATAAGGGTTCAAGGTTTAGGGTTTAAGGGTTGAGGATTAAGGGATTAAGGGTTGAGGGTTGAGGATTGAGGGTTAAGGGTTTAATGGTTTAGGGTTTAAGGGTTGAGGATCAAGAGTTTAAGGATGAGGGTAGATGGTTGAGGGTATAGGGTTGATGGGTTAGGGTTCAAGGTCCAACATATAGGGTACAAGGTATAGGGGTTGAGGTTTTAGGGTTAAGGGTTTAGGATTGAAGGTAGAGGGTTGAGGGATGAGGGTTAAAGGGTTAAGGGTTGAGGGATTAGGGTAGAGAGTTTAATTGGGTTTAAGGGTTTAAGGGTTGAGGGATTAGGGTTGAGGGTATTGGGTTGAGGGTAGAGGGTAGAGGGTAGAGGGTTTAGAGGCTTAGGATTTAAGGGTTGAGGGTTGAGGGTTTAAGGTATAGGGTTGAGTGTTCAAGGTTTTAAGGGTTGAGGGATTAGGGAAGAGAATGTGGGATGGAGGTATTGAGAGATGGAGGGAGAGTCTTGAGAGAGAGGGATGAAGTAGGAAAGAGATAGAGGTTAGACGGTTAAGGGTAGAGGGTAGAGGGTTTAAGGGTTTGGGATTTAAGGGTTAAGGGTTTAGGGGAGAGGGGAGAGGGGAGAGAGATAGAGGGAGTGAGTTAGTGAGTGAGAGAGAGAGACCTGAGAGAGGGAGAGGGGGTAGGAGGGAGA
>CM021103.1:147216022-147537476 GCA_007115665.2 Sequoiadendron giganteum | reverse complement strand
ATTGAGAGAGAGGAGGCAAGGAGGGAGAGAGAAATAGGTATAGAGGGACAACTGGGTAGAGAGAAGTAGATATGAAAGGAGAGATATAGGGAGAGGTAGGGATGGAGAGAGAGGTGAGACAAAAATAGAGAGAGGTCTAGGTAGATAGAGGGAGGAGGAGATAAAGAGAAGTATAGAGGGAAGGAGAGAGGGAGGAAGAGGTAGGGATGGAGAGAGAGAGGTGAGAGAGATAAGAGAGAGGAGGGAGGAATAGGTAGGGAGAGAGGGGTGAGATAGAGAGAAAGAGAGTAGAGAGGGAAGGGGAAAGAGAGAAGTGAGATAGGTGATAGAGATGTGTGATGGAGCTTAAAATTAGAGAGATAAGGAGGAAGGTGGAGAGATTGAGATGGAAGGAGGGGGGAGAGAGAGATGTATAGAGGGATAGGTTAGATAGAGAGAAGTAGAGAGAAAATGTGGGTGAAAGGAAGAGAGAGGGAGAGAGAGGGGGAGAAAGAGAGCTGAGATAAAGAGAAATAGAAAGGGGAGGAGAGAGAGGGAGATAGAGAAAATTAGAGAGGGAGGGAGGGAAGGAGAGATAAGTGAGATAGAGAGAACTGGAGAGGGAAGGAGAGAGATAATGACAAGATAGAGAGTAGAGAGGGGAGGAGAAAGCAAGGGAAGCAAAGAGAGTGAGAAAGAGAGGAGAGGGAGGGAGGGAGGGATAGGTATGTATAGAGAGTAGAGAGAGATATATAGAGATAAAAGGAGAGGGATGAGAGATAGAAAAATGTAAAGAGGGAAGGAGGGAGGGAGATAGATATTGGAGAGGGAAGGAGAGAGAGATGGACATGTAGAGACATAGTTCTTGAGCTCAAGGAAGATATTGTTAGATAAAGGGACGGAGATAGTGAGAGAGAGAGGTTTGGAGAATAAGAGATGAACATGAGTGAGATAGAGAGAGAAAGATGAAATTTGACCTCTTGAGTACTAAAATTTGACCTCTTGATTACTAAAACTTGACATGCTAATTATTGAAATTTGACTAAGTTTGAAATTTTTAAGATCTTCCAAAAACTAGAATTTGCATTATAACTCTTAGAGATATAAAACCACTATCAAACATCCTACCTATATATACATGAAATATAACTTAAAGTATAAGAAAGTAAATCTCCATGTGTAAATTTCAACTTATACTTAAATGTTTATTTCATGTATATAGTTTCCCTGACAGAGAAAGCAAAAATCTAGTTCTGTGCAAAGCAGGCCATTTGGCATTCACCAAATGACTCATCACTTTTGGTGCATGCCAAATGTGATGAGTCATTTGGCGCTCGCCAAAAGGCCTCCTTTAGACATGTTAATTAACAAGATTTGCTAAATTTTCTCATATTTTTGTCTGTGCTCCCCATCTCATTTGTATGTCTTTCAATGCAAGTTTATAAAAAAAACCGTGATAGTGTTAACCTCTATCTCAGCTATTTAAATATATAATTTTTTTTTCATTTTGATTTAGTTAAGGTTTTGATCCATGGCTTCTATTGTAAATGCCTTCATTTTTGTTCAAAAACCAAGATGTGCTAGGTTTAGGATAGATTTTTATGCGTTCATCAGAACGTGAAACAAATTACGTTTTTTGAAACTAGGCTCCATTCTACACATGATGAAAAAAAAAATCAATTTTCGATTAGTTTGCAAAAAAATTGGGCGGGAGCATGCTCAAATTTCAACTTTTCAGGATGTGTCCACTTTGAAAATTCATAAAATATTATATATTCATTAAAAGAATTATCCGAAAGAAGAAGGATAAACTACATGGTGTTAGCTAATTTCTCACCATTGAGATTTTTGAAATTCTAAAAAAAAGTTAACCAAAAAGGGGGGAGCCCTCAGGCGCTATGCTATTTTTTTTGATAGAAACAGGACCTGGTTTGCCCCCTCTGCCCCCTTTTTGAGACCCTTAATCTTCATTAATTTCAAAAAAAATAGTAGCTTAGAAACTAGACTCGGAGCACTTCAACTTTTGTTCTTGCCACATCTTGAAATTTTGAGCGTAACTATCTTCATTTTCTAGTGCAAATCAGATTTTCTGGATTTCAAAAAAAAGTGGCATCTCAAGAGCCGAAATTGTGTCACAGATTGGTGCACTTACCCCAATGCAAATTAAATGCAAGCTAACTAAATGACCTAAATGTATACAAACTGAAAGGAAACTGGAAAGCATAGAGATTGTGCACCTGGAAATGGAAAGGATAGAATAGGAGCTCTAGAGTGTTCTGAAATCTACCTGAAATATGCACAGGGACACTTACACCAAAATGGGTGACCTAATCCTTCTACTGAGAAACTTTGCCAGATTGGGTTTTAGGAAAAAAGGTATCCAAAAATGTCAAAACCCTTTTTTAGGCCTAGTACAGGGACAAGGTCACAAATGATAGCAACCAAGTCCTCCTAATACTTTTGGGAGCTTGAAGGTCTGAATTTGTGCGTCCCCACTTGCACTTTCCCTTTTTTGTAGATGCCCGTGTCCGAATCTTCATAAAATGACCTACAAGTCATCCTTTTGCTCCTCCTAGGGTTTGATGACTTGATTTGAATCGAATGGAATGATTGTACCCTTTTCAATACTTTATTCCTTGCCAAATCTAAATACAACCAAACCTTTAGTTGTTGAAGTGTGCAACATGCAAGAGCCAACTCCAATGGAGTTTTCTTGAGATGCCTTTGTGCTTGAGTGCTTGCTTGGGAAACTTGAGTTCAAGAGTGCTTGTGAAGATGAAAAATGATCTTAGGGGGGAGAAATGAACTTGAAAACACTTATTTATATAAGACATGCCCTAATTTTTTGAAAATGTCACATGATAGGCCAACACTAGGGTTTTGGAGGAAAATTCCCATTAGGTTTTTTATTTAATTTTGAATTTTATGTCAAACAGGACTAGGTCGCCCTAGGTGGGGACCTAGTCCACTTGGAAAAATTCAAGTGGTGGTTAGGAATAAAAAGGTGTTAAATGATTTTTATCAAACTTGCCTCCTGAAACACACTTAAGTCAGGCCTAAAAGTACATTAGGGGACTGATTTATCATTAAAAAGGGTTGAATTAGTGATGATTAGCCTAGGAAAGTTTGAAAATACATTACAACACTTTACAACACTTTGGCACAAGGCTTGGAAAGGGGTAAAAATGGGTTATTTAGGTGAATTGTGTTAAAATGGTCTTAAAAAAGTGGGAAGATGTACTACAACACTTCAAAACACCTTTGTAAAACACCATTGGATTGTTGTTGATTTGCAAGCATTCAAGACTAAATCAAGGCAAAACAAGGCCAAAATCCAAGGGAAAAGGCCCAAATGAGTGAAAAAGTTTCAAAGGCTACACTCTTTGGCAACATAGTTAGTAAAATATTCTAACATGGGTTGAGAGGAGTTTAGTCACAAATGGTGTGTCTTAATTCTTAAGTGAAATCAAAGTAGGTTTACTCATAAATTCATCTTCATTTCTACGTAATTTTAGTGAGCACATTGAGGATTTCATCACATTCTACATCCATAAATCATGTAGTGAGTAGCAATATCTAATGGGATCTAGAAGTTAATTAAAGAGTCTTGTCATGCACTAGAGAAAATATTCAAGGATTTTCCAATTATAGTTGATGTCGAGGATTTTTTTCTTAACATGGAAATGGAAATTGCATTACACATATTCAAATGACAATTAAATTATCTCCACATGTGAATTTAGTTATAATTTTTTTTGAATATTCAATAGTTAAATAATGTTAAGACATATTTATGATACATTTGAGCATGTAGAAGTTGGCTATAGAGATAACTCAAGATCTAGATGCCAAATGGAAAGAATAAAGAGAGGATATCAATATGACAAGAATAAACTATATTCCTATCAATAATGAAAATAGAGTCCATTTACAATGTATGAGAAACCCTTTCTTATATAACCAAGGTGAGACATAGGATTAGACATGATCATGACAAGTGTCTTAATCTTATGTCATGTGACAACTAACTCATGAAATATTAAATGACCTAGGAAAAATTATTAAACAACATGATAAGATCACATGACACCTAAGACTTCTAAATAGATTGCTAGGGCCTAAGTGTGTTGCCAAAAAGTGTAGCCTTTGACACTTTTTGCTCATTTGGACACTTGCCTATGGACTTTGGACCATTTTCATCCTCTTTTTACCCCTTTCTAAGCCTTGTGTCAAAGTGTTGTAAGGTGTTATAAAAATAATTCACACTCTCCTAGGCTTGTCATCACCAAATTAACCCTTTATTATGCTATAATGACCCCTTAATACACATATAAGTCTTATCTAAGTGTGTTTTATGAGAAAATCCTAAAAAACTATAATAATCATATTTTAATCCTCGAAAAAAAATGAAAATTGCCTAGGTGGACTAGGTCGCCACCTTGGGTGACCTAGTCCCATGTGGCATAAAACTTAAATTTAATTTAATATTCTTTCAGGATTTTGTCTCTAAAACCCTAAGGTCGACCTATATGGTGTTATTTCAATTAAATTAGGGCATAACTTGTATAAATAAGCTAAAAACCCTAATTTTGCATAAGACACGTGCTCATTTTATTCTCAATCTCTCATCTCTTCTTCTTCTCAAGCAAGCTAGGGTTTGAGTATTCTAAGTCACCAAGACATCTCTGTCAAGAAGCATCCAAGGGTTGAACCTCCATTGCTGCAACTCAAGATCAATCATTAAGACAAGGTAAACTCCATCAATCCATTGTTTCATGCTTCTTTGCATTTCTGTCTCCATTTGATTTGATTACTCAAAAAGGGCTCTTACCAAGGAAAGTCACCATACCCTAACATCCAACATTTATTTCTCTCTTTGTGTGATTTGCAGGTCTTGTCAGCAGATTTGGAAAAGAATCAAGGTGGAAGATCATCCAATAACTTTTCAAACGTCAACATTGAGTAAACCCTAATTGAAGCTTGAAGAACACTCATAGATCAAAATATTCACTTTCGGGACCAGACACCTAAAGGAACAAAAAACACAAATAAAGGTCTCCAGATTCCATCTTCTGATTTACAAAAATTCAGAAGAGGACTAGGTCACCACTTTGGCAACCTAGTCCCACTGAATTTTTTTTTCAGAAATCTTAGTAGATCTAGATACCCTTATGGCTAAAATGGGCCCTAGAGTAGTTTTCCATAATTTACCTGAAAAATGACTAGGTTGCCCAGCTTGGCACAAGTGTCCCTTTCAGATTTTGCATCAAATTCAACAACATTGCCAATCCCTATAAGATTTTAGGTGCACATCTCTTTAATATTATCCATTTTTATAATAGTTTGTTCATATTTCTTAGGTTGTTTTGTACATACTTGCATATATCAATGTGTATTCAAACATAGTTGCATTCTTAGGTTTTACATTAGCATTTAGTTTCTTTTATCTATTTCCAACACTTAGATTAGTTCATTTAGACACATTCAATCACACACATCAGAAACCCCAATCCAACTCTTCAAATGAACCCTAAAATGAAAAGGTGTGAAAGAGAGTCCATTCCTCAACCAAGATTTTAGGTGAAAAACCTTAGAAGTTCATTGGGGAATCCTCTTTCCCTATATCATTTTTGGTGGTTCATTTTGGTGAACTTGACTTTCCTACATCCTCTCCTCTGATTTGGACTTCTCTAGCATCCTAGAATTAACTTGCATTGCATATTGCATTAGTGAAGTTGCATTCTAGGGTTCAAAAATTCACATTAGTGAAAAGTGCATGTAGGTTGCTTTTTTGTACGTAAATCATTAGAAACAATCTAAAATTTTGCATTTTCCTCTTAGATCTGCATTATACAACCTAGAAACCACCTACATCCATCAAATTTTTCTATCAAATCTCAAAAAATCACCATGAGGACTAGGTTGCCATCCTAGGCGACCTACTCCCTTCAGGCTTTTGAAATTGCCTTTTATGGAGCTGAAAAATCAGTTTTTAAGCTTATGTTTTGTGCCATTACCTATCTCTATCCATTGGTTGTGTTTCTATTACATGTATTTTATTAGAATTAGCTTAAATTATCTCATTTCATGCATTGCTTAGTTTCAATTTTGCATATAGTACATTTTTTTTTTACATTGTTGCATAGTGTAATTAGAAAATTACCTTGTTGTTGTTGGCATTTGGCTAAGGAGTTTGGCTTGTAGGTGTTTTCATTGATGGCAAGCAAAGCCATGCAACTCAAGTCTTGCATCTGAATGAGCAGCACTATTTTTGGCTCCTACCGACAGAACATAGCAACGAATAGGAGATCTGATTAAAGGCATAAATGTTGATCTAATCATCCCACCAAACAAGTATTTTGGGTTATGAATCCTTGAGGAAGGTTTTTAGAAGCTTGCAGTATCTTAGTTCTTATGTGCACTCATTGGTAAGTGATCTAGGAGGCATGGTGCACTAATTTGTCAATTATCTATGCTAGAAGGCCAACTTGACAAAGATGGAATTCATAGATGTATAAGATGAAATTACTTGTAAGTCTTAATATTGGATTAAGTGTTTTTTGGTTCCTCTCTTGGTCCTAACTGACTTTGGATGATGCACATAAATTTTTTATGATGGATTTGGCCACAAGTTAAAATATCTCAATACAGTATGAAGTTGACTTTTGGATGGATTAGTCTTTGATTGCGTTAGGGATATATATAAGAGATTGCTTCCATCATTTAAGTGAGACAGATGTGGTGTTCAAATATTAAGGGTGAATTGTGAGTCATAGCATAATAGTAATGTGAAATTAATGCGAGGATTAGTAAAGAGTAGAATAGGGCATAGTGAAGTGGAATATCAGAGAGAAGATCCAAAATAAGATTCATGATCTTCACCGAAACTATTACCTAGAATTGTTAGATGCTATCATCTTAGTTCACCCTCTTCAGATGGTTTTAATCTGAATTTTGTAGGCAGTAAGCCTTTATCTTTTGGGTAGTGAGCTCTAGGCAATGTACCTGAATGCAAGTGCATTCCTTTTATAAACACTATATTTCGAGTACTTAAATTGTGGATTAATCTCCACCGTGGGTTTTCCCCTAATAGGATTTCCACAAAAAAATCTGTGTGTCATGATGTTATGGATGTTTACTTTCAATGCATACATCTTTTCCTTTATACAATGATGAAATGATTTTATGTTTTGAATGGATGAAGTTTGAAAATTGTTGAACACTGATTTACCCCCCCTCTCAGTGTTCCCTTGAGTCCAATAGTTTTTCATCTAAACAATTGCATTTCAACATTTTAGTTTAAATAATTGCATTGCATTCTCTTTTGTTTCTTCTCTTACCATGTTTTCTTTTAAAAGACGTGGCTTTGATTTGGTTTCAAATGGTTTGCATAAATTCAACATTCCTTCTTGTGAGTTCACTGTAGATTATAATAATGAATTCATTAAAGAACATGTTAATAACCAAACCATTGACACAATTCTTAACATTGCATAACCCCTCGATGAGGATCTTTGTGTTGACAATCATAAAAATCATCCTTGTACTTCTCCCTATACCTCTCCTATTAGTGGCAAAGGTATTTTGGTGATAGAAGGCACAAGTGTTGAGGGTCTTCATTGTCCCTCTCCTCATCCCCCTTTTCCAAACCTAAAACAACAAACATTGCTTGACATTGCCTTACCTAGTCTTCCTCACGATGACGATCCCACTTGTCCTTCCTCTAATATCCTTCCTCGACGCCAAGAGGATGGTTTGGTGTTGGATGATACACCTATAACAAGTCATGAGACTATTGACTCTCCCTTTCCTAATGCTTCTACCCTTTGGGATAATCTATTTGACCATCATAGTGGTCCTTCTCTTCATGCCTCCCCTCTTGTGATGAAGCATGTGATGTACCTCTTCCATGCTCTCCTAGTAGGGTAGACAGTGTGGAACAAGAGAATGAGAGATTTAACAATCAAATAGACTCCCCTCTTACCCATCCCACTCCTCCCTATCCCATCATTGATCATTCCCCTACTAGTGATGAAGTCATTTTAGAAGAACCAATCCTTGAACGTCACGAACATGTGGATTGTTGTTCTCCTAAAATCTCTCCTCCTAAGTCAAATTTCATGATGCAAGCCAAGGATAACATTAAATCTTCTTCCCAAGGTGATTTTAATATTATTCAACCTCAACTTATCCTTTATCCCCCTTCACATAAACCTAAACCTGAATTCACCCTCTACCCACCTACCCATAATGTGTCACACCAACCGAGTCAAGATATCATTGCTCATACACACTACAGTCGCAACAACCCGTGTTCCCAGCCATCAGCCTCAATATCCTTACCTGCCTCCCCTCCCATCTTACCTGTTGCCCCTCACTTAAATTTATTTCTTAGCGAGTATGACCTTGTTGACCAATTAAGGAAAACTCCCACAAAACTATCTTTATGGTACCTTATTCAAGCCTCCCCTTACTATCACAACATGATGTGAGAAGCCTTACAAAAAATTCCTATCCCTTCTATTGTGCAAAAAAATGACATTGTAGCTATGATTCAAAGCTTGAATGCTTACATTGTTATCCACCAAAGTGAGCTCCCTCCTTTGGATATGCAACAACAAGTTGAAGCCTTCATGATCATATCTCAATACAAACACATAGGGATCAAGCAAACCCTTGTTGATAATGGCTTCACTGTCAATGTGTGTAGTGTCAACCTCTTGGATATGATCCATATCAATAAATCAACCATCCAACCTACCTCCTTATCTATCACTCGATTTGACAGTGTAGGATAAAAGCCACTTGGTATGATCACTTTGCCTCTAACATTTGGAGTGGCCACATTAGACACATTGATCCATGTTATGCCTAATGATGTTTCATATAACCTCATCTTAGGCAGGCCATGGATTCATGCAATGAATGGTGTGCCTTCAACTTTTCATTGCAAAATGAAGTACATCTACCAAAAAAAAGTGTACACACTTGATGCTAATACTGATCCTTACAGTGTCTTACAACTTGCACAAAACAAATACAAACCCTTCACTTCAACACCAACCAAACAAGTGGAACCCGTACAACAACCAACATCCTTAGATGATGATTGGGGTTCCTTAAACTTCACCCGTCCTTTACTAGGAGACTCTAAGACCACAACCATTGACTCTCCAAAGGGACACACAATCTTGTCAACACAAGACTTGGCCGATCCTTTGAATGCATCCACCTAAACCACTTTAGACAACCAAGCCAACAACAAACCCTCACCTGATCCAAAAAAGCTGAAAAATATTTATGGAAAAGGTTATGAGCTCATGAAACAACTTCGCTATCGTGGAAAAGGATGTAGTTCTAATGAACAAGGTATCTTCAACCCTATCGAGCCTATCACACAAAAATCCAATCATGGTCTTGGATTTTGTCCTTTAATTGAAATCACCAACCTTTGTCTAGCATCAACACCATCGTAAACCATCCTTCCACACCCACCTTTGAAAGGGATCCTTTGAAACCAACAAATAAATCTTTGCTTAATACCAATGCAATCTCGCAACACACTATTGATTCAGATTTTACACACTCCTCTAACGGAGTAGACAAAGTCTCACAATCTATAGCACCTTGTGTAAGTATGACATCCTCTACTAAGAAAGACCCTTCCTTGTTGCAAATCAAAGGGACACCTTCTACCCTTGATCAAGAGGGTATCTTGTGGAGACTCCTCCAAGACCACTTGATATCTTTTCCTCCCCGAACTCGAAAGAAATGTTTTGACAAAAAATACTTTTATGCCTACCACTAAGTTCATGGCCATCACACTAATGAATGCAAGGCCTTGAGTAGAAAAATTCAACATCTTAAGGAATTTGGTGTTCTTCCATCTATGGGGACACCTAATTCCTCTAATTGATACCAATTTTTCCTCAACCTTGCATTCTCTCAATCCCTTTTGCTCACTCTTGTCCTACACTAAGTTGGGGCACGAGGTTGTCTAGCCTTTTCCCTGGTATGTCACTTTTCATTGTCTCTTTCAAATTATCATTAATCTTTCATGAATATATAAGAACAAGCTTGGGATGTGGACGAAATATCTTAAGTTGACTCGAGTGTGACATACTCCCCTTCTTCATGATGTAGCTTCTCGGAAACATATGACTCGGCATATGTCTTTCTTAACAAGCTCTAATGTCCTCCTCCTCTTCTAGTTTAAAGAAATTGCTCACAATACCATGTGTAGGAATTCCTTTAAAGTGAGGGCATAAATCACCACTCAAATTTTCATTATGTGATCTTCCTGTGTTCCTCTCTCTTGAAAACATTAGGTACAATGTTTTTTAGGATGAGACATTTTCATTTTTCCTCTTTTCCATACAAGATGAGCCCTTGCCTCTCTTGTATACAAGATGAGTACATTTGCACTTTTCCTCTTTCATACACATTACACATAATTTTCCCTAGGTTGAGACATCACACGAACAAAACAAGATCCCTTTGAACAAAATCATTTTTTAAAATCACTTTCTTTTGTGGTGCCTTATCAAATTTATCATGAGTTATAACTTTGGTATGGTTTGAACGGGAAGCCCAACTAGCGGCACAACTTTCCCCATGGCCACCTTTGTGAGTATATACCAACCATGTGTATGTTTCTCACCTTCTTTGGGACTTCTCACCCTACGAACAACCTGATGTTTTGTCACCCCAGAGTGAGCACATCTTTCCTTACTCTCTTCACTTCAGTCCTTGTCATTGCATGATCATGTATCTCATTTTGTTGTAATGCATTCACCCTTGAATGTGTCTTTGGCATTGATGTCTTTTTTACTTCGATTCTCAAATCCTTGGGGGCTTGACCTCCTCCTTCATCTTTCTTGTTATTAATTTTTGTCATCTCCATTGAGCTACTTTAGTGTGAGTTTGAAGCAAGTTCATACTCTCACTAAAGTGGGAGCTAAATGTGTTGCCAAAAAGTGTAGCCTTTGACACTTTTCGCTCATTTGGACCCTTGCCTATGGACTTTGGACCATTTTCAGCCTCTTTTTACCCCTTTCTAAGCCTTGTGCCAAAGTGTTGTAAGGTGTTGTAAAACATTTTCACACTCTCCTATGCTTTTCATCACCAAATTAACCCTTTATTATGCTATAATGACCCCTTAATAGACATATAAGTCATATCTAAGTGTGTTTTGTGAGATAATCCCAACAAACTATAATAAGCATATTTTAATCCCTGAAAAAAATGAAAATTACCCAGGTGGACTAGGTTGCCACCTTGGGTGACCTAGTCCCATGTGGCATAAAACTTAAATTTAATTTAATATTCTTTCAAGATTTTGTCACTAAAACCCTAAGGTCGATCTGGGTATGTGCATGATCATCATGGAAAAATAGGCCCTTAAGTGGCAATAAAATTAAGAAAATCAGAGTTAGGAAAATTGACATAAATTTTTGAATAAGTTATCTATATTATTTCAAAAATATGCAAGAATAGAATTTGTAGAAAATTGAATGTAGTTTCTAAACTACTAGGTTTATTTTAAAAAACAAAATCTATTTGGTGAAAATTTTAAATTTCAATGCAGTAGTACTTAAATTTTAGGGAAAAAATAAGAAGTAGGTGTCTGTCTGACCACCCTAACCAGAATATAAAATGCATAATTTTTTGTAATTTTTTTTTAAGTAAATAATTAATTATGAATTTTTTATTACAAATTTTAAAAATTATAAAAACTCATATGTCTAACCACCTTAACTTGGTCAAAACTTCATGAAACTCAATTTTTCTTTTAATCCTATAGTATGCAAAGCATATCTAATGTGACACATGTTTTGGATTCAAAAAATGTGATACTGTTTGAAAGCTATAGATGTTTTTCAATCAACCTCTCAATCCGAACTTTAGTCATAATTCAAATAGAAAATGAATAATAATTATTTATTAAATTCAAAGTAAAGCATAATTTATATTGGTGGAAATCTGAGAATCGCCTTTAAAAATCCTTTTTGTTTCCTCAATTTCATGTAAAATAAAAGTCGTCAGCCACATGGGCCATCATATCACTTAGATATCGCCACTTTTTGGCCCATCATGATCCTACACATACCCATCTGTATGGTGTTATTTCAAGAAAATTAGGGCATAACTTGTATACATAAGCCTAAAAACCCTAATTTCTCATAAGACACACTCATTTTCTTCAGAATCTCTCATCTCTCCTTCTAAAGCAAGCTAGGGTTTGAGTATTCTAAGTCACCAAGACATCTCTCTCAAGAAGCATCCAAGGGTTGAACCTCCATTGTTGCAACTCAAGATCAACCATCAAGACAAGGTAAACTCCATCAATCCATTGTTTCATGATTCTTTACATTTTGTATCTCCATTTGGTTTGATTACTCAAAAGGGGCTTGACCAAGGCAAGTCCCAATACCCTAACATCCAACATTTCTTTCTCTCTTTGTGTGATTCGTAGGTCTTGTAGGAATATTTGACAAAGAATCAAGGTGGAAGATCATCTAATAACTTGTTCAAGCTCTTCAAGGTTGAAGAAACCCTAGTCGAAGCTTGGAGAACACCCACATATCAAAATCTTCACTTTCAGGACAAGACACCTGAAGGAACATAAAATATAGATCAAGGGCTCCATATTCCATCTTCTGCTTTACAGAAATTCAGAAGAGGACTAGGTCACCACTTTGGGCAACCTAGTCCCATTGTGGGTATTTTTCAGAAATCTTGGTAGATCTGGATACCCTTTTGGCTTAAACCGACCTCAGAGCAAATTTCCATAATTTACCCGAAAGAGGACTAGGTCGCCCAACTTGGCACAAGTGTCCCATTCAAATTGTGCATCAAATTTAGTAGAATTTCTAGTCCCTACAATATTCTAGGTGCACATCTCTTCAATCTTATCCATTTGGGTTCTGCCACAATAGTTTGTCTCACTTCTGGTACATGCTAATTTTTGCTTGAAATCAATTTTTTTAGAAAAAAAATGATTTTAGCCTTGATAGGTTTCATCTAAAGGTTTCTAATTGAAGAGATATAGATAAAAACCCCTTAGATCAAACCCTCTTTGATAGAACCCCTGTAGTATTAAATCATACCCACAATGGAGTCTCCTTCACAGCTATCAAAATGCTGGCAAAAAACACATTTACTTTACCTTTTGAGGGATTAAATAATGTCATTTAGAAATGATCTTTTTCAAGATTGTAGCCTTGAAAACAATCTTTCCAACAAGTATATTTTTGATATTTTTCCATTTTATCTTGTATTTAATTTTTAATTTTTACTAAACATAGGTTTTTCTCTAAACATCAAGCTCTTTGTTCTATAGAGGTGGAAAAATAGCAAAGCATTGTAAAAAAAATTCAAAAAATACCCTTTCCCTAGGTATTGATCTCCGTGTTTCACTAAAAAAAGAAAAGATGGATTTTTATATATAGACAACAAGTTAGGTTGTACGACACACATGCATGTCCAAACTATAGTTACAATGACTTCAAAAATTAATTAAAAAATATATACTTAAAATTTTTTTATGAAAAAATATCCATTCGCTAGATATTGATGTTGAGAATCTATATTCCAAAAATTATAATTTTATTCTTTATAAAAAAAAGTTATGTTATATGACACAAACGTTACTTTCTGAAAAATGTTGTTTTTCTATTTAAAACTAGTTACTAAAGGATATGTTTAAATTTTCATGAGTTATTTTAAAAAAAAAGTTAAAAATATATATTTGGAATCTACACACAAATTTCCACAAATCACTAGTTTGCAGTATCTTCAAATTCTTAATAGTTTAACTGCTATAGGTCTCAAAAGATGAAGATTCAGTTAAAAATATTGATGTGAATGTCCATCTTGGGCAAAAAGTGAGACACAGTATTTTCAATTCACCCATTTCTGTAATAGTTTATTCATATTTCTTAGGTTATTTTGTACATACTTGCATATCTCAATGTGTATTCAAACATAGTTGCATTCTTAGGTTTTACATTAGCATTTAGTTTCTTTTATTTGTTTTTGACACTTAGATTAGTTCGTTTAGACAAATTCAATCACACACATCACAACCCCTAATCCAACTCTTCAAATGAACCATAAAATGAAAAGGTGTGAAAGAGAGTCCATTCCTCAACCAAGCTTCTAGGTGAAAAACCTTAGAAGTTCATTTGGGAATCCTCTTTCCCTATATCATATTTGGTGGTTCACTAAGAAAACTTAGCATGTGAATAGAACCTAATAGATGAACTAGTTAGGAATGAAACATTATTCACATCAACAAAGCATATATCACCTATCCTTTGTTGTGGCTTTAAGGGAAGGAATTAGTGTGCCAAGTGGGAAATTTTCTAGAGGTAAGAATTCATGTGAACATGCCCATCATGTAGAGATGTATTCCAAAGACACACCTAACTAACTTGATTTTATTTTCCTACACTTCTTAGGGTAACAAATTAGTTTTCTTTGTAGAAAAATATCTCTAAGCTTATTAGAAGGTTGTACTATATGTTTTTGGCTCATTCTATTCAATCTTTACAAATTTAAATATTTTGATAATTTTCTTAAGATTTTAAATTTATATTTCTTATATTTCCATTTCCTAAAACCATTTAGTATAAGTAAACATATTGAATCATTTGAGTATGAATAATTTATGGATATTATGTGAATTTATGTTTTTTAATATTTTCCTAATATGAAAATTAGTTGATGAATAAAGTACTATTTAAAATTTTGTGAAAGGATATCGAGTTTAAATTTCTTTTCCATTTTAGAGTTTTAATTGATTATTCTCTATGTGTTTTTCACTTGAAAAAGTAGATTGTATAAGAAGATAGCCTTTTAGTCCTAAAGCTTGGATTTCAAATAAAGTCTAAATCTAGAAGACTTTCCATGTGCAATATTCACGTGAATCATAACTCAAATTGAGGTATAATTGAAATAGAAATAGTTTATTTCCATCCATAGTGGGACATAAATATTATCAATATTGATATTATGGTAATATATCGACAAATATTTATTTTAAAGAATATATCCACTCATCTTGTGAATTTACTAAAGGAAGAAAGTATTGAAGTTTATGAGCACTAAATCTATCATGAAGTTTGTTAAAGGATTTGTTTCTAAAAGAAGGTGACAATATCTACCTCATGTCATGGATACTTAATAGTATCTACCACTAAGAATTTTAATTCATTAGAATAGTGGAAGTCCCTTATACCTTTAATTTTCCAATAATATGGAATCCTAACCTATCCAACATATTCAAATCTATCTTATATTTTAGTAAGAGGGTACTCCCCTCTCCAAACAATTTGCATAAATACAAAACATCAGTAAGACTCTACCTTAAATCAACATGAAAATGAACAAGTGCAAAAAACTTTAATTTCATTTATTCAAGTACAAAAATACAAACAATTGGCCTTTTATTGGCCTCATTGTTCTGATACTTCCAATCTTCTCCTCCTCAGTTTTGAAATTGTAACATAGATTTTGGTACCCACTTAGGGTTCTCTAACACTTCTAGGGTTTTTCACCTAAAAGGAGAGAAAGGGATATCAACATGGACAATGTTACATTCAAAGATTAATGTGCTACGTTTGATGTAAATGTGTCTAAGTGAAATGATCTAAATGTTGGAAATTGATAAAAGAGACTAAAGACTTAGAAAATGCAACTTGTTTGAAAACACATTGTGATGTGTAGAGAGATAGATTGAAGAAAATACAAGACAAGATAGAGGGATAGAAAGAAAGAGTGCACCTTGAAAATGGAAGAGGTTGAAGTGAAGATTGCAAATGCCCTTGGAATTTTGCAAAATCTGATTTTTAAGCCTAGTGGGACACTTGTGTCAAACTGGGCGACTTAGTCCAGTTTGGGGAAAATTTTGGAAAATTGCACCGAGGCTTGTTTCAACCAAATGGGTATTTGGATTTGCATAAATATTTGAAAAACTTGCACAGTGGGACTATTTTGCCACAATTGGGCGAAGTCTCCTTTTTCACTTTTTTAGAAATTCAAAAGAGGAATATGTAGACCTTGACCTGCACTTCTGCTCTTCCAAGTATTCAAACCAAAAAAATTGATTTTTGGCTTGTAGGCATTCCCGAAGTCTCTTTTAGGGTTTTGACAACATTGAAGGGCTTTGATAAGTTGTTGACAACATTTCCAATCTTATTCCTTGACAAATGTGCAAACAAGATCTGCAAATCACACAAAGAGAAAGAAATGTTGGATGTCAGGGCATGGGGGTTTGCCTTAGTCAAACCCCTTTTAGATAATTAAACTAAGATGAAGAGATAATTAAATGAAGCATGAAACAATGAAGTTGAAACCTTGCCTTGATGATAGATTTTGAGTTGCTACAACAATGGTTGAAGATTTTGTTGTTGAATGCTTGCTTGATGACTTAGAATGTTGAAAACCCTAGCTTTCTTGAGAAGAATGATGAAGAGAAGAAAAATATAGAGGACAATGAAAGGAGAGATGTAGAAGATTGAGTTAGGGGGTGAAAATAAGGGGAAAATCCTTTATTTATACCTGTTCTTCCCTAATTTCCCAAAAATAACACATCACAGACCGACCTTAGGGTTTAGGAGACAATATCTCACCAGAAATTTGGATTAAATTTGATTTTTGTGCTACATGGGACTAGGTCACCCAAGGTGGCGACTTAGTCCACCTAGGAAAATTTAAATCGTTGTCGGGAATTGAAGTGTGATTAATGTTTCTTGACGGGATTATCTTCTGAAACACACTTAAGTAGGACCTATAAGTGCATTAATGGGTCATTTTATCATAAGAAAGGGTCAATTTGTTGATGGCAAGCCTAGGAAAGTGTGAAAGTTTGTTACAATTCTTTACAACACTTTGAAATAGGGCTTGGTAAATGATAACAAGAGGTTATTTAAGTGAATTGTGATAAAAGGGTCTTAGAAAAGTGTGAAATGGGTTACAACACTTTTACAAGACACCATAGAATTCTTATTGATTCGCAAGGGTCCAAGACCTAATGTGAATATGTTGGCCACATTACAACATTAAATCCAAGCAAAACTAGGACAAAAACCACAAGAAAAGTGCAAATGAGTGAAAAATGTCAAGGATACATTTTTTGTGACACAAAAACAACTAATTTCCTCGGTTGCCTTTCACTCAGAAACTCTCCAATTTACCCAGAAAACTCCACACACATCACTCAATTTAGTGAAGGGTTGCAACTACCCATGACCTCTTCCCTCTGCAATCTTTCTACTATCCTCAGTGATTATTTTCTACTCTATGCACACCAATACTCTTGACTCCTTTCTTATAAGCCAATTCACAGCGCCTTACATCATTGTGTTATTTGCACTATAAAAATTACCTTCCTATTCATTATAACTTCACTTTTCTCTTAATCCCTGGCCATTAACCCTTATCCACTATCGCTCGACTTCTAAAGGAATTTCTAAATTCAACTTCTAGCTAATATGGTGCAGCATTAGCACCCTCTGGGACCATGAATCAATTTCAGTCTATCTAAAATTCCACTATATTGAAATAGGCGTGACCTTTCTTTATTGTCTTGCTATGCACCTATGTTACCAAAAATGTGACAGTAGGGCTCCATTTCGCGTTATGATGGGCGAAATGTCGTTTTCATTTCCTATGCTCGTTTCTAGGCTATTTTTCAATTTCTCACTGTTGCAAGGAGGTTTTGAATTTTTTGTTAAATTGAAAAAAATTATATTGTTTCGAAGCCTTAAAAATTGAATGGTGTGTTGCATGGGAACTGGTTGTGTTACATTAAAATCTGGACACAAATCTGGTGGTTTTGGAGAGAGTATGAAGGGGAAAGGGGTGTTAATAGAGGCTGGAATGGTGTAAATAGAGGTCTTCAAAACAGCATAATTAATGTCCATTTTTTATGCATGCTACACCAATAGTGTAAATAGAGGTTTATAACTAACTTTAATTTTATTTTTTTAATTATAAACTATAATTAAAGATAAAATATAAAAAAGTTTTATAATTTTTTTTTTCCTAATATAGATTATAAAGTTTTTTTTTTACTAATTATAAGTATTATATATATATAGAGAGAGAGAGAGAGAGTTTAATTTATGTTTTAATGAAATATTTTAAAAGTGATATAATATTTTTTTTAAGTGATAATTTTTTTCGTTTCTATTTTATTATATTTATATTTGACAAACTTTTAACTTGCATGAATTTTTATTGAACCACCAAAATTATAACACTGGACCTAGGGCAAGAGGATTCCCTCTACTAGACCCTTAGGGTTTTTCACCCTAGGAGCTCTTGGTGTGTGGGAATCACACCCTTTTCATTTGGTGGTTATGAAATTTTTGGAAGTTGCATTCAAAGGAAGGGTTGATTAATGAAGGTTCTGATGTGTGGCTAGAAACTGAAAAAGAAATGATACTAATCTAATGTATGAAATGTAAACAAACTAAATTTAAACTAATGCAGATTAATCTAAAATGACCAATACATAAAGTAAACAGGAAGGATCAAAACTTGTGCACCTGGAAATGTGATGTTGTAGATGAGAGGCCCCAGAATATTCTGGAAAATGTCTGAAATTGGCAGAAGGACACTTATGCCAAGTTGGGTGACCTAATCATCTTGTCGGGAAATTCTGCCAAACCAGGTTTCAGGGAAAAGGGTACCCAAAAATGCAAAAACCCTTTTTCCGGCTTAGCACAAGGACAAGGTTGCCAATAGTGGTGACCTATTCCTCTTGATGCTTTCCAAGGATCTAGGGTCTGATTTTGTGGGTCTCGGTTGGTACTTTCTTCTTCTGTAGCAGTCCATGTCTGAAACGCTTGAAAATGAACTGCAACTTGTCTTTTTGATCCTTCTAGGGTTTAATGCTTTTAGGTAACTTGGGTGGAATGTTTTTACTTTCTCCAACACTTTGTACCTCACCAAATCTGACCACAAACATGCAAAACACATGTAAAGGCCAAGACAATGTTGGGGTTAGGAGATAGGGTTTGCCTAAGTCGAACCCCTTTGATGGTAACTAAACCTAAATGAGAAAGAAATCAAAGGAGAGTAAGATTGAATGATGAACTTAATGGAAACACTTACCAAACTTTTGTTGTTGATGGTCTGCAACATGCAAGGACAACTCCAATGGAGGTTTCTTGTGAAACCCTTGTGTTTGGTTGCTTGCTGGTGAAGAGATGTAAAAATGAGCTTGGGAGAGAGCAAAATGAAGGTGGAAACCCTTATTTGTACATGCAAAACCCTAATTTTCTCGAAATGCAACATAATAGGCCAACACTAGGGTTTACGAGGCAAGATTTTTGTTAGGTTTTATTTTAAATTTGAAATTTATGTCAAAGGGGACTAGGTCGCTCAAGGAGGAGACCTAGTCCACTTGGGCAATTTCAAGTGGTGGTTGGCAATGAAATAATTTTTAATGAAGTTTATTAGCTTTTCCTCCCGAAATACACTTAAGTCAAGATTAAAAGTACACTAAGGGGATGAATTAGCATAAGGAAAGGGTTAAATTAGGGGTAATTAGCCTAGATAAGTGTGAAAATGTAGTGTACAACACTTTGTCATAAGACTTAGAAAGATGTAAGAGGGTGTTGATTAGGTGAATTGTGTTGAGAGGGTCTTAAAAAAGTGAGCAAATGTGTTACAACACTTCACAACACCTCAGTAAAACACCATTAGGTTATTGTTGAATTGTAAGCTTCCAAGACTGAATCAAGGGAAAACAAGGCCAAAATGAGTGAAAAAGTGCCAAAAAACTACACTTTTTGACGACACATTTATATATGTGAAACACAAATTTATAATAATATGATTGAAAATATATATGTATATAAAATTCGTTACTTATACGCAACATTTAAAAATCTTGTTTCTCGTCACGTTGTCGTTGCCCTTGCGGCTTTTGTTTCTCATTTCTGATAACATAACTATGCACCATATACTCTTCGCACCTTCCTACACACTCCTCTTATGTATGCCAACCCCTCCTCTGCTCACGAGCAAGTCAAATATCAGCAATTTTTGTTCATTACTTCTTTGGTTTAGAATTACAACATTCGCTTTGTCGTGTAGCTCTAATCTATTCCGCCACTGCCTCTCTTCTCCTTCCTAAGATCTGCCCCTCCATATTTTAAATTTTTTTCTTTAGCACCATTCATTTCTCCTTATGAGGTGCGACTTCTTTCTCCTCCTTTCACATCTAAGTTGTTATTGTCAACTGCAATTCCCTCTTTACACAGCTTGTTGTCTGATCGTCTTAATTAACTGAAACCTCTACTCCACGCAACCCATTTAAACATCTGATTTATGCACCAACTTTCTTCTTCCTGTGTGGTGCGACTCTTCCCTCTCCGATCTTTTATGCAGCCTCTTCCCTTTTTCTTTATCGACCCCCTTTGTCTCTGTCTCCTATGATAATATGTGTTTTGAATTATTTTAATCCTTTTGCATTCTCCTGGCCACGACCTTTCAACTCCTTTCCCAGGTTGAAAAATCTGTTCATTTTTAATCTTCCTTGTCACAGGATGCCCTTGTCTCTTAGTCTTCACATTTAAAAACAAAAGCATTTTGCATTTTAATATGTCTCCCTTTTAACTGCATAAACCTCTTTTATCGGTCTTGACATTAACTCAAACTTATAATTACACAACTATAACTAAATAATTAAAATCCTCCAAATATCATTTTGATTAATGTTGAGGTTGATTCGTGACATTTTGTCAAATGTAATTGGCAATAATGTCACTCAATTCTACTCCAAACAATCATCAAGATTCAAAACGATTAAAAATGTAAAATCAAGGTCGAATTACTTTTGGGATGACGTGGATCGCTCTTTGCTCGGGATGCTCCTGCATCACAATACACCAACTCAACACTTTCAATATATAGTGAATACATGCATTATTTGAAATATCAAAGAATTAAATGCAACTCCTATGATACTTGATATTTCCTTCAAGAGGAAAGCACTTGAGTAATACTTTTCAGTAAAAATATAGTAATAAACTAAGAAAACCTACTAGCCTTTTATTTAACTATTTAAAAAAAAACAATTAATCATTTTTTAGAGAAATCAATCACCATCAAATAAAATCATTAGCAAATCTATACTTTTAATACCAAATTTATGAAGAGCTTACTAACTTAATTGATTCATGGTTTTGTAGGTATTGATACAAATAGGAGGATTACAAGCTATTATAGGATGCAGGTGTATAAATTATCATAAGTGTTGAGATGTGCTCCAATTCAATAAGTTTTATTTGGGTTAGACTTAATCCTTCACGACACTCCTCTATGTGAAATTTTAAATCAAATGGACTCCCATATCAAAAGTTATGACCTCAGGAAATCCTTGCATCACATTTTAATCAACCAATACCTCTTCTACCTATATTCCTCCCAATCCTTCTATATCATTTCCTTCATCTATCATTCATACCTAATATTCTCTTGTTCCTCCTTGTAGATAATGTCTCCTCCAAATTAACAATCAATATTCTACCTTTCTTGTATCCTTTACTTTAATTTCTACTCTGTGTCCTCGTTCTATTCCTCTTAATTAATTTCAACCTATATTTAATTATATGCATGTTCATTCCTATACCATTGTGTTTATGTCTACTAATACTTCCCATTCTACTACCACTATAATGTGTTTCTCCTCTATTTATCCCCCTCCTCATGTGACTCATTATTCTAATCCTCTATATTTTTCTATGATCACATCACCTTATCTTTTATTCTCCCCATTCTCCTTTCCTCTTCATTAATACCCCTTTTATCTTCCTCCTCCACCATTTACTTCTTAACCTTCGTATACCCTCATCCCATGTATCACACCATCTCCGTCAAAATGGAGTGAAATGTTTATTATTTTCCAACTAGCTAGAGGGAGGTAACCATGGAACTTTTTTCATATTCTCTACTAAAATTGACACTATCTTGTTTGGGATTTACATTTATATTGTATAAAATTGATAGGTTGGGATTGAGAAAACATAGAATAATTAAAGTGCGTGAATTATTTTTTTCAGATCTATAATTCTTTTAATATTCCAAAAAGTCTTAGAAGATATCTATTTTCCACTTTCAACTATTTTTTTTTTTAATCTTAAATTTTTGAAGATAAATATCTTTTAATAAAAGTAAATTCATACCTTCCAAACGATTTTTACACTTTAAATGCACACTCTGATCTTAATTAAAAGACCTCGACTATCATTTAAATGAAGCTAAAGAAAAATAAAAACTAATTTCAAATATAAATTTACAAATAAAAAACTACATATTATTACATCACTAAAATAAAAGTCGTAATTAATTATAAAAAATAAAGTCAATTTTAAATATAAATAGAAAACTACATATTACTACACCACTAAAATAAAAGTCTCATAAATTTATGTCGCTTAAAATAAAAGTTTCATAAATTTATGTCGCCTTTATGCAATTGGATTGCCTAAGTAGCCTAGGCCCTAGGCCATCTCAAATCTACCTTAAGAAAGGAGCTTAGTAGCTTCATACCCACGCTACATGATTCGATCTTATCCACTCACATTGAGAGTAGAAGAATGCTAGCTTCGACGGTTTACACCACCATTTACCGTGGACAAAGAGTGCGGTCTACGTTATCAAAAACAACACCAATAATTTGCACTGTGTTATAAGGTGTAGTTTTTTCTTTTTTTCTTGCCAAGAAGATAAATATATTGGTTAGGAATTATAGAAAATAACAGAGTTTCAAGTTGTATTGAATGTTGAAAGTCAAAACGAAAATCAATTCAAAGATATTTAACCGAAAGCAAAACATTAAAGAGAAAAATATGCCAAACTGATATAAATCATGAAATTGAATGTATTAAACTCAATCCTGTGAAATTATTTCTTCAAATTCATGTGGAAAAATCTCTTATTGAGTATTATAATGGCTCTGAAATTCGTGGTTCTGATGGCGATTCTAGTAGCTGGAGCAGAAATTCAAGTTCCTAGGATGATTTCAAACAATGATATCAAGCAATATCCTATAGCGAATTGGGCATCAGAAACAATTTTTGATTCTGATGATGCTGCTCGCCGTATTTTCAATGTAGAAGAATATGGCGCAGTAGGCGATGGAAAGCATAACTGTACCGAGGTAATTCGCCATTTTTATTTTCTTACTGTTAATTACTAGCAAATGTGAAGATTTATTGCATACAATGATTTCCGTGCAGAAACCCTTTCTTCTTTTTCTTACTTCGGATTATTCATCCCAAATACCAGTGCCCTACTTTTTTCCTGTTTTAATCTGGAGCTCTTTTATCTTACAATATGGCAACTTCAGCATTTAATATATCTGATACATTCCCCTGTATCACTCTTTTTTCCCTTTACCTTGCTATAGGGATCCTGTCCTTTGGTATAGGCCGCCTCCTCCTACGCATGGATCACGACAGAATTTCTGTCCATATATATACATATATGTTTAAAATTTTAAACTGTTTTGATATGAAATAGTGGTAGCTGCTTAGTGTTATTTTAGTAGGTAGCATTAAAGGAAGAAGACAACTCTGTTTTTGTCTGCAGAAAAAGAGTTAGAGCTCCATGATATTAAACTCAATACAAATGATTCATTTATCTGCAGACTGTACAACAATAAGAACTTTTTGATTTCCAGTAAATTAATGTTATGAGAAAAATTGGGTTCAAACAATTTTGTGTTTCCTCTGGCAGGCATTTGTAAGAGCGTGGAATGCAGCATGTAAAAAGTCATCAGCCACTTTGTTAGTACCAGCCGGCAAGAAATTTCTTATAATCAATTTGCTTTTCGAGGGTCCGTGCAAGCCTGGCTTCATTTTTAAGGTCAGTAACTTGAAGAGAAATGCTTATTTAACTTGCAGTAACTGAATTTTTTCATTTTTATTTATTAAATAAATGATTTGTTTCCATATGTAGGTAGATGGGATAATAGCTGCACTTCAAAATCGAACAAGCGAGAAGAATGCTAACACCTTGCTGCAATTCGCTAAGCTTGAAAGTTTTACTTTGAAGGGCAAAGGTATAATTGATGGGGAGGAAGTAAAGTGGTGGGCTGAGGAATCTAGGCGGGTTAATGAAGCAGTAAGTGCCAAACTCGAACAGAAATGTTTATGCCATATTGTTAAAAATTCCGTGTCTTCCTTTATGTGTATGTTTTTAACTTTCCCCTGCAGATTATGATTTGTATGTGTTAGATATTTATGACATGTACATGCAGGCCACGAAAATTCGAAAATGTAATAGCATAGGTTGTTAATGCGTTTGTTCCACCGGAAATTTTTAAAAGATTTAGATTTGAGTCCAATGAAGAGACACCCCTTTTAAAGGAACCGACGTTTAATGTATAATGTTTTCTCTTTTGGTTGCAGAGGCGTCTGCTACATCCCACAGCTCCTGTTCACAAAGGAGGCGGTCCAAAACATAATTCGTGCGATCCATGCTGAATTCATATAACAATTCAATCTGCTTTTCGATAAAGATCAATAAAGTTGATCTTTTCTTAGTATGGAATCGTGGCCTAGATTCAAAAGGAGCTCCTACAGATCAAATTATGCACCTGCAGCAATCTAATTTAAATTCTTTTCAGGTACAGGAAAACGATTTAGATAAGGAGTTTTTTAGTTGGTTGCCAAAATCGGATATCTAATTAGAGCAAGTGGCTTGCAAAGAGAATTAGTGATTGAAGAAAGAAATTTAATGTCACTTAAAGATTTTTTTATGATGAGGGCATTTGGGACAGAGTATTGTCCTTAGGGATGTTGCCTTCACATGTGATTTTGATGACCAATACAAACATATTTGCAACTATTTCTTAAGAATTGTGTGATTTTTTATATGTATTGTTATTTTCTATATAAGATCTCAAAATATTATATAATGATAACATATTTACTATAAGATAATGGTTTTGGTTATTATACATCATATCATCCTACCTCTTCTTATTAGGATCTTTGTGATAAAAAAAGTGGTTGGAAAAATGGTGGAATAAAGAATCTTTTTTAAATGCACACTTTTTTTTTTTCCTTTTCCTTTTTTTTCAAGTGGTTGATTATTTTTCAAGGTTAGAAATATTATGTTGGGAGTTTCGAATGTCTACTATTGTTTTTATAACAAATATTGCAATAAATTGTACAAGAGTACTTTCTAGGATTATGTTCAGCAGTAAGACTACAAAATTAGGACCTTCTATTACTATCCACGTTATGCACCTACCTTGCTCTCTTGGATTCTGTGTGATAAAAAATGGTTAGAAAAATAGTTGGACAAATCATCCCTTCCTAGATCTACAAGTTTTTCCTTGTAAGTAGTTGTTTTTTTTAGGCTACAAATATTATGTTCATAGAGGTTTCCAAATATCCACAAGAGTTAATCATTCTTGGGCTAAGTTAGATACCCATGAAGAGTATAATTAAGTGAGGATATTTTAAACTTTAATGTTAGGCATCAAACAAGATTTGTATAGAGCCTTCATCTTCCACATATCCTAATGTATATCAAAATATCTCATATATATTTTTAACCCATTTCTAGGCAGCTTTCAATCATTTATTATATGTGATACATTAGTAGGTAGTTACATGAGATAATTTAGTTACTCCATACCTCAAAGATGGGATAATGGGTTATGAGAATAGTCTATCCTCCATAGTAAATGTTATACACTAATGTCTTGAAACTATTTGGTAGTCTTTACTCCACTTCTTGGCTTCGCAAATTTGAGTAATGCTTTTCCTTGTATGACATCCCTACTCTTCAAAAGATCTCCATCACATATTTTAATTTGGGGCATGATAGCATACGATTGTAATAATGGATACCTTTCTTGGATACCTTTGACAAAAAAGAAGACACCCTCATCACTAAATATGATCTTATACTTAAGCCCCATGATGCACCTTTACATGATATTTTAATACATACCTTTAATGGCTAAATAACTTCTTATAATAAAGTTGTAAAATTTATGGCTCTAATGACCATTTTGACCTTTTAATTCATTATAATAATAGAAATAGAGACTCAATTTACACAAACTTTTTAAATAGTGATACTAAAAAATATTGTATGGAGAAATGGACTTTAGCATTGGTTATTAGTTTTAGGTCATGATGCTATCATCATATTTTATGTAGAAAAATATGGTGCACTAGGTGATGGAAATCACGAGTCTACTAAGATTATTCATTATTATTTTTTCTTCTATAGTTACATAGCTTGTTGAATATATATCCACTTGATTTTCTTTAAGATAATGCACAATCTCAAGAAGCCCTTTAAAACCAACTCTCTAATATAGTGATGTTGGAACTTAATATGCTTAGTAATGCTATGAACAACTAAATTCTTCATTATATATAGAATAATTTTTTTATCCTAATAAAATTAGATATGACCATAATGTATCTAGTGCATATTTGTTAAAACATTTATATAACATACTATCTCACAAACTATGAATAATGTAGCATTGTAATCTATATATAATAGAAAGAAAATAAAATAGTAAGTTATTTTTTGTAGTTCATTAAAGTACTATATCTAACCAAAACAAATTTATAACCAAAATCAGACTCTCAATATTTTTTGTAGCATATCCAATCTATATTTGTCTATACAACTAATCTACTATCATTTCAAGACAAAAACTAGATACCATAATTGAATAACCCTTTGATATACCTAAGAATTATCTTAGCTACACTCTAATGTCTTATCATAAATTTTGACATTTAATGGGACCAATTTTATTACATACATGATATATTCTTGAGTAGGATTCAAGTAAATTAATTTTCCAATCCACTATCTCTATAAAGTGGGGTTCACTAAATTTTGATTTACTTGAATTTGACAATTTAAGATCAATTTCAATAGATTTTTCTATTATCCAAATCAAGTTTCTAAAAGATATCTAAATATTCCATCCACATTCTTCCATCTTCTATAACAAGAAAATAATGTATTTGTCCCAAATCTATCATCTTAATTTCTACAATCATAACCACTATAAACCCTATAGATAAAGAATCATTATTCCCATTGTAAATAATATCACCCACATAGAGAAATAAGATTAGAATATCACAACCTCATATTCTTATATAAAGACTAGTAATTCTAGAATGCTAAGATAAGAATATCACAACAATATACTTGTGTTGTAGATATCAGTCAATTCTAGAATAACATTTTCTTGGGCTCTATTTAATGCCATACAATGCTTTCTTGAGTCTATAAAAATAGTTCTCTTCAAAAGGTATTCCAAATTCTTTATCTTGTTTAGGAGTCATTCCATTAACTACTTTTCTAGGACTCTTATTTAGGAGATATACTATTGTATATTTTTTATACCTAAAAATATTACCATAATTCTTTTATTTCATCATACTCTTTGTCATCTCGATAATTATTATAGTATTCCTTTCAATCACAATTTCTAGTGAAGTGTAACAAATTGTGAACTCTATGTTGATTCCATGATTTTTATAACATCCAAGAATTTTATTTGATTTACACTCACCTCCATTGTGTTAACATGATTAATTTTATATTGTCACTTCTTTATTTCTACTAACCTCTTAGATTCAAAAATATTTTCAAATACTTGTAAAGTCACACACTCAAGGGTGAATGTGAGATCATTATGGGATAAATAGTGGCAATAAGAAAACTCCATGTAAACTCATTCAAAATTGTAAAATGCATACTTGAGCATTTTGGGTTCAAATAGAAGTTTATTAAAGGTTTGGTAATTTAAAAACATCTACACCATTCAAGGCATACATTATTTCAAATCCAAAAATAATTCACTATACACTTCATTGGCTACATATCTAAAAAATATTAATATTGTTTTTTGACCAGGTTAGATTGGAAAATAAAATAAAATAAAAAGCTATAGAAAAAATTCATAGTTATTTATTAACTTGCAAAAAATTCACAAAAAATATACATCACATTTACTCATGTGCACATTACTATAATAGTACCCTTGCCATTGGATTCATGAGACTAATTATATCCTATCACCACTATGCCATTATATTTCTCATCTAAATTGCTGAATAATTTTTCATTAGATTTCACAAGAGAAAAATATCTAGAATTGATGTACCATACATTATTCTTTATTGCATTTATATTGAAGCAAGAAAATAATGAGTTTTCCCATCTTTAACCATATTATGAACATTATTTTTTCATTTCAATATGTTTACTTCAACATTGTGACACACGTCTTAACTTATTGTAATAAAAGCTTTATATTTTTTCTTGATATTTAGTATCCCCCTATTGTCCTAGCCTCTTTCTCTAAATTTGTTACTTGTTATTCTAAAATGGTTACCTCTTTACTTGAAGTTGCTAGACTCGCCTCTAGATTCATTTTTATTGAGAATCATCTTTAGATTCATTCATATTCTTTGCTTTCGAAAAATAGATGCCTATTTTAACCTTTCATTAATAATCTTCATCCATTCCTCCATTGTGAATGAAATTCTAGTCAATTCATCTTATTTCACAATTGTGAGATCTTCAGAAATTTTAACTGTAGAAATCACACTATCAAACTTGAGAATCAAACTCCTCAATCTGTTCACTATGACATGTGTCATCACATCTTTAGCTCAACTCTCCATTAACTTGCTAGAACTTGTAATTTTGTTAAAAGGTATTCACAAATTTACTATTAGTATTTCTCATGCTTGTTGAGAATGATCAAAACCACTAATTCTACAAAATAATGTTTGATTAATTGGACCTTGACTAAAAAAAGTTTTGTTATATTTTTGTTATATTTTTTATTCTTATTTTTATTGATCCTTTAATGCGCCTATATTTGATATTTCTACTTACTCTAATTGTATAATTCCTCACAATTTTTCAGATTTTAGTACAATTTAGTTCTTGAATAAATAAAATGATCCCCTTTAAAAACTTAATATGCCTAAAGCTATTTACCTACCATATTCATCACCACAAACAATAAACCAAAAAATACAATACAAAATCATTAAGAAATTCCAACACATACTCCCCCGGTCCCTAAAATAGGACCCCACACACTAATTTATTTTATATTATTATTTTCACTTTACAGAGTCTCATACGATTTTCAATTTGAAGCTTTACAATTTCCTCTAGGGCTCCGGCTCCCATGAAATGCTCTCAAAACCTTAGCTTTACATAGAATAAATAAATCTCACTTCAAAATGTTCGATAGACAATAAATCCTATATTTATTATGTAGATGTAAATAAAAACTTTATTTAAATATCTACAAAACCATTTATGGTGAACTTCTCTTATTAAAAATGTACTTGCATATGTAAAAATTTCGATGATACCACTGAGAGGCGTTATCAGAAAAGCAATCGGACTTGTGTGTTTTTCATAATTCAGATTGAAGAAAAAATCATTCTACAAACCAGAGAGCAAGTGAAGCTGTTACGACTCGGGCGTTGGGGGGAATAACCTGCAGCAGCAATTACAGATCACAAAATTTTAATTAATAAATAGCTCAAGAAATAATTCAATAGGACTAAATCTCGGATTCTTGCTTACCTGTAATATATTCAGCAATGCCTTGTATGGACAGGCTTTCAGTGTATAGATGGAAAACACAGCAAAGGTAATATCAGTAACACTAAATTATTTTCCTTCCGTGATAGCTAGTCGACTTATAAGCTTTCAAAGATTTCGGTGTTGTCGATTATTATAAAGTTTGCTGTAAATTAAATTGAATACAATAACTAAAGAAAGCACAACACGACAAGTAAATAAGCTTTTCCTTTTTTAATTTATTCTTTGCGGAACAGAACATTAAAGCTGAATTAGACAAGTCTACTTTTGAAAAAGTTACTTGAACAATCTGATTTTAATGTTATATTGTATGAAGTATTTTTCTTTCCTTTATCCTTTTCCCATAAGTTTAGGCTAGTGGTATGCTTCATTCCAACGCTTTAAGACTCCACTGAGAAAATGGATGTACGTCGATATTCCATTTATCTTCAGCGTCGATCAATCGAATATTTATGGGCGGTGCGTACAAACGTGTAAAGTGATTATTTTCGCTCGTTGCTGTAAAATTCCATTTAGAATTGACGAGACTCAACAAAAAATAAATACTTTATATAAAGTACGATTCCATGTGACATCGTGTGGAACAGCTCAATCTTAAAGAAGATTCGTTACCACTATTTTTAATTTAACTTTAACGCGCTTTTGCCGAATGTAATTTGAAGTGGTAAATATGAATTTTCAAATGAATACTTTTAAATATTAAAACATTATAATAAGTCATAGAAATATGTAATATGGATCAGTTGATAATGGTTAGTGATAATAGGCAAAGGTTTTTGAGCGCGAATTTAAATATTTGATTTGTAAGTGTTAGATCATTCATTTGAGTTCTTTATTATTTCTTGAGTTGTTTCTTTCTTCTTAATTTGATCAATTTGGGGTGCATATTTAAAAATATATTCTTAAATATGCATTTTTACTTGAGGTGATCCTATATTTTTTAATTTATGCATTGATTTTGTAAGAAAGGATAATTTTTTCGTCATTGATTACACTTAAATCCTTACAATGTAACAAAACACAATGCATCAACAAACCACTCTTTACAGTTAAGTACAATTAATATATTCAAATTAATTTCATCAATTTCCACGTAAGTCCCATGGCCACAATCATGTCACACATTAGGGAGGTTCACACCACCTGCAACTAGAGTCCCATTAAACTAATATTGGATTTTATTTTATTTTAATTTAAGCAAGTTTATTTAATCGTCAAAGAGTAGAAACACAAATCTACGAGTTATTTATAAGTTCTTTTCCAAACTTATACCATGTTGGTTTACAAATGACAAGCATATGTGTTGATGCATGACAATCTTCACCTACCTATTACTCCACTATGTATCTAGATACATTTAGGTATTCAAAAATAACATACTCATAACATCTACAATACACATTCTCACTTGGTGTATCTTTAAGCTATATGGTAGAGCTATACGTCAAACAATTTAGTCAAACTTGTGACTATGTCAAAAAATATTAAGGTAGTTACAACATACCCATTTGAGTATACTTCCAAATTTTTCTTTAACACATACTGACCTATTCAAAATTACATCCCCAACTAATTAGATTTTAAGTTCATAGACATGTTCATGTTTACACCATTAGGATGATTCTTGACACTCTAAAATATGTTGTGAAATTAATTATATAAGTATGTGTATATTTAAAGGTAAAAATTGATTTATGGGAAGCAACAATTATTAAATACCAAATTTTTTTGCTAGATACTCTAATTTTCCTTTACAAAATTACATCCAAATTTTGTTTCACACCCATTAGGTATTTTTGGTCAGTACTAGCCAACCATTCTCATGAGCTTAAAAATTCATTGTAGAAATTCAAAGAAACTACATTCATCCTAAGTGACAAACTTAGTTATATTGGGCTAGTAATATAGGAAAATTTACTCTGTCACTTGAGCATTAAGTGAATATTATAGGTCTAGTGTTTGAACCATGCTCTAATAATAATGTAATGATTGTCCCTTGGTAACTAATAAGTAGGTTTTTATCCACCATAAGTACTAAATTGGCTAAGAATTTTGCATCTAATTTAGAAGTTTTAACTTTATAAATTCTCCATCCATAGTAGGGTGACAACTCTATTCCACAACTCATAACCTCACACTAGAATACATGGTAACCTCTAGATGTTAGGGCTATCTCTAGACCTTGACTTGAATCTCAAGGATGCATTCATAATGTCCTTGCCTATATACCATTTTTGGTAATGAAAGGCTCCATAATTTGTACACCAATGTTAGATAGAATTCATCCTCTCTTGTTATATGTGATCTCTAATATTAGTTTCAAACTATAACTATGCATTGAGCTCATACTTTAATATTAATCCAATTATAACAAAAATGATGTAAAAAATTCCAATCAAGTATTGATTCAATGGCAACATTAGTGTACCAAATACAAAAGGATCAAATTATCCAATGTCACATGTTCTCATATTAATGGATCAATTATGCATCATTTATACATAACATGGGTATCTCCACTCGTTTCACACATAGGTGATTATACCTTATACACGTCATAGGTACACATGGGTTTATCTTAAAGATAACACATACACAAGGTGAGTCCCTCATACCCAAACCATAGGTACACACAATGACTAGCTTAGACATATGTCGCATATACATAATGTGAATAATTACCACTTACATAAGATATATGTAATATAAATAATTCCATCTTACATCATATATACATAACCTAATTTAGTTTTTACATACTTCATTTATAGATTGTGTGGCTAGCTCAATTTTCCAACACATATTGACAATATAAATAACTTAACAATCTCATAAGTACATAGAGTAATGATCTAACAAAAGGGAATTAGTTGCAACCTTATTGCAATCACCTTTTACTTTTCCTATTTCATTAATGTGTAAGTATATGAGTACATACCATTTGGAAAATGAATGTCAAATCATCCTATACTATATTGTAGTTTTCATCATTTTCCTTAGCTCCCTACACCAGTTGCAATGATGGGAAAGCATCACATACTACTTGTGATGCTTACTAGATAAGGCTAAATGAAAAAAAACTACATGTGAGTCCATTAATAAGGTTTTCAATCCCATTAATCCTCTATCTCATTATATAATCGAATAACTTACATAATCAAGGTTTCATATGGTCTTACCATAGACTCAATGGCAGTGCCTATAATATCAATCATTTGGAAATAATGATCAAAAATATCAAAGAATACCTTAGGAAGATACAATAATATGATACACATACATATCCTCTAATAGACTAATGCTAATAGTGAACTCTTGAGATATATAGAAATTAGCATCCATCATCTACATTCCATCAAGAAAATTCTATCTAAACCCTATATAATTGGGTATCTTATAGAATATATAAGCTACATGCTATTGTGAAATATAGATAAACATGTGATGTGGTAAAAAAAATGTTTTGACAAAGCATGTATTCCTTGACACATATCATGCTACAACAATGATAAACTTATTTATAAATGGTCATATTTTTTCATAATATTAGTCACCACCTAAGGAGGACAATGAAAACATACATCTAGAGTACAATTATATTATACCTATGCCATCATTGAGTCCCTTTCTTAACCCTAGTTTTGATGCTAATAATTAATGCCCTATATTTATCATAGTTCAACACTATGATATTAGAGGGTACAAGAACATGAATCTAAAACATATGATCTTAAGGATTTACACAGTAGACTAGGTAATCTAGTTACATTACCCTAAAGGGATCCATTACACTATACAATCATTTTGTAGGTCTTTGTGTCAACCATCCAACACACATATATACACTAAATTACCAACTCATAAAGAGTCAAGTTCATTCAATTCATTCAAAATTATTATTTACAAAAAATAGTTTATTAAATAGGTATTAACTCATAGTAGTAATATAGGTGGGGGATTCATCACTATGATGTCTTTGATGCAAATCCTAGCTCCCATAGTGGCTTCCAACTCCAACATGGGCAATGGTGTAGGAAAAGGTGATGAAGGTGACAGTGGTGGCACTAATGATGTCTGATCTATTTCTTAGGATGGCTTGTAGGGAACTACATTTCAAGACTCTTCTATGTTTTCTAGGCATGAAGAGGATGATGGTCTCCTCCTTGACATTCTTCTAGAGGTCCACTTGGCTAACCAAAAGGGAATTACAGCTATTTTTTCTAAAGATGAATGTGATTAGATGGATCATGAAGGGTCTTCACCCATAGTTTTGTAGTTGAAAGCCATTTTATTGATTCACTTGATGGTTCACATCTTTCTAGATTCAAAGGGGATTTTTGTTGTCCCCTCCCAAGACTTTGGCTTCCCTTGTTGCTTCTGTTTTGGTTTGGATTTCTGAGCCTTCCCTCTCTTTTGAGTGGGTTTTGACTCTTGGTCCTCCTAAGAGTGGGCTGCAGTAGGCTCCTACTATGAGGGTTCCCCTTTCTATTGAACCTCTGACTATGTCTCCTCCTCCTCATGGAGCTACTATTATTGGTGGGGTTTCTCTCGAGGCTTCTTTTGGATTGTACGTGAACAATTCTGTTAAGGCTCATCTTGCTCCTCTCATCACTATTCCATATCTGTGGATTGATAGAACTGCATGGCTAGTCTATAAACTACCCTTATTGAGAGATTTTTTGGCTTTAGACCAAATACTATTGTTATTTGTAAGACGGCTTCTAATCTTTGGGTTGCTCCTAGTCTTTGCGTTATGGATTTTTTCTTTTTTCCTTTTTCCTTGGATGATTTCAATCAGAATTGTCATGATGGCCTAGGTGCTTTTTTGGTAAGGATTTTCTTCATGTTCAAAGATAGTCTATTGGCTTTGGCGTTACTAAGCTTGAATTACAACCTATTTGGGTTCATCTCCTCAAAATCCCATTGGAGTTTTGGGATGAAGATATTCTTCAAGATATTACTAATGTTGTTGGTCATTTTATTATCATAGATAAGGTCACTAAAACTAGATCCAACTTTCTCCCAACAAGATTTTATGCCTTGGTTAAGTCTAGCTCTGTGCTACTGAAAAGTGTGAATCTTTGTTCCAAGCACGGGTCTTGGGTGCAAGAACTTCATTATGAACCTGCTCGATTGCATCACTCTACTGTTTAGGGCCAACACCTTCATGTTAAAGATTTGAATACTTCATTGAGTACCCAAAGTGCTAAAATTCTCCAATTAGCTAAGACTTTGGCCTCCAACAATGCTATTGGTCAAGGCCCTATTTTAGGGATAGAAAGGAAGCTAGATGTCGGGTTTGGTAATTGTACTAAGTTGCATCCCATAGTTATTGGTAAAGATAATTTTTCTACTGAGATCTTCAGGTTGGATGGTGCTTCTTGCAAGAGAAATGTTTTTGATGAGATTGGTAGCTCATCTATTGATTGGAGTCTGCAATCCCGCCCAACTCCTACACTAAGGCCTTTGTTGAAATTTAGATTGCAAGCTCCTTGATTGGTTTCTATTCTTTTGAGTCCTTCCAAAACTTATACCTGGTTCTTTGCTCTAGTCAAAAGCTTTGTTGGTCCTATTGTTGTCCTCATGGTTTTTTCATTGTCTCACCTCGGGTGAGTATTGTTTTCCCTTTTCCTTTATGGATATTATGTAAGGGGCATGGGCCCTTCTTTAATTTACCATAATCAAAACTCATATTAGTAATATTAACAATGTCCTACTTTAGAGCATATAACATTTTGTATAATTATCAATAATAACACTTATCATGCATTTATCCACCAAATATTATATAGGAAAACTATGCAAGCATATTCAATAATACATAATGTTAGTGTCCCGTAGTTGACAAAATGGGTCATAAGGAACCTTATTCTAGGCTCAACACAAAATTGTGCACATGTTTAGCACAAGTAGACCATCCATACATAACAAGAGATGTTTACACCCTAAGATCATAATAGCTTAATTCAAGATCATAATTAAATATATATTAGTAGGTTTTCATAACTCATTCATAGCCATTTTATGGCCAAGTTTTTTATGCCCTTCTTTTTTGGAACAACAAACCTCACTAGTTCTAGAGGCTAACCTAAGCTATCCCATACTAATTATGATTTAATACCCAAGGCCATAGTGTTTGTTGTATAAACCATGATTATTTTAGTACATATAGTATTTGAGGAATTCTCACACCTTCATAAATTGAGATATACTAAGATGAGAATGACTCTAAAAGTTCATCAAAAATTATAGTAGATTCGGGAAAGCCAAAAACCCTAAACCTTAAAGTAGAGAACCTTGACGATGATTAATTGTTTTTTTATTAGCTTAGATGTATATATTAAGGACATCACTTTGAAGGTGGGATCATTTCCATCTAGTAGAAATTTGTCCTTAATCTGAAGCATATTGAAAAGGGATACATAGTTATATTTGGAAGCAACTCCCAACCTAGAGCTATTCCTTAAACTATCCCTTATGGACTTGGATCACAGGAACCTCCTTCACCCAATGATTGCCTACATACTCTCTTTCAAATGAAATCAAAACCACATATTGCTCTTCGTATCTTTATCTCTTAAAAGAACATAATTATAAATTTTTATACCCAAAATTACTTAAAGGAATACTATAGAAGGGACTAAAACAAAGCAATGCAACAAATTATCATTTTCCAAAATCCATTCCCAAAAGAAAACTATAGCTCACAAGTTTCCACAGCTCACGTACCTTGTCTAAGTTTCAAGATTTTCATTTTTGTTTATCATTTAAGTGAGAAGAAAGGATTGGCTATTTTATTCTTTGATCCTAACATTCTCTTGTTTTCACCAACTACAAATGAACTGTCATCTACATATCCCGTAACCAGCATAGATGAAATCAATTTTCAGCTTCAAGAGTAAATGGTTCAAACTTGCGTACTGTTCTATGAATTAAAAACGAAGGAGAAATGTACCCAGCTCTGGAAATGATGTTGGAGATATTTCTGATGCGGGCGATAGGATCACCTCCTTCAGGACGGCTAGTCCAGAAAACTCTAACTCTTGTAAGAATATTTTTTGCTCAGCTGTCTCTGCTTCGTCTGTGTTTCATTTTCCCTTCTGGGTAGTCTCCCCTTCACGTACCCTCCCGATTTGTCTCTTTTGCTACTCTATACTCCATGAAATTTCTGCCCCCTTTTCAGTTTGGAAGATTCCCTCCAATCGAACTTCTCTTCCCATTTTCTGAAAAATCTTCTTTGTTGGAAATGATCTCCGCAGTGATGGTAATCCTAACCGATCCTTCAATTTCGTTTCCAAGGCTGCATAATTATCATGATAAGACTTCTGAGCTGTGGTCCATCTTTGTAAGCCTTGATAAACAAAATTCCTTTCATAAGAATCATAACTCAGATGGACTACTGCTCAGGAGTCTTATCAGGATAAGGCCCCTCATGCAGGTCTCCTTACACGCGGATGTGACACACATTAAACAAAGAATAATAAAAAATACTGTAATGATGGTAAAAGACAAAAGGTAAATGTTTATTTGCAAGTTTTATATTGTCCACTGATTTAAATTTCTTAAATAATTATAGCAGTCATGTGCAGGCCCTTAAAATAGAAAAACAAAACTATGACAGTCATGTGCAGGCCATTAAAGTAGAGAAACAAAATTTTGACAATAATGTGCAGGCCATTTAAATATTGACCATTGATAATTTAACAAGGGAATATTGAAAATTATATATAATTATTAATCCTTTTGGTATATTTTTAAGGGAATAAAATTACATTATATAAATTTATTTCAATTAAGTAAATGTAAATAATTACATAAGTAGCTTAGATTCAAGTAATAGATTGACTTTATGAATAGTGTTGGTGTACTCATAGCTTTACACCTGGCTTACTTAAGCCTAGTTAGTTGTCGAGGGTGTTGAGTTATTCATTCCACTCCTTTCCACTTCATGTGGATCTTGATCTTGATCTCCACATCTTGTGGATCTTGATCTTCTTGTAATTTCCTATTAAAGGTTGCACATTCTTCAAACTAGATAGAAAAGTTGAATACATTAATTGCATTCTAATCATCTGTGTTTGTTGTTAACTCTCTTGTTCTTGCAGATTATCACATGGTATTAGAGTTGTTAAGAGTTCCAGCAAGCCACGTAGGTGAACATTTTCTTTCGTTTTGTTTTTTTCTCTTCTTCAAGCGTAACTTCTGATTCACAAGAAATGAGAGTCACAAATCGACAAGGCAAGTGTAGCAGAAAAGATCCGGTGTTTTTTTTATGCTCATAAATTAATTTCAAGAGGGCGTGGATCTTCCTAAAGAGACCCGATCTGTTGGCTGCCCCTTCCTGTTATGCAGCGGACTTTCTACTGAGGTCGCGTTTTCCTTGTTTGAAAGTTTCTTTGGGGCAGTGATTGTTGGAAAATTGATTATCCGCGAGCCTCCTTCTATTGCCACCTACCCTATCAGAGCATTTGTTATTTTGTAGCTGGATGATTTCTTTTGGGGATTGCTTTCCTCTTTTGCTCCTGACGTGCAACTCAAGTCTACAGGTGAATTAATGTTGGTAGGTGATTTTGAAATTTAGGAGGGAATGCTTGTTTTAGACAAAAAAGGATTGAAGGAACTTTATTCAGTTAGTTGAGAAGAGGTCAGTTTTGTAGCAACAAAAAGTTTAGTAGAAAGAAGTGAAGTTGTAGCAGCAACAAAAAACATTTTGTGCAAGGAGTTGCTGATAGCTCTGGATTGCTCAAAGTTGTTGCAGAGTGTTTGTAGTGAGCAGTTGATTGCTCTTCATCACTTTGAGTTTGTCAGGATTAGTAGATAGTTCCATTTGTATTGTAATAGAGAGCCGTTGATAGCTCCTGATCATTACCAGTCTGCTTGAGCAGCTTCTAATCGCTCCTAGGAAGTTGTAATCTATAGTTAAAGTCTATTTTCTAAGTTTGTAGTTTTTATGTTTTTATGTATTGTCATTTCCAGTTTGATTAAATAGAAAATTGAAGTTGCATGTCTCATATTATTTCCACATTTGAGTTTTTGGGTATTTCCAGATTGACTGGAAAACAGAGCAGCAACTCTGTGTTTGCATTTTTCTGTGCATTAATTTTTTTTTGAAAAGTTCTTACATGGTATCAGAGCCATAGGCCCCATTTTGTTGTGAATTTGGGCATTTGTTTTTTCTGGGTGTTGAGTTTTTTTGTTGTAGGAGAGATGGTTGGAGATGAATCAAAGAGTTGGCAACAACAACCGTCCTTTAATGGACAAAACTATGATATTTGGGCCAAGAAGATGAAGACCATAATGGTGGCCAATGATTTGTGGGATTTTCTCATAAATGGGTTCGTGGATATCACTGACCCAACTGCATTTGCAGCTCTCACAAATAACCAGAAGACCTAGTTGAAGGAGTAGAGGAAGAAGGATGCAAAAGCTTTGAGTTTGATCAAAGCAACCTTGACAAAGGCCATTTTTCCTAGAATAGCAGCAGCTGAGTATGCAAAAGAAGCTTGGGAAATCCTTCAAACCGGTTACAAAGGGATTGATAATGTCAGATCCATGAAGCTCCAGTTACTTCGAAGAGAGTTCGAAGTTATTGAGATGAAAGAAACTGAGTCTGTTGCAGACTTTCAAACAAGGTTCTTTAGTAAGTTAAACTAGTTGAGAATGAATGGAAATGTGATAAAGGAGCAAAAAATTGTTGAAAAGATCCTCAGATGTCTACCCATGAGGTATGATTCACTCGTCATTGCTATTGAAGAGGAAAAGGACCTCTCTACATTGACGATGGATGAGTTAATGGGTTCTCTCCATACCCATGAGAAGCGCCTAAAAAGCTCTGCTACTTCTTCCCAAGAGCAAGCTTTCAAAGCTCAGTCGAATGGAAGAGGCAGGGGGAGAGGTAGAAATGGCTCCCGAAGAGGTAGAGGTAGATTTGGACAAGGAAATGCTAGAGGAGAAAGCTCGAGATGAGCAAGTAGCCAAGAAGGAGCAAGTTGCTCTTAGAAAAACTCCTAAAGAGGCATGAAGAACAACAGTTCGAGTGGGAGAAATGACAAGAGAAATATTGAGTGCTACTATTGTCACAAGTTTGGACATTATGCTAGTGAGTGCTGGAAAAAGCACGGTAATCAACAAAGACATAATGCAAATGTAGCTGATTCAAATGTGACTGAAGGAAATTAGTCCACAGCCTTCATCATGTGCAACGATAGTGAAGAAGGCAGGCCCGAAGTTTGGTACTTGGACAACGGTTGCAACAACCACATGAGTGGTAATGAAAGTTTATTTTCTTTCATTGACAAGAATCTTAAATCATAAATTAGAATGGGGAACAATGGAGTAGTTACTGTGAAGGACAAAGGATATATTATAATCCGCACCAAGCAAGGTGAGAAGAAGGAGGTCTAGAATGTATTTTTTGCACCTAGGTTAAAGCATAACCTCATGAGTGTAGGACAACTGATCTAGAATGGATACAAAGTGTTGATGGAAAAGGGAAAATGCGTCATTTGTAACAAGAATGAGAGGACGAAGGTGTTTTTAGCAATAAAACTGACAAAGAACTGGATGTTTCCGTTGAAGATTGAGACGTGCTTCTCATCTCAGTCCATTGTTGCACCTCTCATGGATGGAAAATGTACAGAAGTACAAGAAGTAGCCCTAGAGAGCACCATTGAAGACCCGTCCAAGCTAGGGCATCTCAGGTATGGACATTTAGGCTATGCCGGTTTAAGTCTTTTGTTCAAAAGCAAGATGGTTGATGGTTTTCCAAGGATAGTAGAGCCTAATGTTAGATGTGAGGCTTGCATTTTGGGCAAGCAACATAGGCAGCCCTTTCAATCGAGCAACTCTACAAGGGCAAGAGCACCATTGGAGTTGGTGCATATGGATTTGGTAGGCCCTATGCAAATCACATCCATTGGTAATAGCTTATTTTTTATGACCTTTATTGATGATTTTAGCCGTAAGACATGGGTCTATTTTTTGCAACATAAGTCTGATGCATTTGATAAGTTTTTATTGTTTAAAGCCTAGACTGAAAAAGAGAGTGGACATTTTATCAAAGTTCTAAGGTCAGATAGAGGAGGAGAGTATACCTCCAATCATTTTGTGAACTTTTGCAGGCAAAATGGCATAAAGAAGGAGCTGACAACCAGTTATACTCTGCAGTAAAATGGAGTGGCTGAAAGGAAAAATAGGACCATCATGGAGATGGCATGAAGCATCATGAAAGAAAAAGGACTCCCTACTGAATATTGGGGAGAGTCTGTAGCAACAACTATACATTTGGGTAAGTGCACCAATCTGTGACACAATTTTGGCTCTTAAGATGCCACTTTTTTTCTGAAATCAGCAAAATCTGATTTGCACGAGAAAATGAAGATAGTTACGCTCAAAATTTCCAGATGCAGAAACAACAAAAGTTGAAGTGCTCTGAGTCTAGTTTTTAAGCTACTATTTTTTTTTGAAATTAATGAAGATTAAGGGTCTCAAAAAGGGGGGAGGCCAAAACAGGTCCTGTTCTTATAAAAAAAAATAGCATAGTGCCTGAGGGCTCCCCCCTTTTTGATTAAATTTTATTTTCGAATTTCAAAAATCTCAACATTGAGAAATTAGCTAACACCATGTAGTTTATCGTCCTTCTTTCGGATAATTTTTTTCATGAATATATAATATTTTATGAATTTTCAAAGTGGACACATCCTGAAAAACTAAAATTTGAGTGTGCTCCCCCCCAAAGTTTTTGTAAACTAATCGAAAATTGATTTTATTTTTTTCATCGTGTGTATAATGGAGTCTAGTTTCAAAAAATGTAATTTTTTTCACATTCCAATAAACGTGTAAAAATCTATTCCAAACCTAGCACGTGTTGGTTTTTGACCAAAAACGAAGGCATTTACAATAGAAGATATGGATCAAAACCTTAACTAAATCAAAATGAAAAAATAATTATATATTTAGATAGCTAAGAGAGAGGTTAACGTTATGATGGTTTTTTTATGAACTTGCATTGAAAGACATGCAAATGAGACAGGGAGCATGGAGGAAAATATGAGAAAATTTGGCAAATCCTATTAAATAACATGTCCAAAGTAGGCCATTTGGTGAGCGCCAAATAGCCTGCTTTGCATAGAACTAGAATTTCCCCTCTTGGTGAACAAATTTGATAATGCTTAGAGTGCACAGTTTATGATCATAGATGGGTAGTTGAGGTTTTACCTTTCATACCTTCTCTAACTTGTTACCATAACTAGATAACTCTTTATCCCTCTGAAGTCTCTATCTCTCAAGTCTCACTCCCTCCCACGCGACCTAGACTACTCTCTCAGTCCAATCCCCTCTTCCAGGTCTCTTTCCCTCCCACATTGGTACCTAAATAAATCTATCTCACTCCAACAACCTTTCTCACTCTCCCTCTCTCTCTCCCTCTTTGGTCTTTTTATCTCTCTCACTCCATCTCCCTCTCTAAGGTTGTTATCTTTCTCTCTTTGTCTCTCTCTCTCAAGTCTCTCCCTCCTACCCCCACTCCCTCTCTTAGGTCTGTCACTCACTCACTCCCTCTATCTCTCCCCCATTCCCTCTCTCTCACTCACTCTATCTCTCTCCCTCTCTCTCTCTCTCACTCTCTCTCAGGTATCTCCATCCCCCCTCTTTCTCACTCTCTCCCACTCAGTCTCTCTCTCTCTCTCTCTTAGGTCTCTCCCTCCCACCCCCTCTCCCTCTCTCTATCTCTCAAGTATCTCTATCCTACCCCCTCTCCTCTCTCTTTGTCGTCTCCTCCTACCTCTTTCTCTCCTCTCTCACAATACTCACTCTATCTCTTCTTCCACTCTCCCCATCTCACTCTCTTATCTCTGCCTTCTCTGGTCACCTCTCCATCTCTCTCAAGTATCTCCATCCCACCACCTCTCCCTCTCTCTCAAGTCCCTCTCTCTCATGCCCTTTATCTCTCATGCCCTCTATCTCTCTCCCTCTCTCTCCCTCTTTGTCTCTCAAGTCTCTCCCTTCTAACCCCTCTCCCTCTTTCAAGCCTCTCTTTGTGTCTCTCACTCTATCCCTCTATATCTCTCCCACATCCTCTCTCTCTCTCACTCCCTCTATCTCTCTCCCTCTCTCTCAAATATCTCCCTCCCACCCCCTCCCACTCTCTCTCTCTCCCTCTATCTCATGTATCTACCCCCACCCCCTCCATCTCTCTCGAATCCCTCTATCCCGAGTACTCCCTCTCCCTCGAGTACTCCCTCTCCCTCTCACCCCCTCTATCTCCTTCCCACCCCCTATCTCCCACTTTTTCTCCCTCTCCTTCTCTCTCGGGTGTCTCCCTCCCAACCTCTCTCCCTCTCCCTCTCTCTTAGGTTTCTCCCTCCCACCCCCTCTCCCTCCCTCTCTCTCACTCTCTCTCTCTGTCTCTACATCTCTCCCTCTCTCTCTCTCCCACTTTATCACTCTCCCTCTCTCTCTCACTCCCTCTATCTCTCTCCCACTTTTTGTCTCTCCCTCTCTCTAATGTCTCTCCTTCCAACCCTATCTCCCTCTTTCTCTCTCTCAAGTATCTTCATCCTACCCCATCTTCCTCTCTCTTTGTCAAGTCTCCCCCTCCTACACCCTCTCCCTCTCATAGTGACTCACTCCCTCTCTCTCAAACATGTCCCTCCCACCACCTCTCCCTCTCTCTCTCTCTCTCAAGTAGAGGGTTTAGGGATTAAGGGTTAAGGGTTGATGGTTGAGGGTTAAGGGATTAAGAGGGTATGGGGGTTGAGGGACTAGGGTATAAGGGTTAAGGGTTAAGGGTTGATGGATTAGGGTTTAAGGGTTGAGGATTGAGGGATTAAGAGGGTATGGGGGTTTATGGATTAGGGTTTAAGGGTTAAGGGTTGAGGGTTGAGAGATTAATAGGATATAGGGGTTGAGGGATTAGGGTTTAAGGATTGAGGGTTGAGGGTTGAAGGAATAAGAGGGTATAGGGGTTGAGGGATAATGGTTTAAGGGTTCATGGATTAAAAGGGTATATGGGTTGAGGGATTAAGGTTTAAGAGTTCAGGGTTGAGGGATTTGGGTTTAAGGGTTGAGGGTCGAGGGTTGATGGATTAAGAGGGTATAGGGTTGAGAGATTAGGGGTTAAGGGTTGAGGGTTGAGGGATTAAGAGGGTATAGGGGTTGAGGGTTGAGGGATTAAGAGGGTATGGGGGTTCAAGGATTAGAGTTTAAGGGTTGAGGGTTGAGAGATTAAGAGGGTATAGGGGCTGAGGGAATAGGGGTTAAGGGTTGAGGGTTGAGGAATTCAGAGGGTATAGGGGTTGACGGATTAAGGTTTAAGGGTTAACGGTTGAGGGTTGAGGGATCAAGAGTGTATGGGGGTTGAGGGATTAGCGTTTAAGGGTTAAGGGTTGAGGGGTTGAGGGATTAAGAGAGTACAAGGGTCAAGGGATTAGGGTTGAAGGGTTGAGGGTTGAGGGATTAACAGGGTATGGGGGTTGAGGGATTAGGGTCTAAGGGTTAAGGGTTGAGGGTTGAGGGATTAACAGGGTATGGGGGGTGAGGGATTAGGGTTTTAAGAGGTTGAGGGTTGAGGTTGAGGTTAAGGGTTAGGGATTAAGATTGTAGGGTTGGGATTAGGGTTTAAGGGTTGAGGGTTGAGGGTTGAAGGGGATTAAGAGGGTATAGAGTTGAAGTTAGTTTTAAGGGTTGAGGGATTAGGGGTTAAGGGTTGAGGGTTGAGGGATTAAGAGGGTATGGGGATTGAGGGATTAGGGTTTAAGGGTTGAGGGTTGAGGGTTGAGGGAGTAAGAGGGTATAGGGGTTGAGGGATTAGGGTTTAAGGGTTAAGGGTTGGGGGTTGAGGGATTAAGAGGGTATAGGGGTTGAGGGATTAGGGTTTAAGGGTTGAGGGTTGAGGGTTGAGGGATTAAGAGGGTATGGGGGTTGAGGGATTAGGGTTTAAGGGTTGAGCGATTAAGAGGGTATGGGGTTGGGATTAGGGTTTAAGGGTTAAGGGTTGAGGAGTTGAGGGATTAAGAGGGTATAGGGGTAGAGGGATTAGGGTTGAAGGGTTGAGGGTTGAGGGATTAAGAGGGTATGGGGGTTGAGGGATTAGGGTTTAAGGGTGGAGGGTGGAGGGTTGAGGGATTAAGAGGGTATGGGGGTTGAGGGATTAAGAGGGTATTGGAGTTGATGGATTAAGGTTTAAGGTTTAAGGGTTAAGGGTTGAGGGTTTGAGAGATTAAGAGGGTATGGGGGTTGTGGGATTATGGTTTATGGGTTGAGGGTTGAGGGTTGAGGGATCAAGAGGGTATAGGGTTGAGGGATTAGGGTTTAAGGGTTGAGGGTTGAGGGATTAGGGTTTAAGGGTTAAGGGTTGAGGGTTGAGGGATTTGGGTTTAAGGGTTAAGGGTTGAGGGTTGAGGGATTAAGAGGGTATGGGGGTTGAGGGATTAGGCTTTAAGGGTTGAGGATTGAGGGTTGAGGTATTAAGAGGGTAACGGGGTTGAGGGATTAGGGTTTAAGTGTTGAGGGTTGAGGGTTAAGGGTTGAGGGATTAAGATTGTAGAGGGGTTGAGGGATTAGGGTTTAAGGGTTGAGGGATTAAGAGGGTATGGGGGTTGATGGATTAGTGTTTAAGGGTTAAGGGTTGAGGGATTGAGAGATTAAGAGGGTATAGGGCTCAAGGGATTAGGGTTGAAGGGTTGACGTTTGAGGGATTAAGAGGGTATGGGGTTTGAGGGATTAGGGTTTAAGGGTTAAGGGTTGACGGTTGAGGGATTAGGGTTTAAGGGTTAAGGGTTGAGTGTTGAGGGATTAAGAGGGTATGGTGATTTAGGGATTGGGGTTTAAAGGTTGAGGGTTGAGGTATTAAGAGGGTAATAGGGTTGAGGGATTAGGGTTTAAGGGTTTAGGGTTGATAGGGTATAGGGGTTGAGGGATTAGGCCTCACTTATCTCGCAATCCCTCTTTGTCAAGCATCACTTACCTCCCACCCTACTTTCTTAGGTATCTCCTTCCCACCCCCTCTCTCCCACTTTGACTCCCTCTCCTTCTCTTAGGTGTCTCCCTCCCAGTCTCTCTCTCTCCCTCTCTCTTAGGTTTCTTCCTCCCACGCCCTTTCTTTCCCCCTCTCTCTCTCTCTCTCTCAAGTCTCTCCCTACCACCCCCCCTCTCCCTCTCCCACTCTCTCTCTCTCTCTCTCACTCCCTCTATATCTCTCCCACTTTCGTGTCTCTCCCTCTCTTTGAAGTATCTCCTTTTTAGAGGAACATATTTGGCGAGCGCCAAATGGGTTTTACCTTGAAACGGTAAAAATAAGGGTTGACTTGGTGATTCAAGACCACATTCTCCTGTATTTGTCTGGTTCAGCTCTTTATCTGAGTCAAAAATGCCTTTTTTTCTGCAGTTGACTTCATATTGTACCAATCTATGCTTGATCCATCACCTTTTTACCACCAATCTATATGGTAGACAACGTAGAAGAATACATTTTGAAGGTTCTACATCATTTTACATTATGTGAGGTAATATATTCATTCCAATAAATTGAAATGTTTGTATTTAGTATATTTGTTTGTTTTTGACAATATAAACTAAAATTCCTTAATGATTTTATTAATCATAACAATTGGACTTAGAATTCAACATTGAATTAAATGGGATTTGCATAAAAAAATTCAATTTTTAGATTTGCATAAAAAATTTCAATTTTTATGAGTTTGAAGAACAAAAAAAATAAAAACATGACATTTACTTAACATAAATTTACTTATGAATTTTATTTGCATTGCTTATAGTAGTCCATTTCTAGCATGGCTAGTGGAATTCACTATATTTCATTATTTTTTCAACTAATTTGGAAAACTTTTATTTTCATCTAATTTGGAAAACCTAATAGCTTTCATCGATGTTAATGCAAGTGTCCATTAATTTTTTTATTCCATAAAAAATTCAGCTTCGTCACATGTGCTTAGATAAATTCAAGTGAGTTGGCATAGTTGAGAATGCTTATTTTCTTTCTAAGTTACCTCATTTCCAAAGAAATAGTGAATAATTATAAGATATAGCATCACAAACCCTTCTTTGAATCCATATTCTTCATGACTTTGTTGACAATCAAAAATTTGGTTTTGAGAAAAATAAACTTAAGAGTCTCTAGTTCTCATTTAGGTGGCAGCAATTTATACCCTAGGTTTGTGATTCTCATTGATTTGCTGTATTGAATGGTTTCCACCCCTCTCTGCATCAATATTTTTGTAAAATGCATTACTTACTTTTGTTCTATGTGTGTTTGTGGACATGTAGCATTCAAGGTTATGGTGAGGAAATGACCGAAGCCTCTAACATCAGAAGAATGTGCAGTTAAAAATTCTAGGAGAAGAGAATCAAAAAATGTAGCTTGTGAAACAAAGGAATTGCAGCCCATACAACCACAAATTCTCATGCAATCTAAGAGAGATGTCAAATTGGAAAAACAAATGGCACAGATGAGGAAAGTTCGTGGAAGGATAGGAATGGATACAAAATTTGGGGGCACATCATCAACCATAGGTGAATCTCAATGCACATCTCCAGTTGAAGACACATTGAAAACAACATGTGGTTTTCTAGGTACATCGAAAATCACATCTCCAATTGAAGACACACCATCAAAAACATTGCATTTTGAAAGTACATCAGCAAACACATCTCTATTTGAAGGAATTGCACAAACGACATCTCAAGTTGGAGGTACAACATCATTTACATGTCAATATAAAGGTATGTCATCAATTGCACCTCCAATTGAAGGTACACGATCTATTCCCGATGTTGTTGACCTTCCAAATATTGACACAAATTTACATTTGAGAATTCCTCCTAGAGTTTTGCATAGAAAACCTACATTTTTTGATTGATATTAATTCCAATGTTTTGAAATGGATTCCTAATAAGATTCCAAAACCTACATGTCAAAGATATGTAGAAAGGATATGGAGTTTGTTTTTTGCGAAGCTAAGTGAGGGTGGAAGATGCCAACTATTTGTTGAAATGATGAGGCAACTCAAATTTAGGCCCACCATGAAGGCTCTTGGGCTAATAGTTTTGAATGACTCAATTGAAAATTCCATTGTAAAGAACTTGATGAGTGCATACGAGAGCGTGGGTTCCACCTCACACACGAAAGATAGTTGTGCCACACGACGTGTGATGACAACAACACTATTAAAAAGTTAAACAAGGAACAAGGTGAACCTTACAAAGGCAATTAAGTCTTTGAAAATAAGTATATCATCTCTAATGAGAGCCAAAGGAAGGTGTGAAAGAGTGGAGGATCCAAATAGCAATGAGTTATGGGAATTTTCGGGTAGAGTGCCATGGAAAGACACAAGAATTTCTCAAGGCTTGAGATCTTTAATTGTGAATTATTAGAAGGATAACACAAGGACCTCTCCTAATCAAAGAGATGTTGTAAGGAGGAGAATTGGTAGTAAAAATCGTGAGCCACATCCAATGCATTATTTGGATACCACTCAAACCCAATTTTTTGCTGATTTTGTACAAAAGTTTCTTGAAATTAAAATATGTCACAGGTAATTTGAAATGCTAAAGCCTTTTTATGTTAAAATAAATCACACACGCACTACTTGTTGTTGTAGGGTTCATATGGATTTTTCTAACCATTATGATGTTTATCGACGTATATGTGTAGATATACATACTGACAATGTTTTGCAAGAATGTAACATAATGCCTCCACCTAAATCGTCAAGGAAATTTTTGTCTTCCATTTTATGTGAAAGAGAGGATGGTCAATTTTTTTACAAAAAATCATGTTTGGATGGCACATGTGATCATTGTGGTGGCATGCAACATTTGCCAATTTTCCAACACATGGCTAGTACACACACAATTGGAGACAAAAATGTGGAATTTGGCAAATATAAGACAGTGGCATACAGTCTAAAAGATGGGAAAGAAGCAAAGAAGTGCGAATTGTTCAGTAATAAGATTCCAGTGTATCAGTTTATGGGAATTTTTCATGATCAGGTGGTTTATGATTATGCAACGCATACATACAGAGCACAATGGTTGGACTCATAGTTCAAGTTATGCAAGGACACATTTCCACATAGTCATATCATTTCATTTGTCAACTTTGCTGAGAACTACACACTACAACCACAAAACAAGGTGAAATCATAGTACTACAACTCCGTGTAGGTTGCTATATTTGTATATATAGAATTCATTCATGCAAGTGATAGTACAGAGGAAAATAGGAAAGTATTGAGGCAGTATCACTTTTACATCAGTGGTGATCGCACACATTCTATAGAGTTTGTTCAAGGTTTCTTTCATATGTTCTATGCCGATCTGGCTAGCAGGGGCATATCATTTAGTCAACATATCATATGGTCAGATAACTATACATCACAATTCAAGAACGCCAAAATGTTTTACTGGTTGAGCAAGATGCATAGGATCAGTGGTGTTCAGTCTATGTGGAACTTCTCAGAGGTCGGGCATGGAAAGGAGGAGCATGATGGAACAGGTGCATGTATCAAAAGAGCCCTAGCACGAGAAGAGTTAAAGTACACAAATAGTGTAAAGTTAACAGATGCAAGATCAATTGTCCAGTGGTGCAATGGTTCAATGGGTCCAGGTAGTGAAGGTAATTCTTTAGTTCATAGATTTTTTTCATTTAGTAGATGATACTAACATTTTAAAATATGAGGATTGTTGTACACTGATAGGATCGAGTGAGATACACTCTTTTAGAAGCTCCAATGTAGGTACATGGACTATCCATACAGGGAAGATGGCATGCTTTTTTTATGCATGTACACTTCAATCATGGAATGATTATGAGTCAAAAGAGTGGGTTGAGAAATGTTCTATAAGAAGTCTAACCCCACTTGACATTTATTAGCTCCCGACGGCTCTAGAAATCACGAAGATGCAATCATCCATTGACTTTGATCATGTATCAGACCTACTAGAACTAGGTACTATATCTTACTTACAAGTTTTATTATGTTGCTCACTAAATAAATCTAACAAGATGAACATATCAATGCAAGGCACATTTATGTGGTGATTGCAAATGAAGACAATGAAGAGGGTACATATTATTACCTATTTCATTGCATTGAGGCCAAAAAGAAATTGGAGTCCCCAGTTATAGACGGAGAAAACATAGAATATCCTACAGGTTCAATGGTTGTTACTGGAACATGGATTTTAAGGTTTCCAGTTAATAATGTTGCAATTTGGTTGTTTGAGGACTTCGACACACATTGGAAAATTCTTCACTATTCAAACCTTTTTGTTGCCACCAACGTTCGGTTGATCAAATATAAGGGTAGACCTGCAAACAAGAACTTGTGGAAAGTGCGTGAGTCTAACCACGAGGCAATACTCGACACAATAAAGAGTAGAGCAAACCCAGATGGTTCCTTGGATTGATTTGTAAGTATGCACATTGAATTTGTAAAGCCATGTTATTGATCACTCTTTTGGACCAACACCTTGCAATAAGTCTTTTTCACCATTACTGTTTGATGTCATATGCATTTACGATTTTCGTTGATCCTTTTCTGATTGTGACTGTAGGTAATATTGAATTTTGTCAAAGTATATAAGAAAAGAACAACATCGTTTGTTGGTGCAAGTGTTCAGTGGTATGAGAAACATCAGTTGCTGGTGTATTTTCTGGTTGTCAATCTTCTCTTTCTTTTCCATCTCCTATATTTATCGGATTCTTATATGCTACATGTTTTATGTTAAGCCTCTCAGTGATATATTTGAAATTTATACGTAGGGTCATCGAGAGATGATAAAGTAGCGAAGGGGCACATCACCATTGTAGGACCTTCAATCAACCTCCTTATCTAGCATGCATGAAGGTGATAGTAGGTCCCATTAGCTGTATGATTGACATTATTTAGTTATTGCTCTTTTAATAAGATTGAGAGGCTTTTGCAAGTATTTTGTGGACCAAATTCCTATGATACTACACAACCACAGAGAGGCTACTACCCATGTGTTTCATAGGGAGCAGGGGATGTACATGTTTTGAACCATTTTGGAATGCAAATAGTTGGGCCACCTGAGGTGGAATGGAAAAATGAAACTGGGTAGCAACTCCTTTTGTCCTTTCTCATGTACAATATATTTCATGATCTGTGTTGCAAATGGGAGGATTATTTCCTTGCATGTATTGCTACAGGTATTGACAAATGAGAAGATTTTCAAGATGTTCTTCCATCACTATTGTAATATTTGTCATTGACTTAGTGTATTTTTTGATATATTAAAATCATGAAAAATTAACACATGCAAATGTGTATATTCCTTAATATATGCCTCAATCAAACGTGTATATTACATTTAAAAGTATTTGTAATGCTTCATGGTTTACATTTAAAGTGTTAAATAAAGACTCCACATTCATGGTTTAGCAGTAAATTGTTCATTTGGGACAACTAAATCCTTCACTTGTCTGGTATTTTTGCAATCTCAAGTTTTGGGACAGAAAATTCTTCATAGTGACCTAAAATTCTTAAAGTTGAAAGCCTCAAATTTCTTACCTGACATTCCCAAATCAGTGAAAGAAAACAAGGCATTTGAAATTTTCTCAACTCTAAGCTCTATATGGTATCCTTTTATCTTTGTTATTGATTTTCTCTATCAATGTATACATGCCCTCTTTAAAATATTTGGAAAGCAATACTATTAGCAACATAAGCATGGTGGTTGTGGTATCTCCTTATAAAAGATATAAGGGTTCTTACGATAAGAAAAACACCAAACCCATCAAAATCACCTCTATGTGCATGTCCTTGCATGTACTAAAAATGATGATCTCCAGGGCTGCATAAGCTTTCCCATACTTCCTTTACTCATCATATATGCATTTCCACGTGAAACTGCCCTACAACAATATTTCTAAGGCATTTAAACTAGAAAGAAATGAGTGTGGACATTGCAATACCCCTTTTGATGATGTAAATTAAATGTAGAAGTGTGAGAACTGACATTAACTTATTTGTAGTCTTCCATTTGAAAGCTTGTAGCACATTTGACTGCCATGAAAGCTCAAAAAACTAGTAGAAGAGATCTAAAAGGTAACAAAACCCTAACGTCTCAACTCAATCTTTATTAAATTCAATCCTAACAAAACAACCAACTCATTCATGTGAATTTGACTCATTCAAGGCATTAGAGACTAACCTCTTACAAATTTTAAAAGAAAAGGTTGATTTGACCCTAAAGGATTGAACATACACTAACAATTGTAATTTTTTGGATCTACCAATTCACCCCCCCTCTTAGTTGATTGTGTGCCCTTCACCCTTGGCCTTCCCATTATTATCATAACTTTGAAGAAAAATATAAAAAACTACTCCAAGTGCCTAACAATGATATTGCCTCACATTCATCATCCTATATTGATCCATCCACTTTAGCCTCATCATCCACCTCACATAAATCCTTTCCAAATATCAAGGTCCAAATATGAGACAAGACAAGGGTTGTAGAGACTATGGTCTTAAAGGCTATTTTTATGTAGGACAACTCCCATCTTCTCCTAAGACATATGGAAAACCATAACACATAGAAAAAAGCCTCTTCTATCGTCAAATTTGAACCCATGGTTTTCTCGAAGTGGAGAGAGATAAACAAAGAGGTTATAGAGGAAGACATCTCCAAATTGTTGTACCAATATGAGAAAGAGAAATAAATCCTACCAATAGATCAATGTGGCAAGAGTTTTTTTATGCCTTGCATAACCACCCCATCTTTTGCCTTGGTCAAAATGGGTCCCCCTTTAATTTTTTTGTCCTTGTTTGATTTTCAAACAAAGTTTGGAGTCTTTCTTTTTCAACACTTTGTTTTTCTTTGGTTTCTTCTATCAGAACCGGAATCGAATCGAATCGGGTTTTGAATCTTGTTTTAAGGTTTGATTATGATCCCATCCTGATAGTCTTCTTTTTGCCTTTTTTTTTGTCTTTGTCGGAAGCAGAGCCAGAGTGGAAGTTAAGTCAGAATTTATTTGAAGTTTCAAAATCAAATCCCATCCCAGTTCCACCTCCGCTTTTTGGTCTTTCATTTTAAACTAGGTTTTTGTGTTAAGTTTTCTTGTTTCGGTCTTTTTGATTTATTTTGTCATTTTGTATCACTTTTATCTTTGTCGGTGGAACCGGAATCGGAATGAGAACCAACTTGGGAAATTACCCAACTTTCCAAATATGTTTTCATTCCGGTTCCATTCCCACCATTTCTTGGTCATTGACTTTACTGAAACTGCCATGCACGTGTGAAACTCTGAGTTTTTACCTTAATTAAGGATTAACTAGTAGTTATCGTCATTATTGTTAAAATATCAAAGAGCGAACCAGAGTTGCAATGGATCATTTATGTGATTGATTTGATCCAAAGAGAGATAGTTGCATGTGGATTGCCTTAGGGAACTAACCTATTTATTTGCGTTTGAGGTAGGGTTTTGTATTCTCCTCTTTTGTTGTATTTCACATTTTCTGTTTCTATTCATTTCAGATTGTTTGGCTTCGTGCGAATTCATGTTTCTCAATGAGTTCGTGTGTTTTTTTTTTCTTTCTCTTTTTGTTTTCTTTTCTTGTTTTTGTTTCGCTTTTTCTGGTTTTGTTTCCCATTTGTTTGTTTTTCTTCATGGTCATTTTTACGTTTTAATCGTGACTATATCATGATGCCCTAGTTTTTAAAAATGCATAGGTTAGTTACTATTTTACAATGAATAGGGTTTGGTAAATTGTCATTTTTACTTAGGAATCTTGTTGCACATTGATCTGGTTAATTGAAATGGGGTTAAATTTGTGCCCTAGTTATTTGAAATCAAGGGTTTTAGTTAAGGGATTTGATGTGTTCATGTTTTTGACGCATTCCTATTTTAAATATGATGCCCTAAATAGTACAGTCACCTCTCGGTCATATGGGGATGGTATTTTTAGGTTATTTTTAAGCCTCTTTTGTTTTGGTATGACCTAGTCCTTAAATCATGAAGTTATTTATCAAACTGTTAAAATCACTTATGAGGTCATGGTTATTTTAGGTGGAAGCGGGATCATAATCGATTTAGAATTTGAACCATGTTTTTGTAGTAAGTTTCGATTCCATTTCCATCTCATCTCCAACTCTGCTTATAGTTAGAAGCAAGCTCCCAAAATAACAATGACCTAGCCGGAATCAAAACCTTTACTGAATGTAAAATTAGAAAATCTTCATGAAACCAAAACAGTTTCCATTCCGATCTCGATTCTAGTTACCATTACAATTCCAACTCCGGTCCTGCTTTTTATTATTGTAATCTCAATAACAGTTTTGGCTCTGATCCCGACAGTGTTTTAAAAGAGACTATTTATAATGTTTTCTGCTTGGTTCCACCTCCGGTATATATATGAAGGGTAAGATTTTAAAGCATATTTTGTGATATTTACTCAAGGATCTAATTTGAGGTTTTGTTGCAGGAAGCTAAAGAATGTCAGGAGTACCAGGAGAAGCTTCCCAAAGGAATTAGCCTGTAGAAACTTCAAATGCAACAACTAAGCCTAAGAAGATTAAGCCGGAGCAACTACCTTATACCTTGAGGTATAACCATAGGGGTCCTACTGTCATTGCAAGCAAAGTGGAATCTAATTGGTCTAACATAATTGACACCAATCTAGGCCCATTCAATTTTGAGGAGTTATATTCAGAAACATTCACTGAGGATGTAACAAGAAGAACTATAAGAATAGTTGAGTCTAGCCTGGCTCACATCACCTTATTTCCTCTATCTTTCCAATGCCTAGAGTTGATTATGATAGCAGTAGGAGCTTACAATCCGGCCACTAGGCAATGTATGGATTCACAGGATAATGTAATTATAGATCTAACTCCTCAAATGTTTCAGTACATGTTTAGTATCCCTGATCCAAAGAAACTGGTACAGTTGAATGAGGCAGATGCTTTAGGTATATATAGCAAATACAAGGAGGCTAGCAAGGCTCACTTGAACAAGAAGTGGTTGAGATCAGAGAAGAAGTCTCTGACCAAGCTTCATGATCAACCAAAAAGTATAGAATTTTGCAAAGAAGTATTGGACCTAATAATGATGTTGTCTAGAGCCTTTGGAAAGAGGAATACATTTCATTTCAAGGAGTGGATGTTTCGCTTCATTCAAAAAATCTTTAATGGCAACCAACAATTTGGTTGGCCAATGATTATCTCAGATACCATTCATGACTAGTTAACTAGAATTAGGGAAACCAAGAGCTTTTTCATCACTTCTTATGTTGTCTATGTAATAGCTAGAGAAGGCATCTTTCCAGGTTTGAACAGAGTGGGAATATTGGGAGAAGCTGGTGGACAAAAGAGAGTATGGAATCATTATGATCAGCTATCCCTACATGTTTCTGAAACACAATTTAGGAGAGTTAATGATGCATTCTTATATGTAATCATTAACCAACTTAATGGAGATGCAGGGTACATATTGAGCCAAGAAGCCATGGCCTTTATCATAGAATGGGGATGTTGGTATATCCAATACCCCAAGTTCACTTATTTTAGGCTGGCTGGATTTGAAGGTCATCCCCACTTACTTCCAAGGTGTTGCAACAACAAGATGGTTCTGATGGGTATTGTCTATCAAGCTCTGGGAGTCAATGCCCGATTTGGGTTAAAGCACAAGATAGGTTGTCATAAGTTCCCAATGCAATTGGGTGAATACAGCTGCCCACACCTTGTGCGTGCTCAGGTGGTTTGTAGTGAATTGATACATTTGAAGCTAGGTTTGTACACGGCTTGGAAACACTTTGATCCAAAGAAGAAAATGAATGCTTTGCTGCCTTTGGTCTTTGATAAACATTTCAATCTGTTAGAGGACTTCTGGAGTGACCTTCAGGATGAGTATGACATCAGGAAAAGGAATTATGAGAGGTTGCCTATTTCACTCATGATAGAATTTGGGATCAAAGATGATATCCCTGATACATTAGTAAATGATGGAGTTGTGTTGGATCCATCATATGAAGCATTGAATATTGGCACCAAAAGTTTGGATCCAGTAGAGTGGGATTGTGAGGAGACCATCGATATCAAGTAAATAGGGAGATCAATCTTGGATAGGATTATCCACTGGGCTGTTCTAAGAACCAAAACTCCTTAGGGACCAGCTCCTAAGAAGGGGAAGGGATATAAAAGAATCAAGAGGAAATTTCCTTCCAAGGAGCCTTTGGAGTTCTTCCCTCCTGACATTGAAGAGATCAAGCTTGAAGCCTCTACTCAAGATTTACCTAGAGTACAAGAGGAGGATGCCCAAACAAGACCAGTGGTTTCAAAACCAGTAATAGGTGAGTCATCTCCTCAAGTCCCTCTTACAAAGCAACCAAGTGGAGAGATTCCTAAAGGAACTCTTCATGGAATAGCTGAAGCATTAAAGGGAAAAGGAGTAGAGCGGGAGATCCATGATGTTGAAACAGACTCTGATGAGACCTTATCAGAGAAAGATGCATAAGAAAAGATGCCTCTAGAGTAGGAAATTGAACATATTTTAACAGAGGAACATCAATGGGCACTATTTGAGGAAGCAAAGAAAGCTTCAGATGCTTAAGCACATGCAAAAGCTATGGAGAAGCAAAAGGAAATAGATGCTAAGGCACAAGCTGATTCATTACTTCGATAACAACAAATAGAAGCCAAACAAAGAGCTGATGAAATAGAAAAATAGCAAAGGCAAAAGGAGTAGGAGCTCAAGATCAAAGAAGAGAATGATAAGCTAGAGTTAGTATAGAAAATTCATGGTCTAGAGGAGGAAAAGGAAAAGAAACAAAGGGAAAGAGAAGTCCTTGTAGCCAAATTAAAGCTTGTTGAAGAGGCCTATAAAAATAAATTGGAAGTAGAATGTATGCAAAAAGAGAAAGATGATGAGGAGCTGGCCAAGCAGCTACAAAAGGAAAAGGAAGATGCAAATAAATTTAAGGCATTAGAGTAAGAGAGAAATCGGGAACTTGAGGAGAAAAGATTAAAAGAAGAAAAATTGAAGGAAGAAGAAGACAAGAGGATACAGGGACATAAGGATAGGGAGGAAGCTGAAAAGCTTGCACAGAAAAGTGTAGAGAAAGAACAACAAGTACAAGGGGTTGATGCTCAATCTAAGGTTAATGTGCAACAACCCTCTACTACTGCTGCTTCTTCTTCAATTATGATGACCACTACTCCAAGTGCTCCCACCTGGTTTAAGTTGGATGTTCAAAAGAGATCAGTGACAACCTTGCAACCTCTCAATTGGGATGATATGATGAAGGAGATTGAAAAAGAAAGGCCCAACAAGAAGGCCAAAATCTTGCATTCCACTAGACTCACCGACGGAGGAGAAATTATTGTTGAATGTGCAATACCGATGGTGGACAAGGATGTGAGGGACATGCAGCTAATTGATTACCAGTTGGGCATGGTTAACTTGGGGAGACCCACAAGAGATCAACAAATGAACTTGATCGATGTGGTAGCTTCATCCACTAAATCAAGAATGATGAATGATAGAAAAATGACGAGCTTAAGGCTCAATTGGATCAATTGCATACTTTCTTGAAGAGTGTTTTTTCTCCGAGGTCACAACAAATTGCCACCATTGAAACACCAATTTTTCTTAGCAAGAAAGAGGTGGATGATTTGGTGTAGGTAAGGAGTAAGGTAGAGATGTTGGATAGATGGACTGATAAACTAAATCAGGAAATAGGTGAGGTGGTGGATAACAGTTTTGAGGTTCATAAGATGACATAGGAGTTAATAGAAGAGATGAATCAATATGTCAAAGTATTGGGAGAATAGGAGGAGGAGTAGAGAGGATATAGCCAAAAGCTAAAAGAGGTTAATAAATTGCCGAAGTCCACTCTTCTAGAATAGTCAATATGTGAAGAGGACAACAAAGATTTCTTGGAATAGACCTCCAGCATATTTTGGTTTAGATCTGACTTTTTATACAAGCATAAAAATGAATTTCAAGATTCTTTCAAGGATCTGAATGAATAGTTTGAGGAGTTAGAAGTAGTTATTACTGTTATAGTAAATGTTGATATACTGATAAAGGAGGGCCTACCTTTGAGCCAAATAAAAGAGAAATGGGATGATAGGCTTAAAGAGGTCATGCAAAAGGGAGATGATGGAGAGGATTTGCTGTTAGATCGGTTAATGGATATTAAAGAAGAGGTTAGGGCAGCTAAAAGGGGAGTTGAAAAAGCTAAAGTACATGAGAGGATTTGCTACTACAAAGTTAGAAAGGATGAAGTTTGAAGATAGTTGCATTGATGGGCCGGATTTGGATATGCTTCAACAAGTCTTCTCCAATTATGACGAGTATACTATAGAGCAAACTTCACATGCATAATTAATAATCTCATGCATGGATGGCTTTCTTCTCTTCTCCACATGTAGGACTGGTAGTATTAGAGGCACATGGCTTTGTTTTCTCTTCTATCTTATTCTCTCCAGTTTAACTAAATGATCAAGATGGGAACTAGAGATCAAATTGATCTGAGTTAGCAAGAAGACTTTAATTCTTAAAAAGGTGGATCTACTTAAGATAGAAAGGACTTTAGATATTTTTACATCTATAAATACCTTTGGGGTATCATATTGTAAGGGTCGACTGATGAGAATAAGATTAGCCACCTGATAGTAGGAGATAGAATTTTTCGTAGTTTTTATAGAGATACTTTGTCATTTTATTTATAGTTGAATATAAATACAGGTTTTTTTATGCAATATGGTGTTGGAATTAAGTTTGATTGGATAAGGTGGATGAATTATAGTCTATCTGTATGCCAGTGATTGTGCTAAAGCATAAGTGTTTCTTTTGTGATGAAAATCCTTAGAAGAAATCAGATTTAAGGATTATTTCATTAGATTATCAATGAATCGAATTTATTGAAAGTCTATTGATCCATGATCTTGGCAACAAATGAGAGTGTGTTATTTTGAAGACTTTAAAATATTTATGATGTGTTATTGTGATGTTAAATTAAGAACCTTAGATGCATGCAATAGTATGGACTATTCTATAAATTGTATCATGCTATGGTTTTCTTGATCTGTTGGAAAAACATTCGTTGTTGAAGATATATGTCTAGATACTAGATAATTTTTATTCATTTTTTACTGATGTACGCCCTGATCTATTTTTTTTCTTTTATTTAAAACCCCCTTTTTATTAAGAACAGTTCGATGAATAAGTCATTGCTTGCATTCCTTATTACCAGCAAAGGCCCCTTGAATATTACAGTTGCATGGACCAATTGAGTGACACCAGATAGATGAGAACCAACTACTAGGACCTTGGGAGTTAGGCTACTATATGTTGTCTTTCTTTTTAGGAGAAATAGAGTAGAGATGTTATGTTTAATGTTGTTTGTGTCATTTTCACCATCAACAGACCTGACACTAGAAGGAGGGCCGAAGGAACAAGATGGCTCGCATTAGGTCATTTTCACCAGATAAATACGGGAGGATTCTTAGATCCTCTACTAATCTTGAACCATTGGAAGAACTCTAAACCCCAGTTAGACCTAGACCCCATGCTCGTAGAATATTGATACCCACATTGCCACCACTGCTTACTCCACCAGTATTTCAACCAAACCCACCTACATCACCACCACTGGCTCAGCCAGTATCACCCCCACTAGTTAGGCCTATGTCACCACCAATCTGGCCTATATCACCACCTGCTCAACCAATCCTACCCATGGCTTAGTTTGTGAATAACCCCTCTCCGTTAAGGACTATTCCAAGAGGAATCCATAATTTACCGAAGAACCCAAAAATGTTTTGTCCCAAGTACATGCATGGCGAATCAAGAAGTGTTGAGGAGCATATAAAAGTGTTCAAAGATGCTTGTACATGTGCTCAATTTTCTCATTAGGATGTGGTATGTAGATTGTTTCCTTATTGTTTAGGGGACATAGCATATAATTGGTACTTAAATTTTCCTCGAGGATCTATTATGGGTTGGACAGATTTAGAAAATGCATTCATTAATCAATTTCAGGTTTATGTGGACCCTACCATCTTGTATCACTAGTTTTGCACCATAAGAAAGGAAAATCATGAGCCACTGCCTCTATTCAACACTAGATTCCAAAGGATGTTTCGTAGGCTACAAGATCCTTACTTAGTAGTCGAGAATATTGTCATTCAGGCATATTTAAGAGTTGTTGATCCCCTGATTGAATTATTCTTATAGAGAACTTATCAAGCCAATGAGATTGACTCCCTATCTAAGGTTTATCATCTAGCTATCAAATTGCAACAATAGATAAGTCTGCAATTAGAAGGTTTAGGAGCAGCTCTTCCTCCCATGAACTATTAGATGCCTAACCCACCATTGTACAATACTGTCCTAGGGATGTCTAACTCCTAATACGGACCTGTGTGTGAGTTACAAGCCCCACCTACCATGCCTTTTTTTGGAAATGGCATGCAAGATTCTTCCCAACAACCTCAAAATCAACAACAACAAGCGAGAGGGTCAACCCATGTTCATTCCCCATCCATAGTGCAGAATGTGCAAAATGAACAAACTGTTCAACTGACCAGTGAGCTAGAAACTCTTAAAAAGACTCTATCTCAAATGTCTAATGATATGACATAGCTTAGGAAAAACCCTCTCCACAACCAAAATCAAAATTATCAGAACTAGGGAGGTTACAACAACCAGGGAAATTACTCCAATCAGAATGTGAAATAGAACACCAACTAGAATTTCTAGAATCAGAACTCCTCTAATCAAAATTACCAAAATCAGAACAAAGGATATAACCAGAGGTCCAACAACAACAATAGGCAGTGGAATACTGGACCTGACAATGGGGGAGTCTCCCATAATTATCAGTTAAGTGAGGACAGATCACATATTGCTAATGTGGCTGACCTTAATTTCATGACTAATTGGTGCAGGTTACATGATACCGCAACACATTCTAAGGTCAATTGCCCAAAAATGGAGAAAATAGTAAAGATTGCACAAGCTGATGCCCATCCTCTAGCAGGAAAATCCAATCAGGATAATAGCCAGTAAGTACTGCTATGACTTATGAGACTATTGAAGAGAAATACCAATTTCCCATGCAGGGATATAATGAGCTAGAGGAGGATGTGTATGATGCTCAAGCCTTTCAGTCTAAAGGTGGTCATTTTATGAGAAATTAGAATAAGGACCCATTTACTACATCCGCACCTCCAAACAACATGGTCCTGTACACATCTAAAAATGGTCACGGTTAATCAAACCTGTTAATTAATTAAATATGAATTATTTAATTAATATTCTTAAGTCATCTACATATAAATAAATTTAATTATTTATTTATATTGTTCATTTTCTCAATTCTTCTAATTTAATTAAATAAATAAGTTTATTTAATTATTTTCCTCTTAATTAAATAAATAGATTTCACAATTTATTTATATTAATTATCACAAGTTTAAATTTTAAATTTAAATAATATTCTTCATCTCACATTTAATTAAATATTTTTAATATTTAATTAAAGTGCTTTCTTCTCTCACATTTAATTAAATATTTTCAATATTTAATTAAATGCTTTCTTTCTTCCATAATTAAATATTTCCAATATTTAATTAAACGCTTTCTTTCTAATTCTTTATTCTCCTCCACTTAATTAAATATTCTAACAATATTTAATAAAAGCTTTCTTGCCACAATAATTAAATATTCTATAATATTTAATTAGAAACCTTCTTCTTTTCACATTTAATTAAATATTTTTATATATTTAATTAAAGTGCTTTTATCATCTCTCACACATAAATTAAATATTCATTCATTTAATTTATGGAAACATCTTCCATCTTTTTCTCAACTTCCTGATCTCTCACAATTCATTTTACAGGTTTGAATCTCAACCGTTGACCCTCGCCAAATGGATTTTTTGCCTTCAAAAATCTATAAATACAACCCTCTTATGAGTTGAAAAGGACACACCTCAAATCTTAGGTTTCATACACAATTACTATAGTTGAATTTCAATATTATCAACATTCTAGCATCATAACATTTCAATTTCATAGCTTAAATCATATAGCCATGCACATGCATTTTCAATTAATCTCATTCTCTTAAGTTGCCATTTCAACAAGCTGCTGCTTACACAATTGAGAGCCAACATCTTTGATCAAATCCTTGGAGATAGAGGATGATGGGATGAATTTGAAGAAGCTATTTTCATTAGAGTTTGCAATTATGCTTTCTAGTTAGATTTCTTTAATACGATGTCTTTTTGGTGTGTTAGTTTACTGTTTAATTGATCCACATTTTCTAACAACACATTTCTGGTGCCCACCGTGGGGCATCTCCCCATTTTAATCTTTTTTATTTGCAAGAATTTTCTGGACAGGTGACGAACTAGAGTTGCGCTTCGGCGCATACGAGATTTCTTTCGGTGCATACAGGGACTATTTCAGCGCATACAAAGACTGTTTCGGTGCATTTAGGGACTGTTTCGACGCATTCGGGGACTGTTTCGGCACATCCCGGATTGATCTTTTAGTGCATCTGGTAACTGTTTCGGCGCATTTGGGGGAATTTTTTTTAGCACATGTAGAGGGTTATAAACAATTTTTTTTTATTCTGACACCATTCACAGACAAAATTTATTTTATTTCAGTTTTTAGCAAGAATGAACCAATCCTAGGATAGAAATTTAAAATTTGGAATCTATCAATCCTAGGGTAGTCACCACACACTATTTTTGTAGTTAAAATGAACCCCATGCTTATGGTGAAGCAATATCTTCACTTGGTTTAAATCATTGTCATTCGGTGCTATAAAAAGAACATTGTTTGCTTTGTCTATGGAAATAGGTCTATGCTCTCCCCTTAACTGAGTGACCAAAATACCAAACTGCCTTTTTATTTCCATGCAATGTTTATGCTTTATTACATCCTTTGGAGGGACTGCTCTTATGGGAAAAAGTACTCAGCCAAGAGGAACGACCTAAGTGGGAACAACCAAAGCCTGGTTTCCCAACCCACTATAATCAAAAGCAAATTCGGGGAAAGTCCGTAATTCGACGGCAGTGTGCAAGATAACCATCCCCAAAGCCTTTGTTCTAAAGGTTGGGAGGTCTCCTGAGGGAGTTTATCTATTGCCGCACTGAATAGAAACCTTGACTATGAACCATAGTTTAGAAAGCCAGCCGTGTCAATATCCAAACATCATTTTAATCACGGTGCAAGGGGAGGGAAGAATCTGCCCCCAAGACACTCACCATATAATTGCCACAAATTATTTGCTCAGGGGATTCAGTATCCACTTCTGTCACCTTGAGTACACACCTACAAAAGACAAAAAAATGGGCAACTTCTAGGGGGTGACATGGTTGTGTGATTCGATGCGATTTTAAGCTATGGGCTATGATTACAATGATGACCTATTTGACAATTAAGAGTGAGTCTGCTTGGAATGATTATCTTGTTTAAAACCTGTGAAAATCTCAAGAACATACTCTTTGTTTAGATTCTAGGATTAACAAAACAACTATCTGCTTCCCTATGCTATGCTTTTCACATTTAAATTAGATTAAGATCATCCAAAAATATCAAATTGTTCAAAGATGTATGTCTCAGAAGTCTAAATGGATAATTTAGTGCATCCCTGGTCTATTTCGACACATTGTTGCTTTGTTTCGGTGCATTGATGCTCTGTTTCGGTGCATCCATGCTTTGTTTCGGCGCATATGTGCTCTGTTTTAGCACATCCATGCTCTTTTTCAACGCATCTGTGTTCTATTTTTGTGCATAGGGAGTCTATTTCGGCGCATCTGTGCTCTGTTTCGGCGCATGTGTTTTCCAAACCTAGGTAACTTTTTGGCATTCAAAAATCGGTCTTCTCAGTCTAGTATTTTCCATGCTCAGAGTTTGGAAGTCTACAACTTTTTCCAAGAAGTCTTTAGAAAGGAAGATTATAAAGCCAAAGAAATCTCTTAGTTATAAGAAGTTGTTGAAAAAGAGGAAATTTCTATACCAAATTCGAAAGGTCTTACTTGAACACAAGACCTTCATTCACCGATATCATGACTATATTAGAGGTTTCACTAATGATTATGTTGTAGAACCTTTATACTCATGAGCCTTCTTTCAAAGAAGAGTCGTTTCTCAAAGGCACAACCACAGACAGCGTATTCATTCTTCTTATATTCCCCAACCTGCAATTACGTACACTACTCATCCCAGTCAAATTCTACAATAAAGAACTCAAGCACATTAGGTATTCATCAAACTCATCTTCTTACAAAGCTGTGATCAAACCTCACAAAGTAAAAAATCATCTCTCTTTTTGATCTTTGGTTTAATTCCCGCAAATAGGATTTTCATCCTTCCAATCAGGGAATCACGAGCTAAAGATTAAAAAAAAATTAAGTCATAGAATCTTCAATCTATCCTAACTTTCACATCCATCAAACATTGCACTATTTCATTCTTTTGATCAAGGCTAGTAGAATCTGAGTAACATTTATGCCTGTTATTACGAGATCTCAAAAGCACATAGAAAAAGATGAAAGTACAGTAAGAAAAATGGGTGATAATAGTGAAAGGGATGAGATCCCCTATCATAATTCAAATACTGAAGAGCTAACGGAAGAAAAACTCTAGGAAGCAAAGCAGGATCCCCAATTCCATACTCTTATGGAAAGGATTTTAGAATGAAACAAGGAAAGATATTTCCTTTCATTAGCTAATCAAGGAGCTAAGTTACCTACTGATTTCGACACAGAAGGGATTAAAGAAAATCCTGAAACTCCTCCTAATGATTTTAGTGCCCTCACTCAACAGATCAAGGAATTACAAGGGAAAATAAAAGTGATGCAAGGGGGTACCACAAAGAAGTATGTTTTGGATGACATATGTCCTTATCCTTTTGATAGGAGTCTTCGAATGATTCCTTTTCCAAAACATTGTGAAATCCGTAAATTTTATAGGTATAATAAGAAAGCTGACCCCATTGAACATGTGCAGGATTTCCGAAATATGAGCTTAGAATTCACTCATGACGATACCTACCTAATGCAATTGTTTCCACGAAGTCTGGGTGGACAATCCATGGAGTGGATTTCAAAGATCACTCCCCCCATCAAAAACTTTGAGGAGTTAATAAACAAGTTTGTATCACAATACTGGACTACAACATCCAACACCAGATAACCATGCTTGATCTTTGTAAGGTGAAACATAAAGTAGGGGAATCTTTCACTACGTTTTTGCAAAGGTGGAGAAGGGTGTTCGCTAGATACTCTCGCCCTGTTCTTGAAACAGAAAAGATGAAGATCTTTATCAATAGTCTAAATCACGAAATGAGTTACAGACTAAATCTTCATTGTCCTCAATGGTTTGAGAAATTGATTGAAAACACGATTATTATTGAAGGTGCTTTGATCAAGCGTGGTGTTCTAAAAATTGATAAAGAAAGTTGAAATTCGTACAACAACAACAACAACAACCATAATAACAACAATGACAAGTCATGATTTTGGACTCAAAATAAAAATATTGTGAATGATGGGGTAGTAGATGCAAACAATGTGAATGTGAAACCCACCGTCCTTAATGTGTCAAGTGTTCAACATAGCAATAATGCTAGAAATTCTAGCACCCAAGGCAATGTTTCCAATCAAGGGAACACAACCAATAATTGGGAAAATAATTTTAGCAATAATCAAAATTAAAATTTTCCCAGATCTCCATATTTTTCGAATCGACGAAGTTTCACTCCCTTGGCCAATCTTTGGAATCCATTCTCAAAGAGTTGTTGAATCAAAATGCTATTACATTACCACCACAAAGAGACTATGAGCCTCGAGTTAAACCACCATCATGGAATCACTCACACTTTTGTGATTATCATAGGTGTAAAGGTTATAAGACAAACAATTGCCAAGGGTTAAAGAATATCATTCAGGATTTGATTGATAACCATACCATCACAGTTGAGGGACATAATGTCAATAATGACCATCAATCATTCAAGGATCCTCTCCCCAATTATCAAAAAGGGGACTCTTCAAGTGACAAAGGAAAGAATGTTAATTATGTCCATGACATCATTATCAATCATATTTATACTAACGATTCGCAAATAAATGCTATCTAAATCAAAGGTAAGCAAGAATATCGAGAAGTCAAGTTATGACAAGGGGACAAGCCAAAATCATTGTCAAAAAGTCAATACAATTTGGTTGATCAACTACGAAAAACATCAGCCCAAATTTCTATCTTGGAGCTTTTAAAGTTATCACCTGCACATAAGGACATCCTAGAAAAGGCCCTTGTTGATACAACTGTATCCCCTGATCTGGATATCAATAAATTTCAAGCCATGGTGGGACACTTTTCTGCAACCGCATGTTTATCCTTTTCTAAAAAGGATGACTCATGCATAACCCATCCACATAATTCATCACTTTACTTAGAGGTCATGGTTCACAAAGCCCGCATTAGATGTGTCCTCATAGATGGGGGAGCCAGATTAAACATTTGTAATTTAAAATTGATCCTCACTTTGGGATATTCAATAGAATCTATAGATTCATGAGGGAAGATTACAATCATTGCATATGATGATGAGGAAAGGACTTCCAAGGGCCTCATCATGCTACCAATCAGAGTGGGGCCTATTGTGAAGAATACCTTTTGTCAGGTTCTAGATTGGGATGTAACTTATAACATACTTTTGGGTCATCCATGGATTCAAGACATGCAAGCTGTTCCATCTCCTTATCATCAATGTTTGAAGTTTTCATATGATGGACAGGAAGTAACAATACCTGCTGATCACATTAGCAGTCAAACTTGCTCTAACCTAAGAGCAACTCAGGACACATTCGTCCCACACAATAGAGAGGCTTTGGTCATCTCTCCTTCCAAGAACAATGAACAAGCAAGTGAAATGATAAGTAATTTTGGAACCAAGCTAAAATTGAAAGATAATGGAGTGGGAGAATATTCTTTATCTCTCTCTAATTTACCCATAATTCCAAGATCCCATGGTCAACCATCGACATCCACACAACAGGCTACAACAGCTTTAGCCTCAGCTTCAGTTCCCATCACCAAGTTTAATGGAGCGTTTATCAAAGAAAATGAAATGGAAGATAGAGCTATCCTTGATTGGCTCTACAAGGATGAAGAAGAATCAGTACAAAATGTCAAGTTTCCCACAGAACAATATGGGAAGGGTTATACTTATGCTATCATGCAGCAAATGGGTTATGAAGGAAATGGCCCTATAGGTAAAAGGAAAGAGGGTATTGTTGAACCTATCCAACTAAAAACAATGCACCCAAATGATAAAATTGGCTTAGGATATGGTGAAAATACAAAGGAAGAAGTGATACAAAGAATGTCTAAAGAGGAGTTAATTGAAACAATATTGAGAATTCACGCAAACAATTCTTACACGGACTCAAATGAATATGATTGGGATAGCTTCTCTGATGATACCTTTATCTTAGAGAAAAGGGTGGATGTCATACAAAAATTCACACCTACATTCTTACAAGGGGAAAGCTCAAGGCCACCGCTTGATTACGTCCTACAATACGATCATGATTCAAGTGAGACCGATTCAATTCAAAGCGAGACAAATCATTTACAGGAGGATTCCATCCTAGACCTCCCTTATGACAACATTAACAATAGTATCAGGACCCTAACAACTAGTGACCTTACTCATCCTAGTGATCCATTTCCATTGGTCCATCCTGAACTCATCAATTGGGAACAAATCACACCCATTGATGTCCTAACTTTTCCTAATGACGAAACCATCATAAAATTTCTTTGTTCATCCCAACCAGAAACAAGTTTCACCAGGGAATCACAAGATCAGAGTTTTCGACAGGAAAGTGCCAAGTTTCTCAGCTACAAAATAAATAACATAAAAGAAAGATCTAATGGTGAAAACCTAACAAAGGCAGTGTTAGATCAAGAAAAGAGAAAAATAAAAAGCGTATCCAATCGTGAAAACGTTTCAAAGGCACCAGAGGATGGGAAACTTGACACTCTTTGGGAGAATTATCAGGAAAGGTCTTCCATTTTAATCGAACCAACAAAGGCACTCAATATAGGTGCTGTAGACATCCAAATTTGATCACTTCCATATGATCAAAATCATCTACTTTATTCAGCTATTCCATTAACAGTGATTAAATAATTTATTTAATCATTATTTCATTTTCTACCTAAGGTTCCTAATGTATCTAATTAAATAAATTAAATACTTTACCTTACCCCATTTTCTTCTCTAAATTAAATAAATATGACAAATTATTTAAGTTAGTCTTTTAACCCATTTGAATTAAAACTAATTTTTAATTCCCCTTTTTCTCTCTCCTTGTCACATTCTCCATAACCCTCTCCTAATCCGGATTAAATTAATTAATCTGTGATTAGATGTGCACCACTTAATCAAGATTAAGTGTCACATCCTCCATAATCTCCCACTTGCCTCTAATCTCTCATTAATTACCTTAATCATGTGTTTGCACAACCTTAATCAGAATCATTAGCCACATTTGGCTTACCTTTTCTGGTCAACCTTCCCACTTACCATTTTTGGTATGGACTCCCTTCCCCATGTGAATTTTTAATTCACATTTATTTAACCAAGGTTCCCTTCTTCCCCATGTGAATTTTTAATTCACTTTTGTCTTTCCAAGGTCTTCCCCATCCCCCATGCAAGATTCTAGAAGCCTTGACTTGTCACTTCACATGTGCCAAGGGCTTCTAGAACCTTGGACTTGTCACATCACCCACATGTGACAAATCTCCAGCTTTTTGGAGACACTCTCTTATCCACTAGATTCTTCCAATTATTGTGAATTTTAAATTCACTTTTATTCCTCCAAGGAATCTTCTCATCCCCCAAGATCCACCTCATCTCCACATCACTCCACCCTAGGACATCTCACCCTCCACATGTCAAGATGTGAGGGCTTGTGAGTCCTTAACTCACCATAGCCCTTCATCTTGATCTTTGTTGGATCAATCCCAACCGTTGAATTCTCTAGAAAATTCAATTTGGCCTATAAATACCCCTTCAATTCCTTCATTTAGAGGAATCAAGTCTTTTGCAAATAAACTCTTGCAAAATTTCCATTCAATCACTCATCTATATTAGCATCCATATTTCATCAATTCATCTTGCATCCACTTTATTTTCATTGCCATCCAAGGAGCACACAAGACTTCAACATCAAGGGCCAACCAAGGAAGCAACAACATGAAAATATAACAACAATTTATTTGTTTATCTTGCTTTCATATTGTTCATTTTCTTAGGCTAATCATTGAGGTGCCCTATTATCTTGTTGTTTCTCTTTATTGCACTATTAGTTTTATCTAACATCTCTCACATATTAGGAAGCAACATTTTATTAGGATCACATTTCTGGAACGCCCGGTGGGACCCACAAGGGGGTCTCTTTCTTTCATGTTTTTTGTTGTTTGCTTGTTGCAGATTCAGGTCACAGAGGGGAGACCTTGCCCTCTATTTCTGACTATTTTCTGCAAAGGGGCGAACCTACCCTTTGCTGTTTTTTCAGCTATTTTTTGCAGAGGGGCGACTTTGCCCTTTTAGGTTGTTTTTTGACTATTTTCTGCAAAGGGGCGACCCTGCCCTTTGCTGTTTTCGGCTATTTTCTACAGAGGGGCGACCTTGCCCTTCTAGGCTATTTTTTGACTATTTTCTGCAGAGGGGCGACCTTGCCCTTTTTGACTGTTTTCTACAGAGGGGCGACCTTGCCCTTTTTGACTGTTTTCTGCAAAGGGGCGACCTTGCCCTTTTGACTATTTTCTACAGAAGGGCAACCCTACCCTTTACTGATTGACTGTTTTCTGCAGAGGGGCGACCTTGCCTTTTTTGACTATTTTCTGTAGAGGGGCGACCTTGCCCTTTTTGACTATTTTCTACAGAGGGGTGACCTTGCCCTTTTGACTAGTTTCTGTAGAAGGGCAACCCTGCCCTTTACTGATTGACTGTTTTCTGCAGAGGGGTGACCTTGCCTTTTTTGACTATTTTCTGCAGAGGGGCGACCTTGCCCTTTTTGACTATTTTCTGTAGAGGGGTGACCTTTCCCTTTTGACTGTTTTCTGCAGAGGGGCAACCTTGCCCTTTTGACTATTTTCTGCAGAAGGGCGACCCTTCCCTTTACTGATTGACTGTTTTCTGCAGAGGGGCAAATCTGCCCTTAACAACACATTCGGGAAGGTAAAAAAGGGATATTTTAGCTTCGTTTTTGTCTCTTTCTTTTGTTGTTTTGTGCTCTAACCCGCTAATCTTGTTTGGTGGTGAGTGAAGTCAGATTTGCTGCACATCACAAAGAAGGGAGAAGATAAACAACTAACATTTCCTTGCAGGACCTTCCTTTTTATTCTGATTTTTAAGTCTTTCCTTGCTACTTTATCTAGGTACTTAGTATAAGTAGGGGAAAGTAATATTTGTTGTTTGTTGTGTCTATTTTACTTATTTTACCTTAAGGGGGCATTAGTTTGTTTTCACCTTCCTCCTTTGCACGTTGTGCGGATCCGAAGGAGGTAGTTGGAAACAATTAGTGTCATATTCTTAGCGGGACATGCTTGGGGATTTCATCACCCCAAGGGATGATCCCAACCATGCGTACCGACGGGGTATATAAAGGGGGGAGAGCCAAAGTTGTACCTCAATCCAGTTGCATCATAATTAGCGGAACGTCAAAGCTAGGGTGATACCTAGATAGACATGAAGAGTTGGTCCGAGCCTTTCAGTATCTCGCTGGGCCTCCCGACTCACGCTTGTGATGGACTGGTGTTCACGATTGTGCCTCACGTACCGAGCGTATATCGAGGACTCCCTAGATACCTTGTTCATCTTAGAGTAAGACCTTTGCCGGCCATACCCATTAAAACATTAATCATAGGATTGTGCTTGTTCAAAGTGTCTTTTTGTGAAGAACCAGTAAATTTTGGTAAGTCAAACTATCATTAAACCATTTTAAGTCCTTGCCAAAATCCCTTATCCAAACCAAGTTCAAATTTTCACTGCAGAGGGGCAACCTTGCCCTCTGTTTCGATCATTTTCTGCAGAGGGGTGAATCTGCCCTTTGCTGTTTCAGCCATTTTCTGCAGAGGGGCGACCCTGCCCTTTGTTTCAGCCATTTTCTACAGAGGGGCGAATACGCCCCGCTGAACGGCCAGTTTCACCTGTTTAACCTCCGTTCAAATCCCCGAAGCCTCCATTTGACCATTTGATCAATCCAAACCTTCATTTGGCCATTCCAAGCCCCCGTTCACCCCTCCCAACCATCTATCTATCCAACCTGAATATCCGATTACCCGTTCCAAGCGGTTGTTTCCCTATCTTGAGTGGTCAACATTTTCTGAAAATCAATGTTTCATCGACCAGACTGCATGAGTGCTTCTTAGAACATCATTGGAGTCCATATTTATCATAAAATCATCCATCCCAATCACCTAGACTTCAGTTTTGATTTTTTTAATTTTTATTCTGAAACTTCTAAAGGCCATAACTTTTGACTCGGATGTGGGTTTTGGCTGAAATTTTACGGGTGGTTGCATTAGGAGATGGCATTTGGATTCCAAATAGACTGCTAAGTCCATTGGATCCTCCTTCGACACGTTTTCAGAGCCTCGAGCTTTCATTTTGACCCTCAAAATCACAATTTAGTATTTATTTTTTTCAATTTTCTAGTTTTTAACAAACTATTTCGTTAATAACTCTGAATGCATGTCTCATATTTCCGATCTTAGTTGGCAATTCATCCTATCTTAGTATTGGGTATTTTGTGGAAAAAACTAGACTCTCAAACGTATGCCTACAAAGTTTCCCAAAATGGCAAAATTTGACAATTTTTGAAAACTGCCAAATTTGGCAAAAATCTGATTGTCAACACCTTACGTCCTCCAGTTGAAACCCATGATCTTGGTTTCAAATCAATTCTATCATATCCTCTGATCCAATCTCAATCTAAGCTCCAATCCAATTCTAATCTGAACGTTAATCCCATCATCCTAATCTGAGCTTTTATTCAGTCCTAATCTAAGCTTTCATCCAATCCCCATCTGAGCTTTCAATCCATCCTAATTCTCTAATCCATCATCTATTATTTCCTTCTAATCTATATCCATCATGAATCCTTATCCCCTTCTCGCACGACCAATAATAGTAGTCAATGGGAATCTTAACTCCATTGAGGACGATAACGAAAATCTTGTTGATCATGAAGATTGTTATATAGATTCCCTTGATGCTATCATTGCTAGGAAGCTCTCTCCAATCACCTCCCAAAATCCCACTACTTCTTCAAACTATCCCACCATGCCTTCATCCACATATAATAATGGTGCTTATGCTACCCTTGACAAGGGATATCCAACATCCTCACCATCGACATATTCATCATGTCCTCCCTTTCAACCTCTATCCTATCCAACATCCACTTCCTCTTATCCTCATCATCATCAATCCCAATACCTCTACCTCAATCCCACATCCCAATCTTCTCATCCTAATCCAACACCTACACCTTCCTATCACAATCTACCATCCCAATATTCCTCCTATCCTCATCCACCATCTCAATTCTCTCATCCTAATCTACCATCTATATCCTCCTACGCCAACCCACCATACATGTCCTCCTACAATGGTTCACCACCTCAATCTTCCTATTCTAATCCAACATCCACATCTTCCTATCACAATCCCCCATCCCCATACCCCTACATTAATTCCACATCTCCCCATTCTAATCCTTCATCTACATCTTCCTACTATCACTCCCCATCCCAATCTAATCCAACATCCACATCTTCCTACATCACTCTCCCTTTCACCGCATTATATCTTAATCCTCCATCTAGTCCTTCATCTAATCCTAATCCTCCATCCATTTCCATCCCTTCATCTAATCCTAATCCTCCATCTCCTCCTAGTCCTACATCCAATCCCATCCCTTCATCTAATCCTAATCCTCCATCCCTATCCTTCCATCCCATCCCTCATCTAATCCTAATCCTCCATCTCCTCCTAGTCCTACATCCAATCCCATCCCTTCATCTAATCCTAATCCTCCATCCATTTCCATCCCTTCATCTAATCCTAATCCTCCATCTCCTCCTAGTCCTACATCCAATCCCATCCCTTCATCTAATCCTTATCCACCAATCCCTAATCCTCCATCCATTCCCATCCCTTCATCTAATCCTACATCCAATCCCATCCCCACGTCTAATCCTAATCCACCAATCCCTAATCCTAGTCCTTCATCCATTCCCATCACTCTACCTAATCCTATGTCTCTTCCAAATGTCACCCAAGGACTCATGCAAGAAGAGCCACCATGCCCTCCCACTCTATCATGTACTATCACTAGTGATGAGGCCCCCTCCATCCTACACCTATCCCTCTCATCACCCTTCCTACCACCATCCACAAGATTGAGCCGGTCAAACCCATTGAATCCATTGAATCCCCATATTCTACTACTAGATCCACCGAATCCATTGAAGACATCCAATCCCCTCCTCCTAGTCCTAATATTCACAAACTTCAATCCAATGACCTTCATGAATCCTCCATCCTCCTCTCTCCCCCAGTTGAGGAACCCCTCCAACACTCTTCCATCATCATACATCCCACACAAGATGAGTCATGCCAAGAGATTGATCCAAAGCATACAAGCATATCCCCTCCTCCAAATCAAGATCACTCCATCCCATCTACTCCATCTCAAGAACATAGTCTTCCATCCATTTCATCTCATGATCCATACCCTCAACCAAGTCCTATCCTCCCATCCACCCCATCTCAAGATCACGCTATCTCCTCCACTCCATCCCATGATCCCATTTGCCTTCAAGATCCAATCACTCCATCTCAGGAGCCCTTATCATCCACTACCTCTCATGATCCCTTATCACTCATTCCTCCTAATGTTGCTATCCCCTCATCCCCATCACATGATCCTTCATCGCCATCTAGTCTTACCATCCCAATGCCACTTTTGTATCACCTTGGTAATATTACATGCATCCATGGTGGTCTTCTTGCAAAAGAAAAACAATGTCTATGCACCACCTTTCCTCTTCCACCTACTAATGTGCTCGCATCATGCTTCCAAGAGAATAAGCATCCTACCATAAATCACATGCTATAGAACATGAACTATCAAGGAAAAGGTTTAGGCCTTCATGAGCAAGGTATTTTAGAACCCATTCAAGTCAAAGAACATCCAGGCACACATGGTCTTGGATATATCTCCCAAAACCTGCACTCTAAAGATGTTGGTACAACCTCCGTACATCCTAAACGATCCTCTTCTAAAGGCACAAGAGGTACTTTCCATCACTCTACCAAGAAATATGCCACCATCCCCCCTCCTCCATCATACTACCTACAAATAACTATCCATCTTCCTCCCTCATCCTCTAAATCCATTTTGGGTCCTTATGTCCCTCTATCCATCATTGCTCATCCTTCATCTACTATGGGTTCTTATATCCCTCCATCAAAACCCACACATCCTCCATATACACAGTCTATTTTGGGTCCTTACATCCCAAAATCACCCCCTTCATCTTATCCTATTCATCCACCCCCTCTCCCTCATACACCACATAAAAATCTTTCCTTCATAACTCCTAATCAGGATCAACAAAGGCACATACCTACACATTCTCCATCTACACATAGTCCCTCTAACCCTACCTCTATCGCTCCACATCATTCATCTCTTCGCATCTATCCCCTTGCTACTAAAAGCACTTTGGATGCCAAAGCAAAAATGTATAAATCCAAATGTCCATGTGAATCTAAAGCTCCTCATGTCCCCTTCAAAAGACATGTTGAAGAACAGAAAAATCGAGTCCAAAATCCAAATCAATCAAAAAGGCCACAAAGGCCCACCGGAGCAAAAATAAAAACCATATGGATCCCAAAGAAAAAAGGTGTCATACCTTCAATTTAAAAGTCCATAACAACATCCAAAGTTGCTATTCCCCCACAAAATCATTCACCTCCTCCATCTCCTAAATCTATTTTGGGTCCCTACAACCCAAAAATCACTATCCCAACTCCTCCATTATCGCCACCCTCTCCATCTATTCATCCACCTATCTTTTCGCATCCACCATCACATGTGCCAACATTGGTCCTGAACACCTTCCCCCATCATACATCCACTCCATCATTACATCCATACACTTTCCAACATCCCCTCCATTATCCTCTCTATCTCCCCCATCAAATTCCTTTAATCCATCCTCTTGCATAAACCATCCAGTCTAATAGGGTTGTACCAACATCCGCTGGCCACTTCAAACATGGGCTCTTATTAACTCATATGGAACTTGATGCATGAGTCCTTCATCCCCATCCTTATCAATTTTCCTCTAAAAATCCGCATATCCATATCCTTATCTTTATCCATCTTCATCCGCATCCTAGTCTAAAAAATCAGAAAAATACAAAAAACAAAAAAATAATAAAGAGAAAATCATTCGTCCAATGGTGAAAACTTGGCAATACACAAGCACCTTGGATACATACCATGATGAAAACTTGGCAAACAAGCATCATGCGTAAATTCCCCATCTCATCTCCTTCCACGATTGGGGGTAACATCCATTTACGCATTCCTTTCCTCCCTCTCCTACATCTACCTATCTTTTGCATCCTATCCATCCTATCCCATTTATCCCACTTCCTCCCTCTTCCTTGTGATCTTGATAAATGTAGGGGCAAACCTATATACATGCTTTGGACACCTCTTGGCATATACTCCCATCCATACACTATCATATTCCTTATCCACCTCTATCTATCTTCCATTGCCCATCTCACTCCCTTATCCACCCATCTTGCTATCCCTCTTGCCTCGTCATGCATGACACATATAGAGTGGGGCCATCTCCTTATTTGCAATTGGGTCCTTGGAGACATCATCCATCCATTCCGCCAGGTAATCTTCTCCATCTCCCCATCCTATCATCCCATAGTCCTTTTCATCCTTTCATCCTTATCTCCCCATTCATCTATCTAAACATCCAATCCATCTCCCTATCCTTATCTTCCTATCCACAAATCCTTTTCCATCTTTTCATCCTTATCTCCTCATTCATTTATCTACCCAGTAATCCATGTCATCTTTCTGAATCCTTATCCTTCTATCCATATATCCTAGCATCTTTCTATCTCCCCATCTTTATCCATCCATCCATTTTCCTTCCATCTCATAGTCCCTTGCCATTGGTCTCTAGCTATAGGCTACCCTCATGCAATCCCCTTATGCAATCCAATGAATTGATACCTCACTATCATCATTCCTCTCTCTTTCTCACATCTTTCCAAGCTTCATCACTCATCTATCCATCATCTATCCATATATCCTAGCATCTTTCTATCTCCCCATCTTTATCAATCCATGCATTTTCCTTCCATCCCTTGTCATTGGTCTCTAGCTATAGGCTACCCTCATGCAATCCAATGACTTGATATTTCACTATCATCATTCCTATCTATTTCTCACATCTTTCCAATCTTCATCACTCATCTATCCATCATCTATCCACCTATCCTAGCATCTTCTTATCCATCCATCCATTTCCATCCATTATTCCTTGTCATTGGTATCTAGCTATAGGCTACCCTCATGCAATCCAATGCCATGTTATCTCACTATCATCACTCCTATCTATTTCCTACATCTTTTTGATATCTTATCACTCTTCATCATTCATCTATACATCCTCTCATCCTCCCAATTCATATTCTAATAATCTAGGTCACTATCCCATCCCTGAGCTTCGCATAACCCACATCCCACATATCGACCATCCAATCCTGCGGCCTATCCTGGCTCATCATATCCTCTCCATCATTTTATCCATTTATCTTTGTCATCTCATCATCCCTTATCCATTGTCTTTCGTTGGTCTCTGGTCGAACTACGTTGACCCTGCGCTTTCACGTAGGCAAGGTCGGTCATTTGATCCACCCCCGGGGTTCCATCTTTTGTCTGTCTTGTCTCTTCCATTGTCTATCTTTGGCCTTGTGTCGAGCTACGTGGCCCCTGCACTTTCACGTAGCCAAGGTCAATCATTTGGTCCACCCCCTGGGCATTTTTTCCATCTGATCCTCTATCTTCATCATCCTCTTTCCACTTTTACCATGGTCTTTTCTTTAACTACGAGGGCTCTGGGCTTTCACGTAGGCACGGTTGATCTTTGATCAACCCTCGAGCCCCTAGGTCTTTAGGGTGTGTTAGTCCTGTTGTCTTATCATCCTGTCGTCTTGTCGTGTCATCAAGTATGTCCCTATCCTAGCTGGTGCTTATCAAACAATGGTCATCTGTATCACACGATCCAATCGGTTTCTGGTATCCTACGTCATATTGATCTTTTAGTTTACTATCCATCATCGGTCTCAACAGGATGTATCCTTCCTAACAGACCTCATCAACCCCATCCATCATCTTGATCCTATGGCAAAGGACGTTTCAAACTTGATTGTGATCTTTTGATGTTTTTGACATTTTGTTTATCATTTGAGCTCCCTATCATCACTTGTCATGGTCGCCTTGATCTATCATATCATGGTGTGCTTTGACTAGTAAACATAGGGGCGTATCTTGATCTTTTTTTTATGTTTTTGTCTTCTTGGTTGTCCCACGTAGTACCCACCAAGACTCTTGCGGTCTTGTGTTATGCTGGGGCATCCTTTTGTGCTTGTGGTTATCCCAATACCAAGCCCGACCACTGTCTTTATGACTTTGGGGTGTTGGAATAGCCTTCTTGTCTGTTATGTTTGTTTTATGCATTAGACACTAATCCGTCTTGGTTTACATACCCTGATGCCCAGTGTCTTATGCTATAGCAAAAATCAGTGCTCTAAGGATGGAAAATTGCATTAGGATTGCATTTCATTTTCCATTCCATCATCTTGCATATCTCCCCCATCCTCATCACCCTCATCCTCATCATCAGTGGGATGTATCCTTCCCTCTCCTTGTGTTGTTTTGGGATGTATCTTTCCCTCATCAACAACACTCTCATCGGGATGGATCCTTCCCTATCCTTGTGTTGTTTTGGGATGTATCATTCCCTCGTCAACAACACTCACCCTCATCCTCATCCTCATCTGGATGTATCCTTCCCTATCCTTGTGTTGTTTTGGGATGTATCATTCCCTCATCAACAACACTCATCCTCATCCTCATCAGGATGTATCCTTCCCTATCCTTGTGTTGTTTTGGGATGTATCATGTCCTCATCCACAACACTCCATCAACCATCCACCCAACCTGGATTGTACCTAGATTGGGGCAACATCACATTTTTCCTTGCATCCATTTGTGCTCACCTTTATCTCCCATCGCTTACCATCATTTTTTTTGTTTCATCACTTTACATTGTCATTTTCATATCCCCTCTCATCTCTCATCCTTTCCCCCATCTCTTCCCCCTTCATCACTTGCCTTTTTTTTTGCCCTATTTCCAACCATACCATCCGTTTCTTCCTATCGAGAGGTCACCTGGGACCCCTCTCTTTTCCACCATCGCCCTCTCGAGGGGGCATACCCTTCACATTAATCCATTTTCCCTACCATAATCAACTCCTTCCAGGATTGGGGCATCTTCATCCATTCCCCACTAATTGGACAGCTCAAGTCCTATGTTGGGGCATCATCTTCCGGTGAATTCCTCTATAGAGTCATCTGCACTTTCTTTTCTTCGAAGCACGGTTATTCTAACAGTACTTCAAAGAGGGGAAAAATGTAGACATCCAAATTTGATCACTTCCATATGATCAAAATCGTCTACTTTATTCATCTATTCCATTAACAGTGATTAAATAATTTATTTAATCATTATTTCATTTTCTACCTAAGGTTCCTAATGTATCTAATTAAATAAATTAAATACTTTACCCTACCCCATTTTCTTCTCTAAATTAAATAAATATGACAAATTATTTAATTTAGTCTTTTAACCCATTTGAATTAAAACTAATTTTTAATTCCCTTTTTTCTCTTTCCTTGTCACATTCTCCATAACCCTCTCCTAATTTGGATTAAAGTAATTAATCTATGATTAGGATGTGCACCACTTAATCAAGATTAAGTGTCACATCCTCCATAATCTCCCACTTGCCTCTAATCTCTCATTAATTACCTTAATCATGTGTTTGCACAACCTTAATCAGAATCATTAGCCACATTTGGCTTACCTTTTCTTGGTCAACCTTCCCACTTACCATTTTTGGTATGGACTCCCTTCCCCATGTGAATTTTTAATTCACATTTATTCAACCAAGGTTCCCCTCTTCCCCATGTGAATTTTTAATTCACTTTTATCTTTCCAAGGTCTTCCCCATCCCCCATGCAAGATTCTAGAAGCCTTGACTTGTCACTTCACATGTGCCAAGGGCTTCTAGAACCTTGGACTTGTCACATCACCCACATGTGACAAATATCCAGCTTTTTGGAGACACTCTCTTATCCACTAGATTCTTCCAATCATTGTGAATTTTAAATTCACTTTTATTCCTCCAAGGAATCTTCTCATCCCCCAAGATCCACCTCATCTCCACATCACTCCACCCTAGGACATCTCACCCTCCACATGTCAAGATGTGAGGGCTTGTGAGTCCTCAACTCACCATAGCCCTTCATCTTGATCTTTGTCGGATCAATCCCAACCGTTGAATTTTCTAGAGAATTCAATTTGGCCTATAAATACCCCTTCAATTCCTTCATTTAGAGGAATCAAGTCTTTTGCAAATAAACTCTTGCGAAATTTCCATTCAATCTCTCATCTATTTTAGCATCCATATTTCATCAATTCATCTTGCATCCTCTTCATTTTCATTGCCATCCAAGGAGCACACAAGACTTCAACATCAAGGGCCAACCAAGGAAGCAACAACATGAAGGTATAACAACAATTTATTTGTTTATCTTGCTTTCATATTGTTCATTTTCTTAGGCTAATCATTGAGGTGCCCTATTATCTTGTTGTTTCTTTTTATTGCACTATTAGTTTTATCTAACATCTCTCACATATTAGGAAGCAAAATTTAATTAGGATCACAGGTACTATAGAAAAGCCCAAAGTTTTGCAATTGGATGCATCTCTAACAGAAGAGGAAATACCTAGATTCATAGACTTTCTCAAGAATAATCAAATCAATTTTGCATGGTCCTATGCGGATATGCCTGGATTAAATCCAGATCTCATCATGCATCATCTATCTATTGCACCGAGGGCAAAACCTGTGAAGCAAAAACTTAGAAAGATGCATCCACATGTTGCATTGCTGGTTAAAGAGGAATTAAAGAAGCTTTTAGATGTCGAATTCATTTGATCTATGGATTACGTAGAATGGATCTCCAATATCATTCCTATTTCAAAGCCAGACGAAAGAATTAGAATTTGCACAGATTTCAGAGATTTGAACAAAGCACGTCCTAAAGATGATTTTCCTCTACCCAACATAGATATGATTGTTGATTTCACTGTTGGGTATGCAATGTACTCATTAATGGATGGATTTTCAGGATACAACCAGATAAAGATTGCACCAGAGGATTAGGATAAAACAACTTTCACATGTCCTTGGAGTTTTATTGCTAGAACGTAATGCCATTTGGGTTGAAGAATGCAGGAGCTACATACCAACAAGCAATGACAATGATTTTTCATGATATGATGCATACATTCATGGAAGATTATGTTGATGATCTCCTCACCAAATCTAACACTAGGGAAGGACACATAGATATCTTATCTAAAATTTTCAAAAGAATGGAACAATTCAAAGTGAGACTTAATCCAAAGAAATGTGTCTTTGGAGTGAAATCTGGAAAGCTACTAGGTTACATTGTATCAGAAAAAGGAATTGAAGTAGATCCAACTAAGGTACAAGCAATTATTGATATGCCACCACCAAGGAACATTAGCCAACTACACTCTTTGCAGTGATGGTTACAATCCATTCAAAGATTCATTGCTCAACTGATGGATAAAAGTTTACCATTTACACACCTTTTACACAAAAATATTCCATTTAAGTGGGAGGACAAATGCAAAGCAGCATTTGATCAGATAAAGCAGTATCTCATGAATCCACTAGTGCAAGGTGCACCTCTCATATTATATATTTTTTCCATGGAAGTATCTTTAGGAGCATTATTGGCATAGGAAGACAATTTAGGAAAAGAACGAGCAATCTGTTACATCATCGGACCTTGACAAGTCATGAGCTAAATTACACTTTCATTGAAAAATCCATCTTAGCAGTGGTGATCACTTCTCAAAAGTTATGACACTACATGCTAACTCATACAATAAAGCTTGTGGCTAAGATTAACCCACTCAAATATCTTCTAAGTAAGGCAACCTTAACTGGTAGGTTGGCTAAATGGGTTATGATCCTAAGCGAATTTGATATTCATTATGTGGATCAGAAAGCTATCAAGGGACAAGTAATTGCAGATTAGTTAGCAGAAGCACCAATACCAGCAGAACACCCAATACACATTGATTTCCCTGATGCTGATGTATTCACAACAGTTATCTAGCAATCTTGGGCACTCTACTTTTATGGTTCTTACACTCAATATGGTTTCAGAGCAGGTATTCTTTTTATTACACCTCAAGGACTTAAAATTCCAAAATCTTATTGGCTAATGTTTCCTTGCACAAACAACATAGCTGAGTATGAAGCATTAGTAATCGGCATAAAAATTGCAATAGACTGGAAAATCACAGAACTTCAAGTTTTTGGCGATTCACAACTTGTTATAAATCAAATCAATGATGAATATCACACTAAAGATGACAAGTTGATACCTTACAAAACAATGGTGGATGACTTCAAGAAATACTTTGTTAACATCAAGTTCATATAGATTCCACGTATTGATAATAAAGCAGCAGATGCTATGGCTACAATCGCCTCTCTACTCTAGTTAACAGAGAATCAAACACGGTACAATTTCTTGGTGGAACAATTGTTTTCTCCTTCCCATGAAAATCCCGGAACTCAAATCATTTTCCATTTAACTAGTTCTAATTCTCCCTTATATGGCCAAATTTACACTTACCTAAAGGATACTATTTTACCCTTAGACTTTTCTAGGAATCAGAAAAGAAATTTCATCCGTCAATCATCATGTTACACCTTAATTGCTAATGTCTTATACCGGTGTAGTCTAGATGGTACCCTCCTTAGATGTCTCGAACGTGATGAATCTGAAAAGGCCTTACAAGAAGTACATGGTGGAATTTATGGGATACACTCAAGTGGACTAACCTTAGCGAAGAAACTTGTGAGATTAGGTTACTACTGGCCAACCATGGAGAAAGAATCATTCATCTTTGTGAAGAAATGTGTGAAATGTCAGATTCATGGGAATCTCATTCACACTCCTGCTTAGGAATTACAACCTTTCACCACAACATGGCCTTTTGCTCAGTGGGGATTGGACTTGGTTGGTAAGATACACCCATCATCTTCAAATGGACATAAATTTATCATTACTACCATTGAGTATTTCATGAAATGGATAAAAGTTGTTCCCCTAACAACTGTTACTTGCAAACAAATCTCTTCATTCATTTTGAACTATATCATCTGCCAATATGGTATTCGCAACTCCATTATCACAGACAATGGAAGACCCTTTAAAAATCAAGATGTTGATGAGCTATGTGAATGATTCCGCATCCAACACAGGTTCTCTATGCCTTACTATCCACAAGGGAATGGTCAAGTTGAGGCTTCAAACAAAAGGATTCTGAATATTTTGAAGAAATCAGTCAATGAAGCAGGACATGATTGGCATGTCCAATTAAATCCAGCATTATGGGCATACATAACAAGTATTCGCACACCAATAGGTGATACTCCCTATGCTTTGGTCTATGGAGCGGAAGCTATTCTACCACTAGAATTTGAGATTCCCTCACTTCGAGTATCACTAAAAGGGTTAATCAATGATAAAGACTATAGAGTATCAAGGTTGCAAGAGCTAGAACTGCTTGATGAATGACGTCAAACTGCAGTTAACCATTTGAAGGGATATCAACAAGTTATGTCTCATAGCTACAATCATAGAGTCAAACCATGAACTTTTCAAGTGGGTGACTTAGTTCTCAAAGCAAATCCCTGAAATCAGCAGGATCAGGAAAAGAAAGGCAATTTCAAACCTAATTGGTTGGGCCCGTTCGTTATCATTGCAGCGTATGGATCGGGGGCATATCAGTCGACAATAGCAGAAGGGGACCTGTTTGAAGATCCAACCAACAACATTCATCTGAAGAAGTTTTATGCCTAAAAATATCAAAAACAATATAAAAAGTCCTAAAAAAATATCAAAAACAATATAAAAAGTCCTGAAAAAATATCAAAACAATATAAAAAAATACAAAAAAAAATCAAAAAGAGCAAAAATTAAAAAAAACAAAGATACAAAAAAATCAAAAAGAAAAAAAATCGTTGCATTGATAAAAACCTGGCAAACAAGTGTCTTGGCAATAGCAAAAAAAAATCATAAAATCAAGAAAAGGTGCAATAAAAACAAATAGTGAAAACCTGGCAAACAGGCATTGTTTGTGATTTTGTTTGGCTCTCTCATCTATTTGGATTCATTTTATCCATCTTTTCATCAGCATCACACACATGCCTCGCCATCACGATTTACATCGCATCATCTCCTTGGAACAACAAGGACCTCATCATGGCTTGATGAATTAGGATTATCCTTAGCAGTAGTTATGTCTAGCAAGAGTCAAAGTACAAGGTCACTAGGGGGCAATTCACTTCTTGGAGCTTTCTGAGCAAATGGCAAAATGTGTCTAGAATTAAAATATCAGGAAACAACGAATTTGTCCCATTTAATTGAGGCGGCATGATTGTTTTGACAAATGAACAAATTGGATGATCTTAAAACTGAATAAAATGAATGATAAAACTTAAAGCAATAAGTTGTAATTGTTGTTTTGATATTTGATGACATCATGTCTTTGGAGTGATTCAATGATGTACTGAACTAGAATCACAAGGAAGAAGTATGATTTTTCTTGTTTGCTATCTGTAAGCTAATCATTAGTATTGTGCAAATTTGTCATGGGACATGATCTACAATGTATCATTGATGACATTTCGGCATTTACATAGGAAAATGGTTAACTTTTGTCTATTTATGCAAACAATACTCAGGTCATCTTGGTTCAATTATACCTCGATGCTTGTATTAACTTGCTATATAAAACATCATGAAAGCAATACTCAGGTCATCATTGGTGCTAACATACCCTTTGATGCTTGTACTAAATTTCAACATATCAAAGGCTCAATGATGAAAACAAAGCACAACATGAAATGGCAACAAGGAGAATAGTTCATTATTCAATTAAAGGACTGCATGATTCGTCTCGATTTGCACTTGGAGGGCTTTTTACATAGATTTTTGAGGGTTGACCAAACTTCTTGGGTATCTTTTTAGACAACAATTGAGTACGACTGGACGGTTGTTACGTCTCATTCCGTTATCATTCACATCATTTCACCATCATTTATTTTATCATTATCATTGCATTTACATTTTGCATCATCCTTTCATTTCAATCCATTATCCATCATTACATATCATAGGCATGTCCATTCATTCATAAACATTAACATTTACATTTTCATTTTGATTCACATCACCTACATTAAAATTGCATCTATATCATCCATTTCATATCATCATTTAGGTTATCATAATCCATTCCATTACATTATTATCATTATTATCATATTACATCATTATCCATTATTTCATGTGCATATCATATTACATATTCATAATAATATCATTTATCCATTTATCTCATTTCATCATGATGTTCCATTTAAACCATTCATCATTACATCATATCATTTTCATATCATTAAAATCATTTCATTACATCTTACATCTTGCATGCATTACATACATTATAAAAGAAAATCATTTTTGCATCATACAAAATATCATTAGAATCATTTCATCACATCTCACATCCTGCATTATCATACATAAGAGAAAATAAAATCATTTACATCATCATTTGCATCACCATACATCACGAAAATAATACATGACATAGCATATAGAAGTAAACATGCATCCATCACATAAGCATAAATCATCCATAACACATCCGTCATCAAATCAACACCGCATCTTATAAATCTTATCAAAACAAATGTCCAGAACTACAAGGATATCAAATGTTTCAAAAAGATATATCAAATACAATGGCATCAATGTGTCAAACAATGCTCATCACTGAGTGGAATGTGGTCGTGGAACATGACTACTATTGCCTCCTGAGGTAGTAGGTCTCGATGGATCTCTGCTCTCAGAAGCTCTGATCTCTCGTCTGACTATCTGACCCACACTCCTGGTAGCACTTTGAGAATGACTGTGTGAATGGGTCTGAGACCGAGTACCCAACCATGTAAAGGCAATCATCCTCTCAGGAGGTACGGCCTCAAAGTACTTCATCCTATAATACTCAGCCTCCCGAGTAGTTTGATAGCCAATCTTGGTGCCTCACCACTAGCTCTCCCTTAGCCCTTAATCTTCCCTAAAGGATAACTGTCCTCACCACTCCATTAGGTCCTTGCAGGGGTGTAAATATTTTTTCAATGGCTTCACAACATCTACCTAGGGTTCTTGAACAATCACCAAACTCCAACTCTCCATCTTTTTCACCAAACCCTCACCTAGGGTTTTAGCTCCCTAAATTCTAGGCTTCCAAAATAGGTCTTTCCTCCGAGAAAATGAGGTAACTCTCCCAAGTTCTCCAAAGAACCCTAAATATTTTCTATGGATTCTTAGTCCTGGTGCCTACCAGTTCAATATTTCAAAGGTCTTAACCCTTGACTATCTGTAACAGGTCAAACCTTCAATTTTTGCAAAATAGGCCTTTGTTCTTAGGTTTTTCTGACCACACAGTGGACTATTATTTTGTTCTCCACTCTAACAGATTGTTGAAGCCTCCTCTTTGTTACCAAGCCTTTGTAAGGATCCTATCCACCTTTCTACCATTTGGTTTATTAGGGAAAGGTTCCCCCTACAAGCCAAGTGCTTTGCACTTCATGACTTTCCTAGCCGGGCACTGTCAAGCTCACCTAGGAGAAGTCTTTCTTCATGCTTCCATTACTCCTGACCACTCCTAAACCTAGCTTATGTATAGACATGGAGCCTAACCACATTTCCCAAGGGCCCATACTCAGGTACAATGGGGAAAGTAATTAGCACTCCATCAACTATAGTCTACTAGACAAAAAAATAATAAACTAAAAGACCAAACTAACTATAAAAGAATGCTTGAAATGCACGCACTAACTATCTACTATCCCACACAAAGCTTCAAAAGAAATTGAACTACATTCTACAGTATTCACAGTGCCATGATCACATCTGCAACACACAAACTCAACACAAAACACAGAATTTCATACTTTCTTCTCACTGTTCACACTTAGCATTCAGGAATTTTCAAAATTTCAAAAGCTTCCAAATGCCTTCCAACCTTTCACACAAGTCGAGGCAACCCTTAAATAGGTTTCCCAAAGTGGTTATACCTTCCTCGGTTGTACATTTTAGTTACAAGATGGAAAAAGTGCAAAATGTTCCATTTTGCCACCTTTGCCAATTTCCTAGAAACTACCAAAAGTGAGTGCGTAAACTCATAAAATTTTCCACTCCTGATTATTCCTGATAGCTTCTGATAGCTCCTGACCAAGGCCTTTTATTAAGTCTCTAACTCAATTGCAATGGTCAACATGACCTTATAACTTCAAAACTAATATTGCCTATGCCTAGTGTTTCCTAGGCACTTTCTAGGTGTTTTCTAGGTGCTCCTGCACCACAGTCTCCAAACCCTCTGCCACAACCTCTCCAATAGAGGTGCTCTCAACTGATCTGAGTAATCTCTAGGCTACCCACTCAGCTTGTACACATCTCTCTTGGAAGTTGTCCCTCTTGACCATATGCTAAGCTACCTATGGGTCTGGAGGTGGTGGTTGTGCAATTTGTGCTTGCAGCTGACTAATCATCCCCTGGGCCAGTGCTAACTGACTCTGCAAAGTTTGAACCTCTATCTGCAATGCATCAATCTGTCCTTGTAAGGGAGCCCTGATAATGATCCGCAGCATGGACATGCTCAGCTGGTCCACCACTCTCGAGGTTCGTGGCCTCATCCTGAAGGGAACATCAAAGAAATAACTCTACCCTTCGCCCCCACCACCTCCGTCATCCCCACTATCATCACTTCTATCATCTTGGCTACCAGAATCATCCTCCTCATCTCCCTCCTCATCAATATCCATGGCAGCTTCCTTCTTTATCCCCTACCTAAGCCTCTCCCTGTGGCTGCCCTGTTGCTGCCTATGCCTATGCCTTCCCTCACCCCCGCTATATCCTCGGTCCTCCCAATAGTGGAGCAAACTCCTCCAGACTAATAAAACCTAGAAAGGGATGTGTGTAAAAGTACACAGTGTACTCATCTATCATCCCTACATCTGTAACCTCTGGATGCATAGCCCACTGCACTGGCTATAACTCCAAATACTCTGCTCGGGTTGCCTCGATCATCACAGTGGGGCCCCACTCTAGTACATCCTCCCAGTGCCTGGCATAATGTGCCACACCCTGTGGCATCATCTGAACTAACCCAAGCTATCTTAGGACCCGCATGACTAAGAACCTCTCAATAATGTATGGGGTGCATCCAATCAAGTACCTGGATCTAATGTAATAGGGCAACTCTAAATCATCTGTCTCCCATGGATCACAATCTACATACGATCTCTAGATGACTATATCCAAATCATCTAACACGCATCTCCAATACTCCAACTTGCCCAGCCTCAGCTGGATAAGAGGCCCTATGTATGCATAGACATATGGGAACCCAAGAGGACAATCTCTCCGAACAATGTGATGCATAATGGAAAAGTGCTCCCATACAAATATCTGCAGAAAAGTAACTCTGCAGGAGAGACTCTTCCCATCTGTATACACAACCTGATGTAGGTTGTGGTATAGATGGGCCAACATACATGATCCCCATGCATATCTGGTCCGATGGAGAAGCATATCCTCCAAAATCCTACCCCATCCAACTGATAGTCCCTTTGCCCTATGATCAGGACAAAGGAAACCACCGATCATACCTGCTAAAACTGATGGTAGCGGGGCGTATCTCTCCACCGTCTCCTTCCAGGGAAGCTCATATCCAGAGACATGAGGATCTTGGAAGACTCATCTCAAGGCATCAGTCCCTCCGATCTCCTTGTGATCATAGATCACAAACTCACCAACCACTGGAATACCCAAAATCCAGTATATGTCCTCAGGCATCACCGTAATCTCTCTTGTCGACAAATGGAAGGTGTTATGCTCGTTGTTTCACCTCTTAGCTAATGCAGTCAGTAGTGCCCTATTGACCCAATACTGTGGGATCCTCAACAATGGACCCAAACCGCACTGTTGGATAACCTCTAGATCATCATGGGATAATTGTGGAATCATCTCCCATGTCTAAGGAAAACTCTCTCTAATTTGCAGGAGGTTAAATTCCTCCTTTACATCATCAAGAAATCAAATCAATCAACAAGTAATCTCTAATCAAAGCAGTACATCAAAAGAAAAATTATTAGTACATCAATCAAATCAACACTTATTTGTTTTTCATATCGCATGGAAGCAAATCTATCAATCAAATCAACACTTATTTGTTTTTCATATCGCATGAAAGAAAATCTATCAATCAAATCAACACTATTTTGTTTTTCATATCGCAAGGAAGCAAATCTATCATTTCTAATATTTGTTTTACATATCACATGGGAACAAATTTAACAGTCAATGCGACTCAATATCTATTTTGTTTTTTATCGCATGGAAGCAAATCTATCAATCATATCTATGTATTTAACTTTCAAGCAGGAAAGCAAATCAATCAAATCATTACTATTTGTTTTTCATACCACATGGAAAAAAATTTAACAGTCAACGCAACTCACTATCTATTTATTTGACTTTCAATCGGGAAAGGAAATCTATCATTACCATTTTGTTTTTCATATTGCATGGAAGCAAATCTATCAATCATATCTATCTATTTGACTTTCAAGCAGGAAAACAAATCAATCAAATCATTACTATTTTTTTTCATACCGCATGGAAACAAATGTAACAGTCAATGTGACTTTCAATCAGAAAAGGAAATCTATCATTACTATTTGTTTTTCACATCGCATGGAAACAAATTTATCAGAATTACTTTTTCTTCAAGCACACAGACAAGTTTCTCAATTCAAGCTAATCTATTCTTGTTGTTATTTCAAAGCATAAAATCAGTTGGCTAATCTAGCAACAATCATCAAGCACTTATCAATATTTCTTTAAAATTTCAAATTCGGGAAAAATCCCTGGATGTGCCAAAATAGACCTTCTATGCGCTAAACCACGTATGCGCAACTTTACACCGTGGATGCACCAAAATAGACCTTCTATGTGCTATTTCTCGTATGCACTATTCTATCTACCAAATGCGCTAAAACAGTCACTCTATGTGCCAATTCACCTTATGCGCTAATCTAGCCTCCTACGCGAACAACATTTCCGTACGCGTGACATGCGCGACTGTTTTCAACCTATGAGCTACTCTGGATGCACGACTCTATCTACTAGATGCACTATACTATGGCTTGTATGTGTGAAACCAAGACGTAAAAAATCTAACAAATTCAATAAATGCACAAAAACATCAAAAAAATAATTCGAAGAGGATCAGGTTGACTTACTGGAAGTCCGTACGCAGCTGGTCTCTGATATCAATGGGCTCACTTGAATCTGTGGTGCTCATAATGGATCAGCATTGCAAGTATCTCTTTCAAAGCTCTACAAATTCCTAAAGGTTATTGTTCAAATGACAATGAATTTTCACCTTTTTCACCTTTTAAGGGGGTAAAAGTCTGAAAATATTCAAATTTTGCCAAAACAAAGCACTATTTCGAGAGCTAAATCACTAATTTTCCTCTGAAAATCATTCTGATTCTTTCATCACATGATTTATCTTTCGAGGGGGCATATAGCATCAGTAAATTCCAAACTTCTGAGGCAAAATTCTTTGAAGCAATGCATAAAACACATCACTTTAAAGAGGGGCAAAATGTACACATCTAAAAATGGTCATGGTTAATCAAACCTGTTAATTAATTAAATATGAATTATTTAATTAATATTTTTAAGTCATCTACATATAAATAAATTTATTTATTTATTTATATTGGTCATTTTCTCAATTCTTCTAGTTTAATTAAATAAATAGATTTCACAATTTATTTATATTAATTATCACAAGTTTAAATTTTAAATTTAAATAATATTCTTCATCTCACATTTAATTAAATATTTCTAATATTTAATTAAAGTGCTTTCTTCTCTCACATTTAATTAAATATTTTCAATATTTAATTAAAAGCTTTCTTTCTTCCATAATTAAATATTTCCAATATTTAATTAAACGCTTTCTTTCTAATTATTTATTCTCCTCCACTTAATTAAATATTCTAACAATATTTAATAAAAGCTTTCTTGCCACAATAATTAAATATTCTATAATATTTAATTAGAACCTTCTTCTTTTCACATTTAATTAAATATTTTTGTATATTTAATTAAAGCGCTTTTATCATCTCTCACACATAAATAAAAATATTCATTCATTTAATTTATGAAAAAATCTTCCATCTTTTTCTCAACTTTTGATCTCTCACCGTTCATTTTATAGGTTTGAATCTCAACCGTTGACCCTCGCCAACTGGATTTTTTTCCTTCAAAAATCTATAAATACAACCCTCTTATGAGTTGAAAAGGACACACCTCAAATCTTAGATTTCATACGCAGTTACTATAGTTGCATTTCAATATTATCAGGATTCTAGCATCATAACATTTCAATTTCATAGCTTAAATCATATAGCCATGCACATGCATTTTCAATTAATCTCATTCTCTTAAGTTGCCATTTCAACAAGTTGCTGCTTACACAACCGAGAGCCAGCATCTTTGATCAAATCCTTGGAGATAGAGGATGATGGGATGAATTTGAAGAAGCTATTGTCATTAGAGTTTGCATTTATGCTTTCTAGTTAGATTTCTTTAATACAATGTCTTATCAGTGTGTTAGTTTACTATTTAATTGATCCACATTTTCTAACAACATAGGTCCCACCTAACCAAAATGCAAATAATAACCCACCGCCACCAAAGGGACCTTCTGACTCTCAGAATAGAGGTAATCCGTCTCCTTTTCCCAAATATCAAGTGAGGAATGATTCAAAATTTGATTTTATTGTAGAAGTACAGAGGCAAAAGACATCATTGTCATTCTTTGACATCATGAAGTGGTGCCTGGCTCAATGTGAAGTAGTATTGAACGCCCTAGAGGAGACTGCTTAAAAGGAAAAGGTAAAGTGACTCCAGTGAAAGAGACAAATGCAACCATCTATATAGGTAAGACTAGCACCCCACCTTTTCTTTTAAGTTTGAGGATTTTTGGAAAGAATTTGTATAATTGTTTATTGGACTTTAGAGCATTGGGAAATGTTATGCCCTTTTCAATATGTAAGAATTTAGGATTAAGTCCTATACTGACCAATAAGAAAGAGATTCAATTAAACAAAACTAAGGTCAATGTTATAAGAGAACTAAAGAACATGCATGTACAGGTTGGATCAGATCCAAGGATCTAGACCTACATAGATATCCAAGTGGCTGATATCCCAAAGACATATGGTATGCTTCTAAGTCGGAAGCTAATGAAAAGTATTGGGGGGTATTTGTCCTTGGATTTCTCTCACATGTGGTTACCTTGGAAAGGGGTTACAACACATATAAGGATTGAAAGTGAACCAAGACTCAAGGATATGATCATAGAGTATGATGCTTCAAATGAAGTAGCATATTTTGAGACTGAAATAGGAGTTTCCAAACAAGAGGAAGTCCTTACTTTCTCTGTACTTAATCTCAGGGATACATCACCCCTAGAACACAGTGACCCAATGATTTTCATCAACCAATAGGTTCTAATAAGGAAATTGCAACAAGATAAGCTGGTTTTAGGAGAAAAAACTGATTTGAGTAGTTTGTTACTTCCTAATTGGTGTAGGATTCATTATCACAATCATTCAGAGTTAACATGTCAATTGTGCCTAGATATTTTAAGTCATGTAGACCAGCCTCAACAAATATGTCAAGAGAAATCCTAGATCCATATCAATGAGTTTTATTTTCAAGTTAAGGATGCTACTATTCTTACTAGGACTAGCCTTTCTCAAGAGGAAGGTTCCTCACCAGTAGAGCAGACTCAGGTTCTGAGCTCTAAAATTCAAGAAGAGGTTGAGGTGTCTCAATTCCTATTCAATACACCTACCCCAAATACTTTGTCAATGCCCAAGGCATTGATAAAAGATGAGTTGGATTGCAATTTAATCCAAGAAGTTGTTTAGGAAGTGATTTTTGAGCAAGTTGAAAATATAGAAAAATCTTCAAGTCAACCTTGCCTTGAGTCAATTTCTAATGAACAACAAAAGTCCGAGCTGCCACACATCCCAAGTAAGTCATCCCCTGTTATCCCTAAAAAGAAAGAACTCCCAACCAAAGATCAATTGTGGAATCTTAAATTTCATGGTTCCAAATCTAAAGCAGGAAGTGGAGAAGGGATTGAACTAACCAACCTAAAAGGGAAAACTTACTTTGCATCTTACGGATTGTAGTTTGGCTACACAAACAACATGGATGAGTATGAAGCATTGGCTCAAGGACTTCTGTTTGCTCATAAAAAGAAGGTTACTGCTCTCACAATTATGGGGGATTATAAAGTGATCATAAAATAGGTACGTAGCTAGTATACTTGTCATAACAAAAGATTGGTTGCATATAGAAATAGAGTCATGAACTTAATTGAAGACTTCGATTCTTTTGGGATTACTCTGATCCCTAGAGAAGCTAATCAAATTGTAGATGCGCTTGTTGTTGCTACTACCACATTGGAACCCATGCATGATTCAAATCTGAAGAGATTTTCCGTTGAACTAATTTTAGTCCCAGCTGTCCCTGATAATGCCCGAAATTTTCAGGTATGTAATGATGATCAACATATATTGGCCTTTTTGGAAAGTTCTGATGTTTTTGAAGGAAAAATAATAGATGAATCTGAAAGAGATCAAGGAGATTGGGATCCTGAGAAGGAGGGTGAAGAAGGGATATTGGATTTGAAAAGTAATAGCATTCCAAAAGGGATGGTACCCTTAGAGAGAATATTTGATTCTGACCCACAGGCTCATCAAAGGGTGCCCACAAAGAGTGAAGGAGGGAAATATGAATCTATCAATCTAGCTCACTCAGGCCCCGAAAGGAATGTTCTCATTAGAAAGACTTTTCCTCAAGAAATTAAGGACAAGATAGTTAAATTTTTAGAGAAAAACATTGCAGCCATTGCTTGGAGTTATGATGATTTAAAAACCTTTGACACTTCGGTGATCACACATACCATACCTCTCAAGCTAGATGTCAAGCCCTTTCGTCAGAAAAAACACCCGGTCAATGCTTTAATTGAGCCCCTAATCCATAAAGAGGTGCAAAAGCTCCTATCTGCAAGAATAATCTTTCCTGTTAGAAATTCTACCTGGATGGCAAATTTAGTTCTTGTACGCAAAAAGAATGGTGAGACCAGATTATGTGTTGATTTTAGGAATCTAAACAAAGCCTCTGAGAAAGATAATTATCCATTGCCCTCTCTAGATGAAGTACTACAAAAGGTTAATGGGTCTCAGATGATGTCATTTTTAGATGGCTATTATGGGTACAATTAGGTTCTTGTCAGTCTTGAGGATAGAATGAAGACAAATTTCACCACCAAATGGGGCACATTTGCCTATCGGAGGATGCCATTCGGTCTTATCAATGCAGGAGCAACCTTTCAAAGGGCAATGGATGTAGCCTTCAAATATTTGATAGGAAAGTGTATAATTATTTATGTGGATGATTTAACCATCTTCTCTAGGAATAGAGAAGACCATGTTGCTGATCTGGAAAAAGTTCTCAGTAAATGTATAAGATATGGTGTCTCTCTCAATCCAAAGAAGTGTATGTTTGGAGTATCTGAAGGGAAACTTTTAGGTCACATCATATCAGAAGAAGGGATATCTATAGATCCTCATTGCATGGAGGCTATCTTGAAACTAACAAGGCTAGGCAATAAGAAACAAATGAGATCCTTCTTTGGGAGGATTAATTTTGTTAGAAAGTTTATAACAGGGTTTGCAGAGATCATCAAACCTCTAAATGAAATGAGAGGAAAAAGGAAGACCTATTTCCTTCATAAGCTCTCCATTTAAGAATGCAGAAGTGAGATACCCACCATTGGAGAAACAAGCCTTTGCATTGGTACGCACAGTAAAGAAGTTCAGACATTACATTCTTTGAAGTCAAGTAATGACTATAGTTCCAGATCCAGCTGTGAAGTCTCTTCTAATGCAAAGTGAATTAGGAGAACGAAGAGGAAAGTGGATGGAAATTCTACAAGAATTTGACTTAGAGATTCATCCAATGAAACTTGTTCGAGGAAAAGTTTTATCAAAAGCAATGGCAGATGTGGACAAAAACATCACTTGTCAGCAGTATACTGTCTAGTCATTTACTAAGAATCCCTGGTACATAGACTTGATTTTCTTCCTTCTCAATAACAGATGTCCAGAAGGAATGAATGCTACTGAGAGGAGAGCATTGAGGATGAAGAGTGCTCACTATATGCTTAAAGGGGGATCCATTTATAGAAATAATTTTCAAGGGATTTACTTGCATTGTTTAGATCAACAATGGGCCAAGCATGCTATTTATGAGTTTCATGTAAGACATGGAACAATACATGGATCTGCGAATGCTTTGGCCAATCAGATTCCTAGATCAGGTTATTATTGGCCTTATGTATTTCAAGATGCACACCAACATGTTAGAACCTGTCATATATGCCAAAATTTTGCACCCAGGGAAAGAAATCCGGCAATGCCTTTGCAACCAATGTATGAGGTAAGGTTGTTTGCTCAATGGGCCCTGGATTTTGTAGGTGTTATTAATCCCAATTCTTTTGCAGGACATAAATTCATCTTGATTGCAACTAACTACTATACACGTTGGGCTGAGGCCTAGCCCTACAAAAATAGCACCACAGAGGTGGTCATCAAATTTCTGACTGAGAACATCACAACCAGGTTTGGAGTTCCATTTTCTCTGGTATGTGATAATGGCCCTGTTTTTTCTTCTACTGAATTCATTCAATGGGCTTATGAACATAAAATATTTTGAAATATTTGTCCAGCTACTATCCTCAGGGAAATGGAGTGGCTGAGTCCACTAATAAAAACTTGTTGGAAGTGATAAGAAAATTGTTAGAAAACAATCCTAGAGACTGGCACACCTAGTTGAGATTTGTCTTATGGGTAGATCGAACCTGAATCAAAGCAGCTCTAGGAAATTCACCTTTTAAGTTAGTCTATGGCCAAGACCCAATCTTCTTGATCCATTTACAAATACCTGTTCTTAAGTTCATGCAAGAATTTTATACCAAGGATGACAAGATTGAGGTTAGATTACTTAATTTGCTTAATATGGAAGAGAAAAGAGATGCTGCTTTACAAGAATTCTCTAAGTATCAAGCTGTCATCAAATGCTGGTTTGACAAAAGAGCCAAGATAAAAGCCTCTAGGATATTAGATCTTGTATTATTATGGGATAAAACCAGAGAAAAGAAAGGAGATCACCAGAAGTTTGATAGACTCTGGTTAGGTCCATATCAAGTGGCTGAGATACTAGGCAAGAATTCTTTTCGTTTAAGTACCTTAATAGGAGAGCCTATTCCATTACCACTTAATGGTCAATTTCTCAAGCACTATTTTGGTTCATAAAAGGTCTGATGTTTTAAAGGAAATTTATTATATTGTATCATATGTAATTAAGTTTTATTTTTTGTTTGTTTGTTTTTGTTTTTGTTTTGTTTTTATTTTTGTGTTTTGTTTGTTCTTTTTCTTAGTTTTTGTTTCGTTTTATTTTGTCTTGTTTCATTGGGCATCTTCATTTTGGTCCATCTCAAGAAAAGGGTCGTTATTCAAAGTATGGTACTAGTACTAGGAGAGAAATTGGTTTAGGTATTTTCATCATCATCATTGAAAAGGATTTCATTCAGAAACTCATGTTTTATGACCATTCTAATCTAGGTTTGAAAAGTTATTGAGGATAGAAGATACATTGTGAATATCTCATGAGTTATGATAAAAATTCTTTCACCAAATTAGAAAAAAAAAACATCTTCCTAAGTAGATGCCTATCTCTTTTGGAATGGTTCTACCTTTGATTCAAGTGAAAAATCTGATTCCAAGACTATCATGAAATCCATTGTAGTTCTCAACCGACATTTCAGATCTATTATATCTCTGTATTGAGGAAGGTGCATAAAATATTTCCACAAGTGAAGCTTGACCAAAAGAAAATGATAATGAAAAGAAAGAAAGAAAAGGCAAGCTCAATATCAAATGGGTAATCAAGTATCTCTATCGGGGCTATGGACGCTTGGCTGGCAGTACAAAAATTCTTTTAGAGAACTAGATGTATCTCTATCGAGGCTATGGATGACTGTCTGGCAGTGGAGCAATACCTAGGATTTTATTGCATGATAGTTAAAGGACTCAACCTAAGTAGCTTGAATTTTAGGTATAGTTGTTCAAGCAGAGAAAGTATCTATAAAAGAATGATGCACAATATACGCACATAGACAGATTTAGAAATAACTCATGAGCACATACATCTGAGATTCTAGCTCAACCTTATTCTAGATATATCTGATCTTATTCAAGTTAGTATGCTTAATAAGACAAGTAGTTTAAGGGTGACTAAATTTTTCTTGGGTGTCTTGAAAATGGGTAAACCATTTTCCCAGCCGAGTCGCCATTTTTTATGCCTTGCATAACCACCCAATCTTTTTCCTTGGTCAAAATGGGTCCCCTTTTAATGTTTTTGTCCTTGTTTTATTTTCAAAAAAACTTTGGAGTCTTGTTTTTTCAACACTTTGTTTGTCTTTGGTTTCTTCTATCGGAGCTGGAACCGGAATCGAATCGGGTTTTGAATCTTGTTTTAAGGTATGATTCTGATCCCATCCTTACAGTCTTCGTTTTTCATTTTTTTTGTCTTTATCAGAAGTGGAGCCGGAGTGGAAGTTAAGTCCGAATTTATTCGAAGTTTCAAAATAAAATCTCGTCCCGCTTCCGCTTCCGCTTTTTGGTCTTTTGTTTTAAACTAGGTTTTTGTGTTAAGTTTTCTCGTTTCGATCTTTTTGTTTTATTTTTTCATTTTTTTTCGCTTTTATCTTTGTCAGCAGAACTGGAACCGGAATGGGAACCAAGTTGGGAAATTACCCAACTTTCCAAATCCATTTTCATTCTGGTTCTGCTCCCACCATTTCTTGGTCGTTGACTTTACTGAAGTCGCACAGTAGTAATGTGCTAGTTTCGTCTGCAGTTCTGTCTCTACTCTACCACATTTATGGCATTAATTATAGGTTCCATGCACACGTGAAACTCTGAGTTTTTACCTTAATTAGGGATTAACTAGTAGTTATCATCATTATTGTTAAAAGATCAAAGAGCAAACCAAAGTTGCAGTGGAGAATTTGTGCGAGTGATTCGATCGAAAGAGAGACAGCTGCGCGTGGATTGCTTCAGGGAACTAACCTATTTATTTGCGTTCTAGGTAGGGTTTTCTATTCTCCTCTTTCGTTGTATTTTGCATTTTCCATTTCTGTTCATTTGAAATTGTTTGGCTTCGTGCGAATTCATGTTTCTCAATGAGTTCGTGTGTTTTTTTTTTCTTTCTCCATTTGTTTTCTTTTCTTGTTTTCATTTTCCTTTTTTTAGTTTTTTTTCCCGTTTGTTTGTTTTTCTACATGGTCATTTTCATGTTTTAATCATGACTATATCGTGATGCCCTAGCCTTTAAAAATGCATAGGTTAGTTATTGTTTTATAGTGAGTAGGGTTTGGTAAATTATCATTTTTACTTAGGAATCCTGTTGCGCATCGATTTGGTTAATTTAAATGGGGTTAAATTTGTGCCCTAGTTATTTGAAATTGGGGGTTTTAGTTTAGGGTTTTAATGTGTTCATGTTTTTGATGCATTCCTATTTTAAATATGATGCCCTAAATAGTACAGTCACCTCTCGGTCATATGGGGATGGTCTTTTTAGGTTATTTTTAAGCCTCTTTGCTTTTGGTATGACCTATTCCTTAAATCATGAAGTTATTTATTGAACTGTTAAAATCACTTATGACATCATGGTTATTTTAGGAGGAAGCGGGATCGAAATCGATTTAGACTTTGAACCATGATTTTGTAGTAAGTTTTGATTCCATTTCCATCCTGTCTCTGGCTCTGCTTATAGTTAGAAGCAGGCTCCCAAAATAAAAGTGACCTAGTCGGAACTAGAACCAAAACTGAATGTGAAATTAGAAAATGTTCATGAAAACAAAAGAATTTCTGTTCTGATCCGTATTCTAGTTACCATTACAATTCCAACTCTGGTCCCGCTTGTTATTACTGTAATCTCAATAACAGTTTTTAATCTGATCCCAGCAGTGTTTTAAAAGAGACTATTTATAATGTTTTCTGCTGGGTTCCACCTCCGATATATATATGAAGGGTAATATTTTAAAGCATATTTTGTGATATTTAGTCAAGGATCTAATTTGAGGTTTTCTTGCAGGAAGCTAAAGAATGTCAGGAGTATCAGGAGAAGCTTCCCAAAAGAATCGGCCAGCAGAAACTTCAAAGGTAGCAACTAAGCCTAAGAAGATTAAGCCGGAGCAACTACTTGATACCTTGAGGTATAACCATAGGGGTCCTGCTGTCACTACAAGAAAAGTAGAATCTAATTGGTCTGACATAACTAACACCAATCTAGGCCCATTCAATTTTGAGGAGTTATATTAAAAAAAAATCACTCAGGATGTAACAGGAAGAAGTGTAAGAATAGTTGAGTCCCGCTTGGCTCACATCACCTTATTTCCTTTATCCATCTAATGCCTGGAGTTGATTATGATAATAGCAGGAGCTTACAATTTAGCCACTAGGCAATGTATGGATTCACAAGATAATGTAATTATAGATCTAACTCCTCAAATGTTTCAGCACATGTTTAGTGTCCCTGATCCAAAGAAATTGGTACATTTGAATGAGGCAGATGCTTTAGGTATATATAGCAAATACAAGGAGGCTAACAAGGCTCACTTGAACAAGAAGTGGTTGAGAACAGAGAAGAAGTCTCAGACCAAGCTTCATGATCAACCAAAAAGGACAAAATTTTACAAAGAAGTATTGGACCTGATAATGATGTTGTCTAGAGCCATTAGGAAGAGGGATGCATTTCATTTCAAGGAGTGGATGTTTGCCTTCATTCAAACAATCTTTATTGGCAACCAATAGTTTGATTGGCTGATGATTGTCTGAGATATCACTCATGAGCATTTAACTAGAATTAGGGAAACCAAGATATTTTTCATAATTTATTATGTTGTCTATGCAACAGCTAGAGGAGGTATCTTTCCATGTTTGAACACAGTGGGAATATTGGGAGAAGCTGATGGACAAAAGAGTGTATGGAATAATTATGACCAGCTATCCCTACAAGTTTCTGAAACACAATTTAGGAGAGTTAATGATGCATTCTTATATGTAATCATTAACCAACTTAATAGAGATGCAGGACATAGATTGAGCCAGGAAGCCATGGCCTTTATCAAAGAATGGGGATGTTGGTATATCCAATACCCCGAGTTCACTTATTTTAGGCTGGCTAGATTTGAAGGTCATCCCCACTTACTTCCAAGGTGTTGCAACAATAGGATGGTTCTGATGGAGTTTGTCTATCAAGCTCTGGGGGTCAACGCCCAATTTGGGTTAAAGCACAAGACAAGTTGTCATAAGTTCCCCATGCAATTGGGTGAATACAACTTCCCACACCTTGTGGGAGCTAAGGTGGTTTGCAGTGAATTGATACATTTTAAGGTAGGTTTGTACATAGCTCAGAAGTACTTTGATCCAAAGAATAAAATGAATGCTTTGTTGCCTTTGGTCGTTAACAAACATTTCAATCTATTAGAGGACTTCTGAAGTGATCTTCAGGATGAGTATGACCTCAGGAAAAGGAATTATGAGAGGTTGCCTGTTTCACTCACGGTAAAATTCAGGATCAAAGATGATATCCCTGATACATTAGTAGATGATGGAGTTGTGTTGGATCCATCATATGAAGCATTGAATATTGGTATGAAAATTTTGGATCCAGTAGACTGGGATGGTGAGGAGACAATAAATATCAAGCAAATAGGGAGATCAATCTTGGATAGGAGTATCCATTGGGCTGTTCTAAGAGCCAAAACTCCTCAAGGACCAGCTCCTAAGAAGGGGAAGGGATATAAAAGAATCAAGAGGAGATTTCCTTCCAAGGAGCCTTTGGAGTTCTTCCCTCCTAACATTGAAGAGATCGAGCTTGACGACTCTACTAAAGATTTACCTTGAGTACAAGCGGAGGATGCCCAAATGAGACCGGTGGTTTCAACACTAGCAATAGGTGAGTCATCTACTCAAGTCCCTCTTATAGAGCAACCAAGTGGAGAGATGCCTGAAGGAACTCATCATGGAATAGTTGAAGCATTAAAGGGAAAAGGAGTAGAGTGGGAGATCCATGATGTTGAATAGACTCTGATGAGACCTTATCAGATAAAGATGCACAATAAAAGATGCCTCTAGAAGAGGAAATTGAACATATTTTAACAAAGGAAGATCAATGGGCACTGTTTGAGGAAGCAAAGAAAGCTTCAGATGCTCAAGCACATGTAGAAGCTATGGAGAAGAAAAAGGAAATAGATGCTAAGGAACAAGCTGATGCCTTACTTCAATAGCAAAAAATAGAAGCCAAACGAAGAGCTGATGAAATAGAAAAATAGCAAAGGAAAAAGGAGCAGGAGCTCAAGATCAAAGAAGAGAATGATAAGCTAGAGTTAGTACAGAAAATTCATGATCTAGAGGAGGAAATGGCAAAGCAGCGAAGGGAAAGAGAAGTCCTTGTATCCAAATTAAAGCTTGTTGAAGAGGCCTATAAAAAGAAAGAGGAAGCAGAATGCATGCAAAAAGAGAAAGATGCCGAGGAGCTGGCCAAGTAGCTACAAAAGGAAAAGGAAGATGCAGATAAAAGTAAGGCATTGGAGGAAGAGAGAAACCGGGAGCTTGAGGAGAAAAGATTAGAAGAAGAAAAATTGAAGAAGGAACAAGAAGACAAGAGGATACAGGAACAAAAGGATAGGGAGGAAGCTGAAAAGATTGAATAGACAAGTGTAGAGAAAGAAAAAAAAGAATTACAAGGGGTTGATTCTCAACCTAAGGTTAATGTACAACAACCCTCTAGTACTACTGCTTCTTCTTCAATTATAATGACCAATACTCCAAGTGCTCCAACTTGGTTGAAGTTGGATGTTCAAAAGAGATCAGTGACACCCTCACAACCTCTCAATTGGGATGATATGATGAAGGAGATTGAAAAAGAAAGGCCCAAGAAGAAGGCCAAAATCTTTCATTCCACTAGACTCACCAATGGAGGAGAAATTATTGTTGAATGTGCAATACCGATGGTGGACAAGGATGTGAGGGACATGCAGCTAACTAATTACCAGTTGGGCATGGTTAACTTGGTGAGACCCACAAGAGATCAACAAATGAACTTGATAGATGTGGTAGCTTCATCCGCTAAATCAAGAATGATGAAGGATAGAAAAAGGATGAGCTTAAGGCTCAATTGGATCAATTGCATACTTTCTTGAAGAGTGTTTTTTCTTCGAGGTCACAAAGCATTTCCACCATTGAAACACCAATTTTTCTTAGCAAGAAAGAGGTGGATGATTTGGTGTAACTAAGGAGTAAGGTAGAGATGTTGAATAGATGGACTGATAAAATAGATCAGGAAATAGGTGAGGTGTTGGACAACAGTTTTGATGTTCATAAGATAACAAAAGAGTTAATAGAAGAGATGAATCAGTATGTCAAAGTATTGGGAGAACAGGAGGAGGAGTACAGAGGATATAGCCAAAAGCTGAAAGAGGTTAATAAATTGCTGAATTCCACTCTTCTAGAATAGTCAATACTTGAAAAGGAGAACAAATATTTCTTGGAAAAGACCTCCAGCATACTCCGGTTTAGATCTAACTTTTATACAAGCATAAAAATAAAGTTCAAGATTATTTCAAGGATCTGAAAGAACAGTTTGAGGAGTTAGAAGTAGTTATTGTTGTTATAGTAAATGTTGATATACCAGTAAAGGAGGGCCTACCTTTGAACCAAATAAAAGAGAAATGGGATGATAGGCTTAAAGAGGTCATGCAAAAGCGAGATGATGGAGAGGCTTTGTTGTTAGATTGGTTAATGGATATTAAATAAGAGGTTAGGGCAGCTAAAAGGGGAGTTGACAAAGCTAAAGGACATGAGAGGATTTGCTGCTGCGAAATTAGAAAGGATCAATTTTGAAGATAGTTGGGTTGATGGGCCGGATTTGGATATGCTTCAACAAGTCTTCTCTAGTTGTGACGAGTATACTATAGAGAAAACTTCGCATGCATAATTAATAATCTCATGTACGTATGGCTTTCTTCTCTTCTCCGCATGCAGGACTCACAGTCTTAGAGGCACATGGCTTTCTTTTCATTTCTATCCTCTTCTCTTGAGTTTAACTAAATAATCAAGATGGGAACTAGAGATCAAATTGATCTGAGTTTCGAAGAAGACTTTAATTCCTAAAAGGTGGATCGACTTAAGACAGAAAGGACTTCGGATTTTTGTACATCTATAAATACCTTTGGGGTATCATATTGTAAGGGTTGGCTGATGAGAATAAGATTAGCCACCTGATAGTAGGAGATAGAATTTTTTGTAGTTTTTACAGAGATACTTTATCATTTTATTCATAGTTGAATATAAATACAGGTTTTTTTTATGAAATATGGTGTTGGAATTGAGTTTTATTGGATAAGGTTGATGAATTATAGTCTATGTGTATGCCAGTGATTTTGCTAAAGCATAAGTGTTTCTTTTGTGATGAAAATCCTTAGAAGAAACCAGATTTAAGGATTATTTCATTAGATTATCTACGAATTGAATTTATTGAAAGTCTATTGATATATGATCTTGGCAACGAATGAAAGTGTGTTCTTTTCAAGACTTTAAAATATTTATGATGTGTGATTGAGGTGTTAAATTATGCACCTTAGATGCATGCAATAGTATGGACTATTCTATAAATTGTATCATGCTATGGTTTTTTCTTGATCTGTTGGAAAAGCATTCATTGTTGAAGATATATGTCCAGATACTAGATAAGTTTTATTTATGTTTTACTGATGTACGCCCAGATCTATCTTTTTTCTTTTATTTAAAACCCCCTTTTTATTAAGAACAGTTTGATGAATAATTCATTGCTTGCATTCCTTATTACCCGCAAAGGCCCCTTGAATATTACAGTTGCCTGGACCAATTGAGTGACACCAGATAGTTGAGAGCCAACTACCAAGACCTTGGGAGTTAGGCTACTATATGTTGTCTTTCTTTTTTAGGAGAAATAGAGTAGAGATATTTTGTTTAATGTTGTTTGTGTCATTTTCACCATCAACAGGTTTCCTAGTCATTAAGAACATGGGGGATTCACATGACATGGTAGCCTGGGTCTACATCAACAAGGAATAAGATAACCCATTTTTCTAGAGAAATGACAAAAATATCAAGGGCTTAAGTATGGTTCCTTATACGTTACTCCTAATATCGAGAGTACCCCTAAAATCATATTTCTTAGGGTTGACAAGGTAGGGGCAGTGTATGCATCATAGAAATTGATGTAACCTAGGTCATATCTAACATACCTTAGGGTATGAAATTCAAAAAAACAACTACTATGGTTCAATCAACTCGATCCTTTAACGGTGCAAAGTGCAAAAGGGAAACAATATTTGATAGGGTATTACTCATAAACTGTGGTGATTATGAAATATATGTCTAAACCTATGAATCACATTGGACCTATATACAATAAACTCTCTTGGTTATTGCTATCTCAGAGGCATTTTCCTCTGGTGGCGAATTTTCACTCGAGGAAAGAGTTGTCAAATGCAAGTAGTTGAAAGTTGCAAAGTGGTACAACTTTCATTCTGCAGCTCCTGTGACCAAATAAACTGTTCCAACGTGTCTGAGTGGGTACGTTTACCCTAGGAATGGTCCTCTTTTGTACCCAAACATGTAGAATTTCTCCGAGCTACATTCAACCAGATCAATCCCTTAAGGGTCCAAAGTGCAAAATGGTTGCGAAATTCAGCATGCTAATACTTAGACACCATGATCCTTAGTAAATTTTTTTCTGATCCTACAAGATCATGATGGACCCATCTATAATAACCTCACTCGGTTTTTTCTATCTCGGAGGCATTTTCCTATGCTGGTGAATTTTCACTCGGGGAAAAAGTTGTCAAATGCAAGTAGTTGAAAGTTGCAAACTGGTGTAACTTTCATTCTATAGCTCGTCTAACCAAATAGACTGTTCAAATGCATCCAGGTGGGTACGTTTATGCTATGGTCCTCTTTCACACCCAACCATGCAGAATCGCTGTGAGCTACGTTCAACCGGATCGATCCCTTAAGGGTCCAAAGTGCAAAATGGCTGCGAAATTCAACATGCTATTACTCGGCCACTGTGATAATTAGTAACTTCTCGTCTGATCCTACAAGATCACATTAGGCCCATCTACAATAACCTCACTCGGTTTTCACTATCTCAGAGGCATTTTCCTGTGCTGACAAATTTTCACTCGGGGAAAAAGTTGTCAAATGCAAGTAGTTGAAAGTTGCAAAGTGGTGCAACTTTCGTTCTACAGCTTGTCTGACCAAACGAACTGTTCCAACACATCTGGGTGGGTACGTTTATGCTAGGCACGTTCCTCTTTTGCACCCAAACATGTGGAATCGCTTGAGCTATGTTCAACCGGATCGATCCCTTAAGGATCCAAAGTGCAAAATGGCTATGAAATTCAGCATGCTATTACTCGGACACCGTGATGTTTAGTAACTTCTCATCTGATCCTACAATATCACGTTGGGCCCATCTACAATAACCTCACCTAGTTTTCGCTATCTCGGAGGGATTTTCCTATGCTAGCAAAATTTCACTCGGGGAAAAGGTTGTCAAATGCAAATAGTTGAAAGTTGCAAAGTGGTGCAACTTTCGTTCTGCAGCTTGTCTGGCCAAACAGATTATTCCAACACATCTAGGTGGGTACGTTTATGCTAGGCATAGTTCTCTTTTGCACCCAAATATGCAGAATCGCTCCAAGCTATGTTCAACCGAATCGATCCCTTAAGGGTCCAAAGTGCAAAATGGCTACAAAATTGAGCATGCTATTACTCAGACACCATGACACTTAGAAAATTCTTGTCTAATATTACAAGATTGAGTTAGGCCCATCTACAATAACCTCGCTTGGTTTTTTCTATTTCGGAGGCATTTTCCTATGTTGGCAAATTTTCACTCGGGGAAAAAGTTGTCAAATGAAAGTAGTTGAAAGTTGCAAAGTGGTGCAACTTTCATTTTGTAGCTCATCTGACCAAATGGACTATTCCAACACATCTGGGTGGGTATGTTTACGCTAGGCATGGTCCTCTTTTGCACCCAAACATGCGGAATCGCTCTGAGCTACGTTCAACCGGATCGATTCCTTAAGGGTCCAAGGTGCAAAATGGCTGTGAAATACAACATGCTATTACTCGAACACTGTGATGGTTAGAAACTTTTCATTTGATCCTATGGGATCATGTTGTGCCCCTCTACAATAACCTTGCTTGGTTTTCACTATCTTGGAGGCTTTTTCCTATGGTGGTGAATTTTCACTCGAGGAAAAAGTTGTCAAATGCAAGTAGTTGAAAGTTGCAAAGTGGTGCAACTTTCGTTCTGCAGCTAGTGTGACCAAACAAAGTGTTCCAATGGGTCTGAATAGGTATGTTTCCACTAGGCATGGTCCTCTTTTGTACCCAAATACACGGAATCGCTTTGAGCTATGTTCAACCAGATCGATCCCTTAAGGGTCCAAAGTGCAAAATGGCTATGAACCTCAACATGCTATTACTCGGAGAACTTGAGGCTTAGAAACTTCTCATCTGATCCTACAAGATCAAGTTGGACCCATCTACAATAATTTCGCTCAGTTTTTTCTATCTCAAAGGTATTTTCCTGTGCTGGAAAATTTTCACTCGGGGAAAAAGTTGTCAAATGCAAATAGTTGAAAGTTGCAAAGTGGTGCAACTTTCATTTTGCAGCTCGTGTGATGAAAAAGATTGTTCCAATGCCTTTGGGTGGGTACATTCACACTAGGCATGGTCCTCTTTCACACCTAAACATGCAGAATCACTCCGAGCTACGTTCAACCGGATCGATCCCTTAAGGGTCCAAAGTGCAAAATGGCTGTGAAATTTAGCATGCTATTACTCGGACACCATGATGCTTAGTAAGTTTTCATCTAATCCTACAATATCATGTTGGTCTAATGTACAATAAACTCGTTCGGTTTTCATTATCTCAGAGGCATTTTCCTATGCTGGCAAATTTTCACTCGGGGAAAAAGTTGTCAAATGCAAGTAGTTGAAAGTTGCAAAGTGGTGCAATTTTTTTTCTATAGCTTGTGTGACCAAACGGATTGTTCCAACGTTTTCCGGGTGGGTATGTTTATGCTAGGAATGGTCCAGTTTCACACCTAACACGCGGAATCGCTCCGAGCTATGTTCAACTGGATCTATCCCTTAAGGGTCCAAAGTGCAAAATGGTTGTGAAATTCAGCATGCTATTACTTGGACACCATAAGGCTTAGTAACTTCTCATTTGATCCTACAAGATTAAGTTTGGCCTGTCTACAATAACCTCGCTCGGTTTTCTCTATCTCAGAGGCATTTTCCTGTGCTAGCGAATTTTCGCTTGGGGAAAAATTTGTCGAATGCAAGTAGTTGAAAGTTGCAAAGTGGTGCAACTTTCATTCTGTAGCTCGTTAGACCAAACAGACTGTTCCAATGCATTCAGGTGGGTACATTTATGCTAGGCACAGTCCTCTTTTGCACCCAAACATGCAGAATCGCTCTGAGCTACGTTCAACCAGATCGATCCCGTAAGGGTCCAAAGTGCAAAATGGCTGCAAAATTCTGCATGATATTACTCGGACACCATGACGCTTAGAAACTTCTCATGTGATCCTATGGGATCACGTTGGGCCCCTCTAAAATAAAATTGCTCGGTTTTTGCTATCTTGGAGGCTTTTTCCTATGGTGGAAAATTTTCACTCGAGGAAAAAGTTATCAAATGCAAGTAGTTGAAAGTTGCAAAGTGGTGCAACTTTCGTTCTACAACTAGTGTGACCAAATGAAGTGTTCTAATGCATCTGAATAGGTATGTTTACACTAGGCATGGTCCTCTTTCGCACCCAAATACATAGAATCGCTCTGAGTTATGTTCAACCAGATCAATCCCTTAAGGGTCCAAAGTGCAAAATGGCTGCGAACCTCAGCATGCTATTACTCTGACAGCGTGACACAAAAACTTCTTGTCTGATCCTATTGGATCAAATTGGGCCCCTCTATCATAACCTTGCTCAATTTTCGCTATCTCGGAGGGTTTTTCCTATGGTGGTGAGTTTTCACTTGAGGATAAAGTTGTCAAATACAAGTAGTTGAAAGTTGCAAAGTGGTGCAACTTTCATTTTATAGCTAGTGTGACCAAACGAACTGTTCCAACACGTCTGAATAGGTATGTTTATGCTAGGCATGGTCCTCTTTTGCACCCAAATACGTGGAATCGCTCTGAGCTACGTTCAACTAGATCGATCCCTTAAGTATCCAAAGTGTGAAATGGATACAAACCTCAGCATGCTATTACTCGGACACCATGATGCTTAGAAACTTCTCGTTTGATCTACAAAAACTAAAAAATTGGCAAAAAATGCGAATAAAATCATGTTGATTTTCATGTGAAAAAACACAATGAGACCATAGCTTTTTGCTTACTATTATGCTTTGATATACTTTTTCCAATCATCCATAGCTTGTTCGAAAGCATCTGTTTTAGGCTTTTAGCTATAGCAGCAAGGCAGTGAACTGTTTGATAAAATGCTTTGGTAGACATGTATGAAAAATGTCGTAGCATAGACAAGGCAGTGAATTGTTTGAAAAAATGCCTAAAAGAAATACCCTCTCATGGTGATGGAATGCCATGAAAATCCATAGCCATAGGCATTCATCATGGCATTCCATCACCATGAGACCACATTTCTTCGAGGCATTTTTTCAAGCAGTTCACTGCCTTGTGTATGCTATTGCTTACTATTATGCTTCAATAGATTTTTTCCAAGCATCCATAGCTTGTTCAAAAGCACTTGTTTTAGGCTTTTAGCCATTGCAGCAAGGCAGTGAACTGTTTGACAAAATGCTTTGGTAGACATGTATGAAAAATGTGGTAGCATAGACAAGGCAGTGAATTGTTTGAAAAAATGCCTGAATGAAATGCAGTCTCATGGTGATTATTGTCATTGCATTCCATCACCATGAGACCGCACTTATTTGAGGCATTTTTTCGAACAATTCACTGCCTTGTTTATGGCTTGTAATGCCTTCGAAAGGCTAATTTTTCCAATTTGTATGTTCAAGCCAAAATGATGTGTCAAGGCCTTGTAATGGCTAATTTGAATGTAATCAAGTCATAAAATAAGTCACTAGGAGGTGAAAATATAAAAAATGCAAATAATACAATGTTGTTAAAATGTAATCATGATGTAATTATGCAGCAAGAGAGAGCATAAACCAAGGAAGATTCAAAGTTAAAAGGGTAGTTGCACTGATGAGAAGTTAGAAAAGTCAGTTGCTAAGAGGAAAAAAGTTATAAAAGGCATTGTAAGGTGTGCAAAAAGGGGGTTGGTATAGTTCTTTTTACAGTGGGTTTGAGAGTCTAATAGAGCATTTCATCACTATACCACCAATGTAGGCCAAGTAGATTGGTGGAGTAGGTTAATTTTAGGGTGTTTTGAATTTCTTTTATGATTGTAGGTACACGGGAATGCAAGAATGCTTAGATGAAGTTGCTGTTACACACAAAAATTGAAGGTTTCCACACAAAATTCGATGCTACAGTCATGCATAATGAAGAAATAAAGTTTTCCATTGCTTGAGAAGGGTATATATGATGTTTACAGGTGTATGTTAAGGTGTTGAAATATATGGCACATTGGTAGAAGATGTGGAAGGTGATATTCCAAGAAACCCCCATTATTTTGCTTGCAAAGCCTATATTCAAGGGTTTTGATATTTAAATATTTTAGTGGATCTAATAACTCTTGAAAATTATGGAATTTTGAGTTTGGAGGTATGAAAAAAGATTGTTTAATGTTGGTTAGTGATTTGGAGATGATTTATTGGTAGTCACCTTGCAAATTTGGCCTAATTTGTGGTTGGGAGTAGCGTATCAGACTAGTTTTCTGATGTTTCTCTAAAAACAAGTGGCAATGTTTTCATGATATGTGTAAATACTCTATAATGGGTCTCCAAAACTATATCAAGCTTGTGTTTATGCAAATATGGTAGAGTTGTGTCACCTGATTTAGGGCTTTGCTAACCTACAAGGAAATTGATGAAATGAGTGTTAAAACAGAGGCCAGTGATATTTGCGATTAGATTTGTGATGTAACTACTTAAATAATGTTTTCAAGGGTATTTCAATGATTTGGGAAAATGTTAAAGTTTAAGGTTGTTGATTTGATGTTTAGACTAGGGTGGAATCTTGATGAAGAATGGTGTTATGACTGTGAAAATCAGTAAATCTGATAACTCAGAGTTATGTGAATATGTTATTGGTTTGTTTCTATTAGAAGCATGATGATTATGAGGCTCTTGTAAGTTTGATAATATTTTCAAGGTAACAATGTATGTCTATTAGCCTTGGGGAGTGTGAGTTGTATCAAGGAGGTTTTGGTGAATATTGAAGTATTGGTTGGTTCAATGCCTTTGATCAGGTTTTTTTGTTAAGATCAATCAATTAGATGTTGATAATGGTCTAGAATATGATTTTGGTGATTTGGGAAACTGACATGTTGTCTTGGAGTTTTATAGAACTAAAGAAATCAAGTGAATTTGAAGAGAAATTGATGAAAAGTTTAGTAAACAAGTTGTTTGTTTAATTGAGTTTAAGATCTGGTCATCATGAGAATGAAGATGAAAAGATTGCTAGATATATTGGTGGATAGTGTTATTTGTGACATTCTTCCAATGGACTATTGTCACATACTCCTTGGGAGACCATGGTAGTATGATAGGTGTGCCATGCATGATGGGAAATAAAATAAGTATACCATAAGGAAAGATAGCCATACGTTTGTTTTGACTCCACTTCTAGAGGACGTGAAATGGAAAGCCAAAGTAATCATGTGTGGGAACAAGGAGCCTGTAAGTGTTGTGAGGGAAATCAAAAATTATGGTTTTGGGGAGCATTATAGGTCTGGTAATATAGGGGCAGTGGATATAAGGACCAGTGTAGCAGCAAAGGAGGTAATGACACTGGGTTTGTGTGAAATTCTTATGGTGGGCACCATAGAATATCCTATTCTTGTAGATGTGAGAGTAAAGAAAGAAAGGTTTGTAACTACAGAGATAGATAACACCGATAAAATAGTGAAGAAGCATGGTGGTAGTGTGTTGGGACTGATGACAGGGGTACAAGGACAACTTGTTGTAAAATGGGTAAAATGTTGAGTTTTGGAGGTTTCAATGAACCTGACTTGGAGATTGTTTTCAAAATGCCATTGTATGAATGTTGAGATTCTTTGTAGGGCCTTGGTGGAGATTTGTTGTTATTTTGCAAGATTAAAGGTTTGAAAACCTTTAGGGTGAGTTGATGCCTATTAGGCTGAATCATTATGAAGAAGAGTTCTTTGACTGACAATTGACATTTCCATTGTTGTGATTCTTCTCCACCTTGGCTCTACATCCAAGCACAACTAAATTTATCAATTCAAAGAAATTTTTTTGATGCATTTTTTCAAGCAGTTCACTACCTTGTCTATGATACTGCTTACTATTATGCTTCAACAGATTTTTTTCAAGCATCCATAGGTTGTTTGAAAGCACTTGTTTTAGGCTTTTAGCCATAGCAGCAAGGTAGTGAACTATTTGAGAAGATGCTTTGGTAGACATGTATGAAAATGTGGTAGCATAGACAAGGCAGTGAATTGTTTGAAAAAATGCCTGAAAGAAATGCGGTCTCATGGTGATTATTGTCATTGCATTCCATCACCATGAGACCGCATTTATTTGAGAAATTTTTTCAAATAGTTCACTACCTTGTCTATGGCTTGTAACGGCCTTCCATCATCATGAAACCACATTTCTTTGAGGCTTTTTTTCAAACAATTCACTATCTTTTCTATGCTATTTCTTACTATTATTCTTTGACAGCTTTTTTCCAAGCATCCATTTCTTGTTCAAAAGCACATGTTTTAGGCTTTTAGCCATAGAAGCAAGGCAGTGAACTATTTGATGAAATGCTTTGGTAGATATGTATGAAAAATTTCATACCATAGACAAGGCAGCAGACTATTTGAAAAGATGCCTCAAAGAAATGTGTTCTCATGGTGATGGAATGCCATGACAGTCCATCACCATAGGCATTCATCATGGCATTCCATCACCATGAGACCTTATTTATTTGAGGCATATTTTCAAACAATTCACTGCCTTGTCTATGGCTTGTCATGGCATTCCATCACCATGAGACCACTTTTCTTTGATGCATTTTTTCAAAAATTTCAATGGCTTGTCTACGCTATTGCTTACTATTATGCTTTGATAGATTTTTTTCCAAGCATCCATAGCTTGTTCGAAAGCATCTATTTTAGGCTTTTAGCCATAGCAAGAAGGCAATGAACTATTTGATAAAATGCTTTGGTAGACATATATGAAAAATGTTGTAGCATAGACAAGGGAATGAACTATTTGAAAAAATGCCTCAAAGAAATGGGGTTTCATGGAATGCCATGACAAGCTAAAGCAATTGGCAGCCGCTCCTAGTTATTAGTTATGCAATGTGAAGTAACTGCATAACTGCTTAGGTTGACTTTGTAAAAAGCTATATTGTAATTGAAATTTTGTCATCTATCAGCATCTAGTTATTCGTTATGCAATGTGAAGTGATTCTTTGATTTTGAAAGATGTGCAATGCATGAATATAAACTACAAAAATCTATTTTCTACATTTCATTAGTTAAAATCTTTATTCTATTTGCTCTCTATATCTCTATGTTATGGAAATGCCTTTCGATTTCAAAAAAGATAGTTTCTATCTCTTGTTATACAATTTTTTACGTTTTTTTATCTCTTGTTATAAAAAGGAGCAGATATACAATGTTAAAGAAGAGTGAAAGCACAACTAAATTTATCATTTCAAAGCAATTTTTTTGATGCATTTTTTCAAACCGTTCACTACCTTGTCTATGCTATTGCTTACTATTATGCTTTTGATATATTTTTTTGAAGCATCCATAGCTTTTTCAAAATCACTTGTTTTAGGCTTTTAGCCATAACAACAAGGCAGTGAACTATTTGAGAAGATTCTTTGGTAGACATGTATGAAAAATGTGGTAACATAGACAAGGCAGGGAACTATTTGAAAAAATATCTCAAAGAAATTTGGTCTCATAGAATGCCATGATAAGAAAATGCAATTGGAAACTGCTCCTAGTTATTAGTTATGCAATGTGAAGAAATTGCATAACTGCTTAGGTTGACTTTGTTCAAACTATATTGTAATTAAATTTTTGGCATCTATTACCATCTATTTATTAGTTATGCAAAGTGAAGTAATGCTTTGACTTTGAAAGATGTGCAATGCAATGTAATCAATGACATGAATATAAACTACAAAAATCCATTTTTTACAATTCATTAGTTAAATATTTATTGTATTTTCTCTCTATATCTCTATATGCTATGGAAATACCTTGAAATTGTATTTAAAAGGCTTAATAGGTCAGTTAGGTGGTATTTGCAAAATCAAGTTGTGAATGAATAGTAATTAAGAGAAAAATTGGCAAATTGCCATCTTAGAAGTCTGAAAAAGGGTGGTTATGGTGGTTCATCGGCTCAAAGGGTAGTTGGAAGGTGGTATCAAGATATATTGCTGTAATACCCTGAGTTGAGGGTTGATTTTGATCAGTTTCTAATAAGAAAATATACTTTTGAAAACGTTGATCATTGGTTTTCTTTGTTTTCCTGAATTTTCTTTGCCTTGTACTTGCCCATACAAGTCTATCATGACTTGAGGCTTTGGATACTTGATTGTATATGTGTTTACTCTCTTTGCATCTATTTTGAAGGTTTAAATCTACCATTGGTGTGTGTGGGATCAACAAACTTGGTTACTACTCTGTTTTCTATGTTAGGGGTTTTGAGGGCAACACCATGACACATTAGCCAATCCACCTATTGTTCTAACCCTGTTGTTTAGTGGATTGGCCTATACCATGATTATTTTGGTGTGCGAATACTTTGGAGGCTGAGAGAATGAATAAACTCAGTGGGGTTTTAAGTTCTAATGTTGTTCATGGGTGTTTCCACCATGAAAGTAAGGAACTCAAGTAGTGAATCTGAGAAATACTGAAAGGAATGGGATTGTGAGTATCTTTTAAGTTTAGGCAGAGGTATTGTGGGGTGTTTTAACCTTTGGAAAGATTAGGGGAGGTTTGGAGTTATGAGTTTCTTTAAAACCCTTGTTTTTGTGAAGGTTTAGGATGGTTTGTGAGTAGAGGAATAGAAAAAGTTCTCGGGGCTCTTAAAATGGGAGAATCCTGAGTTTGGTGAGCATACCTAAGACTATTTCAAGTTTCCTTGGTTTGGAGGTGAGTTTGTGAGGGGGTTCCTTTGAAAATTAGGCCTAATTGTGAAGCCTAGAGCAAGGGAGGTGTATTGAAAGTTCATGTTGGTCCAAAAGAGTTACTATTGGTTTTGGCATATGTTGTGTAACCTTGAAAAGGGTATCTTAATCCACCTTTAAATGGTCAGGTGTTTTGGAAAGGTTGGGAGAAATTAGGCTTGGACCAGGTTTTGAGTTTGGTGCAGGAGCACCTACACCGCATCATCAAAATAAATTTATTTGAATACATCAATAGGGAAATGTTAGTGTCTTTAGGTTTATTTTTTCTAATAAGCTTTGAGAGATCAAAAATAATGTAAATAAAGGGTGTTTTGTGTCTTAGAAGTCAATTATAAATCATATAAGTTGTAAAATGCTGACAAAGCAACTTTAACACAAACAAATGTAATTAAGGGACCAATATTACCAAGGTTGGTTATGGGCATTGGGGAGAAGATCATTGTTGGAAAATTCTTTGAAAATCCTTACCAAGGCTTGAATGAGAGAGTGGAAGAAGTTTTGTAACAATTTTACACAATAAACACCACAGTTTTGAGCAATTTTACGGAAAAATACTATTTTCTTGATCTTTTTGAGTGTTGTATGGGCACATATAGGTTCTTCATGGTCTAATAATTTCAGAGGATGTTTCTATATCTTTTCTAATTCATTTATTTTTTATTTTTTGTCTTAACTCTTTGTTTGTAGAGAGAACCAACACAAACATTGGTTGTCCCAGTGTTGCTGAATCAAGGGTTTGAGGGGAAATTTGTGATGTAACAATCAATCCACCTGCTATTTTCTACTATAGCTCAGTGGATTGATTGAAAAAATGTTATAATAAGTGTGTCAACTCATTTTGGAATAAGGATTCATAATTATATGGCATTTTTGTGACTGTTCTAAGACTGAACAGGGGTTTTCCGACATGGAAGTGAGGAACCAAAGAGAGGTTTTTAAGAATTAATGCCTCTAAGGGTTATGCGAGGGTTTGATGAGTTTGTGCAGAAGTATTTTGAGGTTTATGGGACTTTGGAAGTGTTGAGAGAGGTCTGGAGTTGTATGTTTCTTTAAAACCCTTGATTTTGTGAAGGTTTAGGAGGGTTTCTTGGGACAATGAGTTAGAGGCTCTGTAGACACAAACTAATGAAACAATTTGAGGTTTGGCACTATGACCTAAGAATTTCCAAGGCATTTGGGTAGATACCTAAAGTTGGAAGGGTGGTCCGTTTGGAAAAAAAAGGGCTAATTGTGAAGCCAAAATTGAAGTAGGTGTGCTGAAAGTCTATGTCGGTCCAAAAGAGTGACCACTAATTCTTTGGTATGTTGTGTAGCCCTGAAAAGGGTATCTCAATCCATCTTGTAATTGTCTAGTGTTTTGGAAAGGTTGGGAGAAATCTGGCTAAAACTGAGTTTTGGGTATCATAAGAATAACCAGTCACAAATGTGAGTTTTGGAAACCTTGATGAATCTGACTTAGGGATTGTTCTCAATTGATTCAATTTTCATTGTATGAATGTTGATGTTCTTTGTAGGGCCTTGGTGGATTCTTGTTAATCATTTGCAAGGTTGAGGAGTTGAGACCCTTTAGGGTGGGTTGATGCATATTAGGCTGAATCATTATGAAGAAGAGTTCTTGATTGAGAATTGACATTTACATTGTTTTGAGTCTTCTCCACCTTGGCTCTACATCAGAGTGCTACAAGGGTGGATTTTTGGGTAAGGTGTTGAATGAAGAGTTTGGTTTGATGGGGCTTTGAGGTTGTGTAGATTGCTCAAAATAGGTTGTATTAATCTTGTTAGGAGCCCCTTGAAGGCAGGCTGTCAGACTAACTGGGTTTGAGCCTCCTTGCCTCTACATCGGTGAGGCACAAGTAATTGAAGCATTCCAAAGGATACAAACCACCACGAATGAAGCTTATTTATACAATACGCTTTAGATGGGACTTATTGAGCATTCAACAGTAATTAATTAAGCATTAGATGTAAACAAAATCCATGCCTACAACATTCAAGCATACAACTTACATGATACACATGATAACATCATTCAAGAATGGCAGTAGAAAAATAAGAGTTTCTTTAATCAGAAATCCAAAAGGCTATACAATGATATATATTGATAAAAGTATAAATATATCCAAAAAAACCATATAGGCTTAGTACAAGGGAGCCATTTGGACATAAAATATCACGTATATATATCAGTAGTAAAAAACATATGTTCCGAAATTCCACATAGGCATACAACAAACAACACTAATACATAGTCATTTCCCTCTTGGGGAAGGAAATAGATCCCATGCTGCCTTTGAAATTCAACTGGATGGAGTGACTGTTGTTTATCTTGTCTTTCGAACACACTTGCTACTCCTCCTCTCTTCAGTCTGGACCTTCAACTGATACAATTAAAAGTAAAGATGTTAAAACATAGAAATTGAATTATGGAATGACATATAAAAAAATATAATCACTTACCACATACATATAGTCATCATGCACATTTAAAGCATCACCACATCCATGATTTGGAGTGACAACCACCTATAGCAACCATGAAGATATAAATTAAACTATATAAAATTATCATGAAAATTTTCTATAATAGACCATAAAAGAGAAAATGTAATGTCAAATCGACTAATCTATTCCATACCTCTCTCAATGGATTAGAACTGGCTATTGCTGAAGCAACTCCATGGTCCATCATGCCACCAACATCACCAGGGCTATCTCTTGTCAACAATTGCAAATTAAAAAATATCTTAGGTATCATGTTGATATAGGAGAACATAATGTGACATGATCAAGGAATACTTGAATGCAATGTTTATGTTTCTCATCAATTGTTTAGATTTGTATATACGCAAAATTACGAAAACTAGCTAACATAGATTTACAACACCATTAATGAATAAAGGCTACCTGAGTGTAAATTTTTTGAGGATATGAATCACGAGGTGTGGAGGAAGAAGGTGCACCAGGAAATTGTTTGAAATCTGAAGCATGTTATGAGACAAACATTCAAATTTAACATTCAACTGTTCAAATGCAATAATAATATCTTTAATACTAGTTGCATACCTGTGGACTCATTGTCGAGAATGTATAAGGGTCTGTAGGAATAGAGCATCCCTCATGAGCAATGCAACCCTGAAATTTCATCATATCAAAATTCTACTAATTTAGTTATTCTTAAATTTCAAAATATATTTTAATAAACAACATTAAAATAACTTGCTAAATTTTACCTGAGGGTCAGTGCCGAATCTATCATTCAGAATATCATCTGTGAAAGCTATCACCTCTGCAACTAATGTAGGCTGTGTAGCTGCATCATGAGCACCCTGATAATTGTATGTGCAAATAGCACCACAAGCACCACAATGGTGGGGTGGAGCTCGGGGCCTACACGTCTCCTCCACACCAGGCTCTACTAGAGGACTCACACACTGTAAAATGGTCTAGGTGTGTGAGCCAATCAACGTCATCATGTCCACCTCTACACTGTCCTTAACAATGGAAGGAACAATGGCATGCTCCGCCATGGGTCTGCCCAAGGCTCTCGGTGCCAACTGTGGATTACGTTGTGTAGAAGGTCTAATGTCTGTGGAGCCCCCACCTCTACCCTGAAAGTCTAAGATGTCAAAATAGTTTGGCATTTTATTGAGGACAAACTCGCAATAGAGTTTCCTCAAAAATTACTATGGCACCTCATGGTTATTGCATGGAGGTTGGTCAAATACCATCCACCACCACTCCCAAAATTTGTTTCTAATTAAATCATGGTGGCACCAATGGATGGGGAACCTCCTGCATGCATGGGATAAAGGTTTATTAGTTTTTGGGTCTTTAAATAGGCACACAACTTGGCTTTGCTAATTTTTAGTTTTTTGACATTTGCATATGACAAACCATTAGGATAAAATTGTCTCATCTCATGTCTCTTAGTTGACCAAAAATTTTTTTGCTCACTCATTTCTCCTACATGAGTTAAAATTGACTTCAATGATTTAGCAATCCCTCTCCTATAAGGGTGGGTTTTGGCATGCTTGGTTAATCTTGCAATTAATTGTTGAATGTCTCTTTTATTGTTTTCAATTTGATTTTGAATATTTTCTTATGTTCCTTAAGGATGCCTATGAATTGATGGAGGGGTTTCGAGTTGTTCTTGTATAGGAGGCTCTTCATGAGGGGGTGAATATGAATTCTCAATGTTTTGAGGTGGAGATTCATTCCCTGAGAATTAGAACAAAATTTTATTATAAAAATCTATTTAAATTTGCATTCAAAATAAATAGAATAAAAAAGCACACCTCTTTGCAATCTTTGACCTCTCCGACGTGTTGACGACATCCTCATGGAAAATGGCAAGCTAAGGATGCAAACAATGGAAGATATTTGGTGAGCACGAGTTGCAGACCTGAAATCCTCTTCCTCAAGCCGCAGGTTGAAGACAAAATGAGGATTCCAAACCCAATTTTGGCTTTTTATGTCTTTTTATACATTTGGCGTGTGCCAAATGGCTTTTTAGACATTTGACGTGCGCCAAATGGATTTTTAGTCATTTGGCATGCGCCAAAGGGCTTATTTCAGGGTTTTTTTTATTGTTTTTTCAATTTGGCACCTAAATTGTGTCACAGATTGGTGCACTTACCCATTTGATTAATAGAAGTCCAACAAATGCAATTTATGAAAAAATACCTCAAGAGGCATGGACAAAATGTAGATGGATAGTTGAACATTTAAGGGTATTCAGTTGTGTAGCTTATGCACACGTGCCTAAAGAAAAAAGACAAAAAATGGATGACAAGGGTGAAAAGTGCATTTTCACGGGCTACAGTGAAGAATCCAAAGCCTATAGGTTGTATAATTTAGTCACCAAAAAAATTATCATTAGTAGAGATGTGGAGTTATTAGAAGATCAATCATGGGATGGCACATCAGATCTTGACAGCTCCCAACAACTCTCGACAGCTCAGAGTTATGAAGAAGATGAAAATGAAGATCAACAAGATCCTGCAGCAACAGAAATTGTTGGCTCATGATGATTCCTAAAAGCTCCTGATCAAAATAGACAAAAAGGGAAGTAGCCATAGATAGCTAAAGGATTGGCTCCTAACAGCTCCCGACAAGCTCCTGACAGCTCCCTACGAGCTCCTGACAGCTCCTGACAAGCTCCCAACAACTCCCGAAAGCTCCAGAACCAGCCTATTCAGTAGAGCAGCAAAAACACTAAAAATTCAGACCCCACTCTCACCTCCCTAATGCCAAGAAAGACCAAGAGTCTAAGGGAGATCTACCAAAATGAAAGATATGATAAAGAATTTGATGAGAGTGAGAATTTTGCACTATTTTCTCACAATGATGCAATTTAGTTTGAAGAAGCCATGAAGGAGGATAAATGGTGTGAAGCCATGGATGAGGAAATAGATGCATTAGAAAGAAATAATACATGGGAGCTAGTTGACTTGCCTCCAAACAAGCAAGCTATTGGAGTAAAAAGGGTCTATAAGACCAAAAGAAATGTCGAAGGAAGAATAGATCAGCACAAGGCAAGATTAGTTATCAAGGGGTACAAACAACGGTTTGGAAGAGACTATGATGAGACTTTTTCCCATGTTGCTAGGATGGAGACTATGCAGGTAGTCATAGCTATTGCTGCCCAACACAAATGGAAGGTATTTCAAATGGACGTGAAGTCTGCCTTCCTTAATGGAGTATTGAAAGAAGAGGTTTATGTGGAGCAACCTTTTGGATATGAAGTTCCAGGCCAAGAACACAAGGTGTATAGGCTGAAGAAAGCTCTTTATGGGCTGAAGCAAGCTCCATGGGCATGGTACAATAGGATTGACTCATATTTGATGAGTAATGGATTTAGAAAAAGCGATGGTGAGCCCACTCTCTACATCAAGGAAGAAAATGGTAACATTTTAATTGTTGTCTTGTATATAGATGATTTAGTTTTTACTGGGGATGATGATTTCCTCATTCCCGATTTTAAATAGGCCATGAAAAGAAAATTTGAAATGACAGATTTAGGTCTCTTAAAGTATTTTCTAGGCATAGAAGTAAAAAAAATTCATGATGGAATATTTATCTCTCAAGAAAAATATGCAAATGATATCTTGAAGAGATTTAGAATTCTTGAGAGCAAGCCTACCCCAATACCAACAGCCATAGGTCTAAAGTTGAGCAAAGAAGATTGCAGTAGCAATGTGGATCCAACCATGTATAAAAGTTTGGTTGGAAGCTTGATGTATTTGACAGCAACTAGGCCAGATATAATGCATGGAGTGAGTCTGATTTCTAGATTCATGGAGACTTCGAGAGACACCCATTGGCAAGCGGGTAAGAGGATCCTAAGGGATGTGAATGGTACCAAAGGATATGGCATGTTGTACACAACAACAAAAGAATATGGGCTAGTTGGATACACTAATAGTGATTGGGCAAGAAGTATGGATGATAGGAAGAGCACCTTAGGCTATGTATTTCATTTGGGTTCGGGTGCTATCTCTTGGGCTTCCAAGAAGCAACCTGTAGTTTCCCTATCAACAGCTAAAGTTGAGTATATAGTAGCAAATACAGCAGCATATCAGGCTATTTGGTTGAGAATAATCTTAGTAGATTTGAGAGAAGAACAAGAGGATGGAACAATGATCTATTGTGACAATGTTTCATCGATAGCTTTGACGAAAAATCATGTGTTTCATGGAAGAAGCAAGCACATTGAAATTAGGTATCATTTCATTAGTGAATTGGTTAAAAATGGTGAAATTAAATTGAAGTTTTACAGGTTTGAGCAACAGCTAGCAAACATATTCACCAATCCATTGAGCAATGAAAGTTTTGAGTGCCTAATGGGCGTTGTTGATTTGGATCAGGTTTGATCCTTGTTTTGTTGGCTCTGGCCAAAGGGGGAGTGTTGGAAAATTTATTTTCCATGAGCCTCCTACCATTACCACCTATCCTATCAGAGCATTTGCTATTTTGCAGCTGGAAGATTTCTTTTTGGGATTGCTTTCCTCTTTTGCTCTTGATGTGCAACTCAAGTCTTCAAGTGAATTAATGTTGGTAGGTGATTTTGAAATTTAGGAGGGAATGTTTTTTTTAGACAAAAAAGGATTGAAGGTATTTTATTCAGTCAATTGAGAAGAGGTTAGTTTTGCAGTAGCAAAAAGTTTAGCAGAAAGAAGTGAAGTTGCAGCAGCAACAAAAAATATTTTGTGCAAGGAGTTGTTGATAGCTCTAGATTGCTCAAAGTTGTTGCAGAGTGTTTGTAGTGAGTAGCTGATTGCTCCTAATCACTCTAATTTTTCCAGGAACAACAGATAGTTTCATTCGTATTGTAATAGAGAGTTGTTGATAGCTCCTAATCAGTACCAGTCTGGTTGACCAACTTCGGATCGCTCCCAAAAATTTGTAATCTATAGTTAAAGTCTATTTTTTGAGTTTGTAGTTTTTATGTTTTTATGTATTGTCATTTCCAGTTGATTAAATATAAAATCAAAGTTGCATGTCTCCTCTTGTTTCAGCATTTGAGTTTTTTGGGTATTTCCAGCTTGACTAGAAAACAGAGTAGAAACTCTATGTTTGCATTTTTCTGTGCATTCATTTTTTTTTTGAAAAGTTTCTATAGTGATGCCACGTGGAGGTTCATTGTGGTCGATGCAGATATGTGTATAAGAAAGATGCTTGTAGAGACCTATTGAGACTCTTTCTCAGCCTACAAGAGACCACACGTGGCTTTTTGGGGAGAGAAGTGAGGAGTTGAAGTTGTGGAAAGAGTGGATCTAGCAATTTGGAGGTGTTGCAATGGGTGATTGGAGACGTGAGTTTGTCCATTTCAAGCCTGATAAAATTTCCCAGTGTAAATCTTCTCTCTATTGGTTTTTTGGCATTTCTTTTGCTTCAAGGCATTTATTTGTTGACAGAGCCAGAGGAGGCATTTTTTTTTTTGCACCTGGTCACAATGTGTTTCAACTTCTTGTTTTTTTCCTTACATGCACTATTTTATAAAGTGCCAAAATTCGGGGGAATCAACATGATCAAGGGGCATCTTGTGTTTTTGTGTCTTTTCTTCACTTCTACAAAGCTCTTACTTATTTCTTTTCGCACTCAAACTATCACTAAAGGAAATGGAACACAACATGATTCATCATAAAGAGCTTGCACCAAAATTCTAGGCAGAAGCTATCAACTGTGCATGTTATATTCAAAATGGGGTACCCCATAAAGCATTGAAAGGAATAAAACCTTTTGAAACTTGGAAAGGAACAAAGCCATCAGTTTTTCATTTCAGATTTTTTGGGTCTCCAGCTATGGCATGCGTTCCAAAGGAGCAACACAAGGCTATGGATCCTCAATCCAAACCTTGTATTTTTGTTGGATACCCAGATGGTGTTAAGGGTTATCATCTACTCCACCCTACTACACATGAGTTGTTCATTTAGAGAAGTGTTAAGATTCATGAGAGTCTCAATGACTCTACACTTAACATTTCCAACTTAGGCTCAATATACCTTGATGATTAAGATAATTCACAATAGGTTCCTAATTTAGATTCTTCTAGCTATGATAGTGAGGGAAATGATGAGGATTCCTCTTCATCAAGTTCTAGGATTCCATTGGAGGTTGACATATTTGGACTTGATTCACCTCCTTCTCATTCACTTGATATGACAAATTTTGGAGCACATGGTTTAGCAAGTGAAAGACAAATTGAGTCAGATATTCAGGGGGGACATCATGCCTATTTTTCCTCAGTTTCTACTCCATAAACATTTAGATAGGCATCAGGAATACATGAGTGGGATAATATTATGAATGAGGAATATAATTCCTTACTTAGAAATCACACTTGGGATTCAACTTCACTTCCTAAGGGAAGGAAGCTAGTTTGATGCAAATGGATATATCAAACTAAGTATGTAGTAGATGGGTCAATTGATAAGTAAAAGGCATGATTAGTTGCAAAAGTTTTTTCACAAGTTGTAGGCATTGATTACACTGAAACCTTTGCACCTATCACTAAGATGACTTCAATTAGACTCAAACTTTCTATTGCTGCTTCATATGGATGGGAAGTACATCAGATGAATGCTAAGAGTGCATTTCTTCATGGAGACCTAGATGAGGAAATCTACATGGAACAATCATAGGGGTATATTTAGGATTCATCCTTAGTATGTAGACTAAAGAAATTCCTATATGGCCTCAAACAAGCTCCTAGAGCTTGGTATGCCAAGATGGATTCTTTCTTGCTTACTTCATGTTTCACTAGGTGCCATTCTAATCCTAATGTGTATTTATCACATCAAGATGATTCACGATTGATACTGGTTTTATATGTTTATGATCCCTTGATCACAGGTAGTTCTTCATCTATTATTGCAATAGTGAAGTCAACTCTACATGATAGACTTGATATGGCAGACTTAGGTATTTTGCATTATTTCCTTGGAATTGAGATTACACAATATGATTCAAGAATCACTCTTGCACAACCCAGGTATACTCTTGATTTATTGTCATGATTTCACATGACTTCTTTTAAGCCATCTCCAACTCCTTTCTTATCAGGGGTCAAGTTTGAGGCTTGTTGTACTTCACCATTGGTTGATGCCACTTTGTATCACCAACTTGTTGGGAGTCTAATATACTTGACTCATACTAGACTAGATATTTCATATGCAATAGGCATTGTTTCCATATTTATGCAGGAACCTCATGATTTGCATTGGAAAGCAGCCAAGAGGATTCTTCACTACCTACAGGGGTCACTTGGATTTGGGATTTACTATAGAGTTGGTATAGATATTGATCTTGTTGGCTACACAGATTCAGATTGGGCTGGTGATTCAGAGAATCGTAAGTCTACTTCTGGTTATAGTTTCTCATTTGGTTCAGGTCCTATCATTTGGTCAAGCAAGAAGCAATCAACTATTGCTTTATCATCTATAGAGGTAGAGTACAAGGGAGTTGTTAATGTAGCTACAGAGGCTATTTGCCTACAGGGTATTCTTACAGAGTTTGGTATTCCTTTCAAGAAACCAACTGTCATTCATTGTGACAATCAAAGTACTATTCACATATGCAGGAATTTGGTTCAACATTAGTGAACCAAACACATTGAAATTCACATGCATTACATTAGAGAGCTCATTCATAGTCAAGTCATTGACTTACTTTTTTTCCAGTCTTCAACCCAGCTTACCGACATCTTCACCAAAGATCTCACTGAGAGCAAGTTCATTCATCTACAAGCTCTTCTTGGGGTACAGTCTATATCAGGAACTAGATCATCTTTCAAGGTGGGGGGGGGGGATTTCTAGTGTTCTCTTCTTTTTCTCTCTTTTTGGAGGATAGTTTTTTTCCCACTGGGTTTTCCATCTTACTCCAGTTTTTAGAGAGATTATTTTGTACATGGGTACCTCATTTGGCTAGTAGTCGGGACCCATTTCTTCTACCCACCTAAGATATGCTTAAAGGGGGGTGTTGGTGTACTCATAGCTTTACACCTAGCTTACTTAAGCCTAGTTAGTTGTCTAGGGTGTTGAGTTATTCACTCTACTCCTTTCCACTTCATGTGGATCTTGATATTATTTTAATTTCCTATTAAAGGTTTCACATTCTTCAATCTAGATAGAAAAGCTGAATACATTCATTGCATTCTAATCATCAGTGTTTGTTGTTAACTCTCTTGTTCTTGCATATTATCGCAAATAGTAATATATATTTTGAAAATTAGGTGAAGGGATTTAGGTGATGTCGATGATGCATTAAATTGATTCACTAGATTATAGAAATTTATGTGTCCAAGTTGACAGTTGTCCTAAACTATGTAAAATGTAAAAAAATGTATGGTTCGATTATAAATAAATTAAAGTTCAAGTTCTTCCAAATTAACATCTTACACATGAATTGGTATACTCATATATTGATGACTAAATTATGTAATATGTAACCTTTTATATATAAATGGATCGTAATAATTGTGGTATTTAAAATCACTATTTAGGAATCTATCAAATTGTTAGTATTTTTCTAGGTCAAAGCCATGATTTCACCAATTTATGGCTCTAAGTCAATGTCTTGTGACAAAAAACAAATATACACATACCTTATAGAATTTTGATGTGATGAGTGTACTCCTTTAATAAATTCAAGCAATCTCTAGATTCCTTTTAAGATTAAAATCCAAGATATATATATTTTTTTTACCTTTTTAATGATATTAATTACACATATGAATCTATTTAAATATCAAATCAAAGAAATAAGTCACATAAACTTTACTAAATAAATCTAAAAAAATAGTACAAATGGACAAGAACACTAAATTTTGAATTGTAGGTAAGGATTGCAATCACCTTTGGATGAAATTATATGGTACTAAAGGAAGAATTTATAAATCTACATGATAATACCTAAGAATAGGTTAACAATTCTCTTAAACATGGTGTCAACTAGTTTATATAAAGGAATCAAATAATATTATTTTAGCCTTTAACACAACTAAATATAAAGGTGAAGAATATAGTGGAAAACATGTAAAGTGTCTTTTATAGATTAAAAAAATTAAGGATTTAAGATGAAGGAAATACCAATTAAGGCCAAGTAAAATTCTCTCTAGAAATAACCAAAGAAGTTAAAAATAATTTTTTTTTCTAAGGTTCTACAATTGTTATAATGAAGCATGGAAGATTGTTCAAATACTTTCTCTTTAACCTTATAAACTTTTTTTATTCTAGGAGATGTGACGGGATTGTTTTCATTATCTCTTGGTCTTTTGTAAGAAGTAGGTGAAGGTTTTGTCTTAGGGTGGTCTTGGTTATTTATAATTTATTTAGGTTCAATCATGGTTTCATCAAGGATGGTAGGCTTGGTGGTGGGTGGAGGCATGTTTTAGAGGGATAATTTTGTTATTTTATTTTCCTTTAAATTTTGATAGGATTTAAAAAAGAAGTCTTCTCATGGTTTGATAGGTTCCATAGGCTTGGGCCAAAATAAATCTAACGAAAAGTTTGTATGGGAAGACAAAGGGTTAAAGCCGCTATGATGCACAGTGAAAATTTCATTGTCAAAGGGAAACTTTAAGAATTTGTGTACAATTGAAGGGACTACATTTGTGGAGAAAAGCCATGGATAGCATAGCTTCACATGAAATTGGTCTGACTACGAGATGATGGAGAATGAGATATCTAATATTTTTGATCCTATTTGTAAAGGAAGGGTGATCAATCCCATTGTAGGGAAAGCGAGACCTTTATGCATCTCGATCCATGATTTTGGTTTATCATGTATATTTTTATATAGTTCATGTAGAAATAAGAATTCCTCTGTGATCACATTTTCTCCATAGAAAAGATCTATTAATATCCCATTAGTGGGCTTGTCATAGATTCAGTTAGCTATGTAAAAAGGACCATTAGGTGTATGTTTAATTATATCTTATGAGGAGAAAGAAATCTCAACAGGATTTTTAGTTCATCCATTGTGAAGAATAGTGTCTATCACTCCCAGTATATCATCCATAGGATCAATATCTATAGGATCATGTTGAATAATATCATTGTTATCATCATCTGTATCAACATTCATCATATAATTCTTTGTAGTTTCGCTAGCTTTGACAAATGAAATATTATATTTTGGAATGGGGTTGGTAAAGATTTACAAATTCTAGTTAGGCGGGGCAACAAACTTATTTTCTTCATCACTAACACCTCCAATGGAAAGATGACCAAAATCAATGAGGTCTTGTACAAGATGTTTAACATGCATACATTGTTTTGTATCATGTCCATTTTGTCGATGATAATGGCAGTAAGAATTTGGTCTATAGTTTGCAATAATGGTTTATTAGGATTAGGTGTTTTAATGTGAGGCAAGGTAATCCTTTTTTGTTATAAAATTTGGGTCATTGTGTTATGAAGGTTATCGAGTAGGGGAGTGAATTATCTTTTTGGGTCCCCATAGTTAAAGGGTATTGTTGCTTTTATGACAACTAATTGGGTATTGTTATTTTGACTTGTTTGTTGAGGGGGATTAAGTTGAAGGAAGCCTTTGTTCTACTTTCTAAAAGGTTGGTAATTGTATTGGTTTGTGGACTCAGACTTCTTAGTTTGGCTAGAGGTGGAATTTGCATCATGACTACTAAATAAGTTTTCATAATCATGTAAGGTAGCACATAAGTGCATGGAGGGAAATTTCATCATTGTAAGCTTGTCTTGTATCTTACTTTGCAAATTTTCTATGAACATATTTTGAAGGTGTGGTTCAGGAAACTTGACGTCAATTTGGGAATAAAATGACTAATAGTGTGAAATAAATTTGATAATATTTTCTTCTTCTTTTTGCTTACATCTCATCAAATTAGCCAAGGTCATCTTAGGAGTCATGTGCACTTGGAGATGGTTTATAAATTCCTCAACAAGTTCATTGAATGAATGGATTGAGTTGTTTGATAACAAAAAAAACAATTCTAAAGCAGTATCCTTCAAGGATCTAGGGAAAATTTTAGCCAAGAGTTTATTGTCAAGGACAAAGTCACTACATAAGGTGGTATGGGCAGCAACATGATTAGAAGGATCTCTTTTCCCCTCATATTTCTCGAATTTAGGAAACTCTACACCTCGTGGCATTGGTGTTCACAATATCTCCAAGGACAAGGGACTACTTGTGACATAATATGTAGGTGGTCCATTTTGATTTTGGTTAATAGTGGAAACTTGATTTTGAAGGGATGAAATAGTTTGAAATTTTTGATTTATTAGAGGGTCATTGATTGTATTATGAGATGGAGGTGAAAAAGGTGAATAGGTCTATGGGTTTAAGGGGCAAGTGAATGGAATTATTATAGGTGGTAAAGTGGTAGGAGATATGACATGTGATGCCATAAAGGTACTAGCTATTCTAGTGGAAGTACCCAAGGAAGGAATCAAGATGCTAGTTAGTTGCATTGTTGTGACTTGAAGTTTGGTATAGGTAGGAATAGAGGCAATTTTTGTGGGAGGAGGAATTTGAATTCCTCCTTGGCTTATGAAATGGTTTAGAACATAGAGCAAACACATCTCCCAATCATTTTAATTGAAGTGAAACCCTAGAGATCTCAATCCAAGATAAGAAAAGGAGAAAGATATCTTGTGATACAGTTGCTCTAGGAGATAAATGAAATTCAAATCCAAATGCTTAAACCTAATGCAATGCAATATTTCACTATATGACCTAAAAATGCATAAAAATCAGAATAGAAAGTTGCAAGATAAAATGTGTACACCTAGAAAACAAAAGGAGACTAGATGAAGGTCTGAAATACTGAAAAAACTAATTTTAAAGCCTTCTAGGACTCATACGCCAGTTTGGGTGATTTAGACCTAGGTTAGGTTTTTTGAGCAAAAACTAAAATCTGGCAAAAGGGTGTCTAGAAATACAAAAATCTAGAAAATGACCTATACTGGGACTCATATGCCAAAAGTGGTGTATTAGTCTAATTAGGATTTTTTATAACTTCATATTCTGAATTTGGTCTTCAATGCCTACTCTATCCTTTCCAATTCATTTTTAGATCTGAGACCCTAATTCACAATGTATAGAAGTATTTCAATGATCTCCAATGCAAGGTGACAACTTTGGCCACTTTGAACACTTTGATAACTATCTCCAAACTTTCTCTTCAATATGTCTTAAATCTAGACCTACAAATCACACACTAAACAGAGGGAAAATTGTTGTTTTATTAGTAGAAAGGGGTTTTCCTTGGTCAAACCCCATTTTGGTAATCAAATGTTGAAATGAAATTAAATAGGAGAGAGAATGATGAATGAACAAAGTATGATGTTGCAACTCACCAAACCCTAGTAATAAAGTTCTACAAATGTGTATGAAGTGGATCCAATGGATGTAGATCTTGACTCTTGCTTCAATGTGGTAGATCTTGAATTGAATGCTTGCTTTGAATCATGAAACACTACATCACAATTGTTATTTCAAAAACAAACATGATGCATGATGACTTTGACATGATGCTTGATGCTTGAATAATTCTCTAAATCACTTGATAATCTTCCCTTGAAGACTCTTGAATTCTCTTGTAAAAACTTGAATACTCTTGTGAATTCAAATTTTCTATAAGGATGCGCATTCAACTTGCTAGGTGTAAAATGAGTGAAATAAACTTTTATTTATACTTAATTATGCCAAATTTCCTAAAACTACAATATTACAAGCTAGTCTCAAATATAGGATGGTAAAATCTCGCCACGAATTTGAATTAATTTTGATTTTAGACCACACGAGACTCATACGCCCAAGGTGGTGTATGAGTCCCATTAGGAATAAATTGTGGAACCAATTTAAAAAATGCTTAGAAAGGTGCAAAATCTAGATCAAGACCCAAAACCCTAGGTGGGACTCATATGCCCAAGGTGGTGTATGAGTCTTAGACCAACAAATCTAGGCCACACAACCTAAAAACACCTAAATTATGATTGGATGCTAGTTTAAATTAGGATTATCCTAAAAAAGATGCATCAAATGAGGCTTTTGGATGCAAAATAAGGCCAATTAAAGTATAAAGAAGCCCAATTATTAATGACAACCCTCAAAAAGTGTGAAAGTGTGTTACAACACTTTACAACAACCTGAATAAGGTATAATTATGTCAATTTAGGTCACATGGGCCCAAGACCTAATGTGAATGTGTCAAACACATTGCAACACTAAATCAAGGCAACATGAATGCTCAGTTTAACAAGGAGGGCCCAAACGAGCAAGGAAAAGTAAAGGGATACTTTTTTGATTGCCACAAATCTATGGGATAGAAATCATTATTTTTATATTCAAATGTAGGTATGGAAGGTAGCATTGGTTAGTATAGTAGAAATAGTAATGTGATATAAAATTATACTAAATAAAAGGTAAATAAATGCATGGTGAAAATATAGAGGTTTCTTTCATTATACTATTGTATATAAATGGGATAATGAAAATATATTTTTAGAGGTAGAAATGAAATTATTAGTATTTAATAGTATCCTATAAGTAGATGTTTTACATTGTTGTTTTAACATGTAAAATCCCTAGGGTTATGTAAGAAGGATGCAAAGACTATGCATGAGGTTAAGTGATGATAGAAGAGTTTAGAAAATGTTCAAGAAGAAAGAAAGGGAGAGTATGAGATTAAAGAGGAAAAATAAGAGATATAAATTCCCACACAACATTTTAACTATGTATGATGAAAAATGTTATTTTGGTTTGTTGTACAAAATGACTCATAGTTCTGATGTGTCTATGTGCATGAAAATCAATGTTCCATCCATTTTGTGTTTGTTGCATGTGACTCAATATCGTCAATTGTTTGTTGGTGAATGGCGGACCTTAAGAATTAGGCTATAAAGAGTTACAGGTAATCTGGCTATAACAAATCCTTGCTTCCATATAGATAACTTTTGAAGAGACTTCTTAGTAAAGAATTTGTTAAGACACATCTTTGCCTTAATTTTACCATTATATAACATACCAAATTTAAACTAAACAAATTTATGGTTAAATAATGGTCTTACATCTTAATTAAACTAGAATTGTCAGATCTCAACAGAACAAGATTTAATAATTGATGGCGTATTTTAGAATTTATTGTACCAAATGTGGGCGTGCTAGACTTACCTCACAAAATAAAACATCAATGGTTAATTGTTGTCCATGAAATAATGTAGATTGTAGATAGATCACTAAATATAATAAATTGTGTGGATTTCATATAAAAGAATGAGGAAACACTATTGATCTTGAAACTAACAATCAAATCTAGGTCATGATCATGCCACGATGGATCTTATATTTCAAGAAAGTTTCTCATCAACAAAATTTTATTGATCAATCAAATCAAAACAAATTTCTCTAAATTACCACTTTCTTTCTCCATAGGAAGGAAATTCGAATGAAATGACATTTCACCAAAAAAGTTATATTGTTTTTCAATATCAATTAGTAATTTGCTTAGGAATGAAATTTTTAATAATATGAATAAATTTGCAAGGTAAATTTAACATTTTTAAACTAAGGTTTACCATGAAAATGAGTGTACTCGAAGAACAAATTTTATGAAGAAATTAGGGGCCTTTCTATTTCCATTTTCTTCAGAAGAGAAATGACAACAATTTATTGACACCGATGGACTATGCCTTAACAAGTACATATTTACCATCAGGGGAGTTTCAACTTCAGAACTATTAAACTATTAGATGCTGTTCCTTACTAGCTTTTTTTTTTTTGAGGGATTTACTGAAGAGGTTACTGAATTAGAGAGAGCTTCACAGTTGTGGTATATCATTAACCATTGGTACCGAAACAGCCTGGAGGACTCACATCACCAACCACTCGACCACTTGCGTTTTGAGTAGCACAAGTGGCTTTCTCCCCTGAGTCTAGTGTCAGATCTATATTATTCAATGTTATATCCGTGCAAGAATCACCTCCACTGCAAGAAAATGTGACTCCATCTTTTGTTGCTGATGTACCCCTGATATTGTTGTATCTTACATTACTGATTTTCACAGCAGATCCCTGTATCAAAAATAAAAGTTACACTTAGCCTCAGATATCAGTTATATTGAAAGTCAAAACCTAGTTTAGTTAAAGATTTGGATTTACCGAACCAGTGCAACCAGTCCCTGCGCCACAGTAGAATTGATCAATTATTATTGGGTTTCTCACTTCTTCCATCTCAACATTCTCATATGATATATCATTTGCCGTGCCAGAACCCCCCTGTTATATTATAAACAGTTTGTCAATGATTATTTCAAATAGCGTAACCTGTCAAAACTCCCATGAAAACAAAAATAATTACCATGCAGCACCAATGTTTCATTTAAATTTATTGGCATAACCATATTACCTGCCATGTCTTGATTCTTAATCCATTCGTCGTTGATTTGAGCTTGGAGCCTTCCACGTGAACCGATTGGACACTTGCTGCCGTGTTTCCTCTTCCAAGACTTCCGATACTGCGGAAGGAGGAGAGGATATAACTAATATAAGAACTTCTCATGCTATTCAAACCAAAATATTTAGATAGCCATAAAACTATTATTAACCTTTTACCTGTTACAAATGATTTGTATTTAAGTACAGTGTTAATTGGTTTTGTTTAAATAAAATTATCTAAAAGTATATTAATATATGGATTTTATTAAAGAAGCAAATGTAATTTCAAATGAATCATTTATAGGATCAAAATTTATAGGATCAAAACTTAAAGTATACTGTTTAAACCTGATCAGAACCTAATCAGACTAATCACCTTATTCCGTGACCTGGACCACATGTGATACCACTAATCGTGATTTTTGAAGACCCGTCACCTAACCCGATACAATCATCTCCTGTAATATCACATTTCCATGTATTCAGACTCATCTATACACAAGTTATACCTCTACTCACAAATACTCACTACTATTTAATATTTTCTTTAAGAATGACAGAAAGGTAATTGTATTATTGATTATGCAAATCAAAGAGTTGGTTAAGATTCCGTTTTTTATTAATTATAAGAACTTCTCCTCATTATCAATTTGCCATATAAATTTTTTATATGAGTTTGTCAAAATTTTAAATTATATTATATACATTTTTTTTTTCATCAATTTTTTGGACAATAATCAGAAAAGCAAATTGATGAAAAAATAAAATTTACATAATCTAATAAAAAAAAATTGGAACTTAGAAATTGAAAATGATTTCTAAGAAAATCTTTAAATGATAATATTTCACCCATTTCTCTACCTGTTCCAATAATGGAATCTTTTATGACGATATTTGTGGACAGGAATGTATCAATTCCATCAGTGTTTGGACTGTCTTCTGGTGACTGAATCGTAATACCCACGATATTGACAGTGTCACAAGCTGTGAGTGAGACATGAATTTGAGGACTGTTGGTGATCGTCAGTCCACTGATTTCACTCCCTTTCACATCATTGAAGTGAAAGGCCTGTATACAAATCAAGTAGTGTAATATACATCAATATTATGTATCAAAATTTAGAAACGCTGAGAAAAGGTCAGCAGTGTAAATCTGTACTAACCGCTGGTCTGTTAGCGTGTTTTCCCCACCAATTACTTCCTTTTCCATCAATGGTACCCTTCCCTGTCAAAGTAAATTGTGTAAGATGCTGGATAAGAATCCACGCACTTGTTCCCTTCCAGCTACTCGGATTTTCGGGTGCAACAATCGTTCCATCTACCTACAAAAATAAAAAATAAAAATTTGGATTGAGTTTCTACCCTCTTTTCCAATCCGCCTGCAAATTAATAGAATGAGGATCGAACATAGAATTAATTTTAACTACCTAATACTTGGAAAAAAGGGGATCACCATTCTTACTATAAATTCAATTAGCCTAGAAGTATGTAACTATTTTTTTTTTTGTCAAAAATGAAGTCTCTGAATTCTTTAGACCTGAAAAGTGAAGCCAGCCTCACACGGTCCCTGGAGATTTAGATTGTTAACCAGAAAAGTCTTGCCACCTGGCACATGCAAAGTTGCGGAGGATGCTTTACAAGCAGCATTCCATGCACTAGTAAACGCCTGAAAAGAATTAGAACATTAATAAGATATAAGATTTAGGAATCCATGTTAGGAAACCGATCCTGGCTTTGTGATCTACAGAAGATAGAAACAGTTAAACTAGCAGTAAATAGGATCTAATTATAGTAGAAAAAGAATAAACGATAAGAGAACCTCGGTGTTATCGTGGGATCCATCACCCACTGCACCATAATTTTCTACGCTGAAGGTATCTCCATTGCCAGCCAGAATAGCATCGTAAGATATTGTTGTAGCCCTAAGATATCTGTTGCTCGCTGTGACTAAATGGGCTTGAACTACCATGATGATCAAATGTAAGACGAAGAAGACCAAATTCTTGCCATGAAGACTTTTACCTAATTGAGCCATTGATCTCATTAGAATTGCAGCTGAGCCAATATTTAGTCAAATATGAGTTAGAGAGAAAAAGTCCTATTGTGTGAGTGAAGGAGATGAGTGGGTGTTTAATAAGGCCAGTTTATACTATATTAGGTCTTATTGTGATTACTACTAAGTTGCGACTTACAAGGAAATAGATAAAGATACTTGGTTTGAATGAAGCCGCTGTACGCGTACTTTAATCTGCTTCATAAGTTGTTTCTCCTTCTGAGGCCTACCGTTAAGGTCTCCATACTCCTTTTCTGCGTTCTCTGCATGTGATAACACAACTATTTAAGGAAATGAATAGTTTTAGAATGCTGTAGCTTCTCACGCTTCAACAGTTCACTCATCATAGAACGGACTACCAAAGAAAATCTAATGCAAATCCAATCGATGGATACCAGATCTTTCGATTTTTCCTATTATACCCACTTATTTCTCCGTATAATATTATTTACTTAAAAATTGACGTCTAATAAAATAATGGATCGTTCAAGATCCTTTGTGCATTCTTTCTTTAGCATCCGAATTCTATGGCAACTTGTAATACGGAGCAAATATGTACGATAAATAATTTCTGTCAAAAAAAAGATAACAGAGACAACTGTAACCTGAAATAATTGTCTCGGCTATTTTGTGTTCAATTTTGAGAGAGTGAGTAAGATTTCAAGGAAAGGTAGTGGTGATTTTCAACCTTGCACAACGAGCATATGTGACATGACATATCAAGCAATGTCATGTCTTATGATAAAGATTCCCTGTAGTAACCTAAATCTAAATACATAATATGTTAAAAGAAATAATATAAAGAAAGCATAAATTTTCCCTAACACCCCTCAACCTCTCTTTTCAATCCTTCTCCCACCCCAACAAAAAGATCTAGTAGAATTATGGCAATGAAAGAGCAATATATGCTAGGGGACCTTCGTGCCCCCAAATGTTAGATGATGTATGATCATAGAGGCATGATAAATCTCAAGATAGCTTGGTGCTCCCAATCTCATTAGATGATATGACAATGAAAGCACAACATGTAACATTAGATGTGAGCAATGGGTGTGGGTTCAAGTGGGAATATTGTAAGACCATGAAAAAATACATAGAAAGACAATATCAATAGATGAGTGATTATTTTAAGGTATGAACATCAAGGAGGGGTGATTTTTTTATTAAAACAAGGAAACGTTACAAAGAAAGGGCATTAAATGGTCCTATCAAGTTCAACCAAGTGATCCAATTGATGAGACAAATCTGGGGGTAGTTGACCCCGATCCACCAAATTCCAATCATGAATATGATGAGAAGCCCATTTAGCCAAGCAATCAGTAACACCATTCCATTCTCGAGGAATATGAGCGAAAGTAATATACTCCAGAGAAGCACAGAGAGTGATAATTTGTTCAACAATCAAAGCTAGCTGCCAGCTCACATCATCTAAATATCGCCTTTTCAGTAAGTTCACCACAACCTGGGAGTCAGACTCACAAATGATCCTTCGCCATCCCAATTGATTGCCCCACTCTATAGCCAATAAAATGGTCTGATCCTCCATAAGATTATTAGTATGAAGACCCTTATACATAGAGAAGATAAACTGAACATCTCCAGAGCTATCCCAGCCAACACCCCCAATGCCAACATGACCCAAATTTCCATGAGAAGAGCCATTTGAGTTGATTTTTAGGACTCCGTTAGGAGGAGGGATCCATCTCCCCTCCCTATTCACCTTCGGGGTAGGATGTCTACATCTATTGTGCATGAGTTGCCATTGTAGAGGTCGAAGATGAAGATGATTACAACAACCCACATCATGAGGGTCCACCAGTAGAGTCATATCACACTTAGCCGCAATAGTTTTCCCTAAAGACTGTAGAATTTTCCACCATAGGTGAGGGGCCATCAACAACAAATCTTGAAAAATCCACCTATTCATCTCTAACCATAGGTTCCAGGTAATAAGGGATGGCTTAAGAGCCCAAGCAGCCTAAATAAAGGAGGTAGAAATAGGGGCCCTACCCCACCATTCCCCAAACTCCACCAATGAGGAAGCATGTCAGCAGGCCATATTCCACACCCCCCACTAGAAATGCCAAATCTCCCTAGCATAGGAACATTGGAAGAAATGATGGGAGACACTCTCTTTACAACCATGACACAAAACACACATAGAGGGGCCTTGGAAACCATGCTTACATAAATTATCCCAATTAAGACACTGGTTCTGAGCCACTAACCACATAAAGAAGTTACACTTGGGCCATGACAACTTGTGCCAAACTTGCTTCCATCAAGGGACCTCAATGTCCCTAAACAACTACCTACCCAACTGCTTATAACCAGCTGCCACAAAGTACTTTCCAGATAAATCCAAACCATCCCAAGCCAAGACATCAGGTCCCCTCAAAGAATTACAAGCATAAGAAGCCAGAAGCTAGGAAAGCTCACACCTATCCTCCTCAGACCCTCGAGGTGGCCACTCAAAAGGATGCTTACACTAAAAACTTACAACCAATCCACCATGTTGAGCCACCTTATAATGATCCACATTATCCTATCCAACCGTAATAAAAACATCACAAAGGGACTGGAGGTGAGGAAAAGAAGAGAGAATAGGAGGGTGACCATCCCAAAAATCTAACCAAAAAAGAGCCTGTGACCTCGAATGACAGATCCAAAAAAGCGCACACTTAATCAATTGTGCCCCTACTTTCAAATTATGCCAAATCATAGAAACACTCCCTTCCAGAGGATAGCGAGGAACCTCAAAAGAAGAAACACCTCGAAGATATTTATGGTTGAGAATACGAGCCCATAAATAATGTTGATTGGTACACCATCACCAGTAAAGCTTGGTAGCAAGAGCTTTCCCATTCAAAATAGCAAAGCGTAAACCAAGACTACCCTCCTCCTTTGGTCTGCACATAGATTCCCACTTAACAAGGCTCCACTTTGAAGACAAAAAATTACCGCTCCAAAGAAATTGACAAGAAAGAGCATCAAATTCTTTAAGGAAATACATAGGAGTCACTTGAACAAAGCACCTATAGATGGGAAGGGCTTGGATAACGGACTTGAGAAGAGTCACTCTAGCAGCAGTAGATAACCAATGATGAGTCCAATGAGTCACCTTTCGCCTAAGCTTATCAAGCAACAACTGCCAGGAGGACCTGGGCTGATGACCAACAACAAGAGAAATACCCAAGTAGACAAAGGGAAGAGACCCAATTTCAAACTGTAGAATAGTTGCAATCCGCTGCTAGATAGCTTGAGGAGAATTAAAGAAGAATATAGAAGACTTTTTCCCATTGAATTTCTAGACCGAAGCCGCTAGGTAGATGTTCAAAGCTTTCCTGAAGGATTCAGCCTCCCTAATATGATTCAGTCCCATAAGAGAGGTGTCATCCACAAATTGGAGATGAGAAAGCATTGGCAAGCCCATCCCCCACTGCCACCCATGAATCAATCCTTGTGAAACCCAATATTTAAGAAGCCGACCTAGCCCCTTTGCCATAATAATAAAAAAATAAGGAGAGAGTGGATCTCCCTAACGAAGGCCCCTAGTAGCCCCAAATAGCTCTGAAGGTTCCCCATTTACAATAACCGAAAAGGAGGAAGAGGTCACACAAGTCGATATGTAGCTCACCCAAACAGAGAAAAAATCAAAGCCCAATAGAATCTTCTGAAGAAATCTCCCTTTAACTCTGTCATAAGCTTTGGCCATATCAAAAAACTTACAAGGGTGTAAATTCCAACACAATTCCTTTTTATGTCCATGTCTATTACAATGTGAACAAGACATACCTTTTCCAACTTGATAAACATAGACCTATTCTGGGAGGTTTCCATGGAATGAATAACTTTAGATGCAACCACCACCCCATCCAGAATTTGATGACCTGCCACAAAGCTTCCTTGGTCCTCAGAAATGATCACAGGCAAACAAAATTTAAGCCTCTCAACAATCAACTTCGTAATAATCTTGTATACCACATTACAAAGAGCAATAGGCCTAAAGAGATCAAGCCTGTTACCACCTTCCTTCTTAGGAATGAGAACCAAAAAAGTAGCATTCAGGGCATGAAGTATCTTCTTACTATGAAGAGATTCCTGAACCACCTCCAACAAATCCAGCTTCACAATATCCCAAAACTCCTGGAAAAACTCAACTAGGAAACCATCAGGGGTAGGAGCTTTCCCCTTATTCATCCCAAACACCACATCCTCCACTTCGGAAAAAGTCACCGGGCGAATAAGAGAAGCATTCAACTCATTAGAAATTAAAGAGGTAATACAAGCAAGAACCATATTCTCATCAACCTCTGCAGGAAGTGAATCCTCAATGAATAGATTAGAGTAGAACTGACGAACCTCTCTAGACAAAGCCTATTGTGAAGAGATCGAAAGACCCTCAGAGTTAACAAGAGAAGAAATAAAACACTTATTCCGACGAGCTTGCACTGAATGATGGAAAAATGTAGTATTCCTGTCACCCTCTTGAAGCCAATCAATTCTAGTCTTTTTTTTCTAGAAAATCTCCTCACCAAGCTCCCACTCCTCCACCAATTTCAGAACTTGGGCCTTAGCATTCCCAAGAGCCTCCAAGAATCCCAAATATTGAATCTGGCGAGTAATACCAATAAGGTGATCCTACAATTCTCTTTTCCTGGCCCAAAAATTACCAAAACATGACCTATTCCATCGCTTAAGATGATACTTGACATATTGTAGCTTTTTAACTAGAGAATACATAGTTGTACCATACGTAGGGGCGCCATCTTGCCACCACTGAGCAACAAGATCACCCAAAGATGGATCACACAACCACATAAGATAGAATTTGAAAGGTGGATTCTTTGGATTTGGGAAAGCTAAAGTTGAAAACTTAATTGGGCAATGATTAGAGCCACACTAGTCAAGAATCCCAGATCAAATGACCAAGCTACCTCTAACCCAAGAGCAAGAGACAAGGAAATGATCTAGCCACTGGGAAATCGCTTCAAGCCCACTTCGTCTATTATTCCAAGTGAATATTTCATTAGAGGGTTTAACATCCACCAGAGCAAGAGAGTCCACATTAATTTGAAACAGATCTGAAGCAGGACCAAGCCTAGGAAACCCTCCCCTTTTCTCCTCCAAGCTCAGCATAGCATTGAAATCACCACCTAAGATCCAAGGAAAAAAGGGTGCATAAGACCTAACATACCTGATATCAGCCCAAAGCTAGATTTTACCACGGATTTCAATCGGAGCATAAAAATTTCTAACCAAAATAGTCTCACTTGATTCCAAAACCAAAGCCACCACAAAAATAATAGATTGGCTTGAAATCCACCAATGAGGAACAACCTTACGAGGATCCCAAAAAAGAGCTAGACCCCCAAAGGTTCCCCTAGACCCAATACACTGACAGTGGCTAGAAAACCAATTATGAGGAGCATGTTGAAGCATGATGTCCACCCGAAGCTTAGTTTCCTGAACACAAAAGATATTTGGAGAATGAACAACAATCAAATCTTGAATAGCCTTTTGACGGGATGTGCTATTCAAACCCCTTGCATTCCATGAGAGAATAATTATGAGGAAGGTTGAGAGAAGTGGGCCTCGAGGGTCTAATAGAACTAGATTCCACCAACAGATCCCCAATAGATTTAAACTTGTACGCATCCTTCTTACGACCAACTTTCAAAGAATTTTCAAAATGCCCCTTCTTGAGAGGGTGTTACAGCACCCCCAAAGCAGGAGATGATCCCCAACCCTTACCTTAAGAGAACACTGCCTTAGCTAAATCTACTAAAACAATATCATCCTGCACATCTGCAGAGGCCCCAGGAGGCTCAAAAATCTCCTGCTCCAATCCCAGAGAAATATTTTGAACAACAATTTCCTGTTCTAGCCCTACATCCAACCCAACATCCATACTAGTGGCCCTAGAAGAAATCTCAACATGAATTCCTTCCTCCAAAGCCTGATTATTCAAGACCTCAAACCGATTGAAGCCCTGATCACTCTGTCTATCCTTATAGGCCCGCTTCTGACTCCTCCCTTTATTTTTTTGCTTAACAGGAATAAATCCACCCTTATCAGGCCCACCCTCAACCACAAACGCCTTTCTTTTATCCCCCTTCTCCATCGAAGGCCCAGAAGAAGGAGAAGAAGAAGCCCCTACCACTTTGGGTGTCTGAGGACACTAGTGCTGAAGGTGTCCATACTCATGACAAAAGCAGCAATGAAAAGGAAGGGACTCATAATCTAGCGGTTGAATCCACGAGGCAGAGCCAATACAAATTTCTAAAGGATCCAACAAAGGGTTATTTAAATCAATTTAAAAACAAATGCAAGCATAAGAGCATACCCTTTTCATCCAAAATATTTTGAGCAATGGCAGCCAATTTCCCCAACAAAGCAACAATCTGGTGTAGAATATCTTGCCTCCAAAACTCCAATGGCATCCATGGAAGACGGATCCAAATAGGAGACCGAGTAGAAAGATCCTCTATTGCATTAAAACCTCCATTCTAGGGCTTAATGAACAAGCCAACATGATTGTAAAAATATGGCCCTCCCTCAAAAACATGATTACAATCCGAGATGCAAGAAAAATCAACCATGAAATAACCATTCATAGCCACCAAAAGATTGAAATCACCTTCAACCTGTCAGGTTCGACAGATCCAAGACTCTAACGCTGAGAGAGGGACATGAATACCCAATAACTTACAGATCAGAACATGTTGGCTCTAATAAGCTATGTCCTCCTAAACCAATTCGGGAGAAATAACCAAAACAAGGCGATCTTGACTCCATGACAAGCAGTCATTCACTTTCTTAAGCTTAGAGCTCTCACCCACAAAGGACAAATCCGTCTTCTAAGCATGCATGGCTACCGAAAATACCTGAGACGGCTTTGCCCCAGAAATCACCTGGCTTTTGGAAGCCGCTACCATAACCCCACACCGAACCCCTAAATGCTAAACCCCAGTGTTGATCTGCTACATCTTCAGCTCCCTTGTTGATAGCTCCAGAGGTATCAACACTGTTCTAGTTCATCGTGTACAAGAAAATACCCATATTGAAAAGCTCAATTTGAAGGTATGGAGAATAATAGCATAAATGAATAATTATTTGGAGTAAAATATATATATATATATATCATGGCAGGGATAAGAATAATGACACACATATAAGAGCATAAAGTAATAAGATAAATTGACAAATTGACATGATGGAAAGGAGAAAATATAAGAATAAATAAGAGATAGCAATAAAAACAAGAGATTTAACAAATAGATAAAACATGTTCTATGAGAAGAAAAAAATGTTCAAAATAAGAAAAAAATAAAATATGATATGAAATAAACTATATAAAAAAGCAATATACAAGAAATAATTAAGAAATTTAATTGTAAACAAGAAATTTGATTATAAAAATATAAACCATTAAGAAATCCCATCAAAAAACAAATAAATCTGTGAAACCTTCATGTTCTTCCTCTAAGTTTCTCATGGTTCAAAAGTTCATGTACCATTTTTTCCTATTACCGTCACTTATTTCCCTTGCTCAATATTCTTATTTAAAATAAATATTCACATCGATGAAGGAAGAGGTAAACAGAATAAAACAAAATAATAAAACACACAATAGCAAATTACCAATTTATACCGACTTCAAAAGTTTTCTTACATAGGTATTTTATAAGCTTTAGCTCCTTTTCTATAGACAAAAAAAGATACCCCATTTTCTTTTAATAACTAACATAAGAGCTTCTACTCTATTTTGTGAGAAAAAAATATTGAGAACTATTTCCTTTCATTTTTTACACACTACCCAAAAAAACACTACTGAGCAACTTCCAACACTCTTTTTCATACGAAGACATTTTCTTATGATAAAAAGTGCACATTAAAAATTAAGACTAATATTGTAGATTTATATGCTTAGAATAAGGAAGCACATATCAAAGGACAAGGACTTGCAACAAGCAAGAGAAACATAGAATTGAAACAAGGGAATGAATCGAAGATTGTAAATGGTGATATGTCATGATATAGAGAATTTATTTGCTATAGACAAAATATGAAAAAAAAATATAATGGTGGTTGGGATAAATTATTCAAATATTACTTCTTTTTAATGGTAATTATCACTATCTAAAATAGTATTTAGTGTCTTTGATGTATAAATATATTTTTCTTAATATTTTCATGAAGATATGTATATATTTTTCTTAAAATCTACAAAATTTCAAATAGATGTTTTTATTGTTGACCAACTTTATGATGAAATCCCAAAAGATTCCCTATCCTCCATACTGGTTTAATTAGGCTCATTGTTGATTATCTGCATGAGCATGCCCCTGCTACTTCAAAAGCCAACCCTGATATTGACAGTGAGGATACTAAGCCTAGTGGCTCGGATTATATGCCTAGCCCTAAAACTGGGCCTAAAGACCCTAGTCTACAAGCTGGCCCTTCCAGGAACCCGGGTAAAATTCGGAGTGCGCTTAAGCCCTTCCATCTTCCTCCTAAGAACAACCCTGTGGGCAAGTCCACCTAGGTTAAAAGTCTTGTTTCTTATTTTGAAGAATCTTCTGAGCCGGAGGAAGCCGCTACCTATACTTCTGAGTGCTGTGAGGGCCCTGCCCCTGACTTACAGAATGTCGATTCCCCTATTAATGTTGGTAAAGAGCCATCCCTGGATTTCCTTCATCTGTCTAAAACAAACTCCGAAACCCACTCTAAAATCCTGGATTGGACTTTATCCAAAATTAACGAGCTTAAAATCAAAAACTGGGCCCTGCAATGCAAAATTGAGGAAATGGGAGTCAAGATTGCGGATTTGGGTAAGAAAGATACAGTCCACAGCTACAGGATTACAGATAATGAGATTGAGGGCTTAAGAATCAACATCAAAACTATTGTTGAACAGAACCACAGAATAACAAGACACAATGCAATAATAATCAACGCTATGACCGAAAAACTTGATAAAGCTCAGCAGGGTTCCTTGGTGGTGGATCTTGATGATATTGAAGAAAAAATCTAGGAAACTGATGGTGGTATATCTAGAAGAACCAAAGCTAATTTGAAGCGAAAGGCTCCCTTAACCCCAAAAATGGTGCAGACTTTCAAATAGGGGGTCATTGATATGCAGGCGTTGGAGGCAGAGATCGAGACTGTCCTTTGGTCTCTGAAATAATCCTGTGTTTTTCTGCTGTCTTTTTCTTTTTGACCCTCTTGGTCTTTTTTGTCTGTTTGCTATTGTTTTTTGTTGGGCAACTATTTCTTTTTTTTGGTGGACCATTGGTGGTCCTTTCTCTATCTTGTAAACTTTGTGGTTTCGGGTCCCTGTAAAACCTGTTTTACCCTTTTATCAAAAACTTTATGATGAAATGGTATCTAGTGTCAATATGCTTACTCTTTTTGTAAAATATAAGATTCGTGGATAGTGTTATTTCTAAATTATTGCTACAATAAATATTTATTTCTTCTTTTAGTTATGTCTCATATTTTTCAATACTCTTCTCATCAAAATTGCTTGACATGATACTCCTATTCTTTCCATATGACTTGCTTTAGTTGATGAAAACATAACTCTGGGTTAGTTCTTGAATTCCCATGTTACTGCACCTATTTCAAAGTGAAAGACATAAACAAATGTGCTCTTCCTTTCTTTAGTGCTACTTGCACAATCAGTATCTAATTCTATCTATCAAATGAACTTGAACTCATTCGACCTTGAATACTAAATTCTATGATTTCCTTATTAATTCATATATTTTAAAATTATTCTCTTTGCTTCCCAATGAGAATTTTTTGGAGATTTTATAAAATTTTAAATAAGACTTACTACATACATATAATCTATCCTTGTGGCTATTGGGTACATGAGACTATAAACAAGTATTTTATACAATGTTGGATAAACATTGGATCCATTATCATCGTTTCTTAACTTCAATCACATCACAGTTGGTGTTGGTGTATATTTAAAATTTTCCATTTTGAACCTTTTCAAAATATCATTTTCATATTTAGTTTGATCTAGATTAATATAGGATTTTTATTTTGGTACACTTTAATGCCAAAAAAATATTTTATGAGGCCTAAATCAGTCATTTAAAATTCCTTCTTCATGACTCATTTGAACAACTCAACTAATAAGTCAAATGTAAATATGAAATCATCAACATAAAAACATATAATTAGGATTTCATCTTATTCATTTATTTTACATATAATTTAGGATCAATATTACACTTACTGAAGCCATTCTATAAGATATAAGAATCAATTATTCTATACCATGCTCTATGATCTTGCTTAACTCCATAGAGTGCTTTATTTAATTTGTAGATTTTATCTTCATGACCTAAGATCTCATATGCAAGTGGTTTTTCAACATATACTTCTAAAAAATTATTTTAAAATTTTAATTTTACATCCATTTGATATACAAGCCACTTTTTTGAGTTGTTATTACTCATATTATTCACAACATGTCAAAGTGGGCTACTAGAGTAAATGTCCCACTGTAATCAACTTTGTGTTATTGTGAATAACCCTTATCTAAAGGTCCTCCCTTATGATTCTACAAATCATATTTTTCACTTAAATTAGTCATGTATAACTAATATACTCCTATCAAATTATTTCCTTAATTAAGATTCACTAAGTCCCATGTATGGTCATTTATTGTGGCATTAATTTCCTCATACATGACATGGATCCATTTTTCATCTTTAATTGCTTTGTTAATGTGTATTGGATCGTCTACTTGTGAAAATAATATAAAAGATAAATCCCAACAACTTATTCTTACCTTCATTTTGATTATAGTTGTCCCTCATAATTCTTATTTTATGTCTCCTTAAACTTGCCAATGTTGGATTTGACATATCACTTGAAGTATATCCTAAAGAATGTGGAATTTATGGTCATGCACCTATAATTCATATTATAGATGGTGTTTATTGCCCATTTGATGGATTAATTTTCTAAATGTGTGGTGTTGTCCTTCTACTTGATGAAGGTATCACTTGTAGACCACCTTGGAGCTTGAGTGGGCATGCGATGAATTGCCATAGAATGAGTACCTATTAAAATTAATACTTCTTTATCCTCTTGTGGTAAACTTGCTAAAATATTCACTATTTTATCGAAACTTCCATTACATGATTTTTCTTCTTGTGATATATTTTTTTACAAAGAAATGGATACCCATTTCTAAATGATGAGTACTTATTTTGAAATAGGTAAATTTTTTAAAGTGAATTGATTAAGCTCCATTTCTATTTAGAGAATTTACCCATTTGGACATACATTATGGAGTATACATTCCATAGAATTTTAAATTACAAACCTATGATTTTTCTCTTTTTAAAGGCTTGGAAATCCAACCATCAACCTTGAACCTTCAATTAAAATGGAATTTAAATGGAAAGAGAAAAATTTACTTTAGCAATATGGTTGACATCTTCTTCATTTTTTTATTTTTTTTGACTAAACTAAAACCTATTATAGGGGTGATCCCACAAAGTTGGTTTACAATTTCTACGAGATTCTGATTTTTATTGAAATCACATATTTTTAGAAAATATAATTATTTAAGTCTTAAAAATTTACATTTTAAGGATTTCAATTGAAGAGGGTTTAATCAAAACAGCTTAGATCAAACCCCCTTGGATATAACTCTGCTAGTTTTAAACCATACCTACAACGGAGTCTCCTTTACACCTATCAAAATGCTGATAAAAAATAACTTTTGATTTACCTTTTGGAGGATCAAATGAATTCATTTCAAATTTATTTCAAATGATCATGGTTGTCCTTGGAACGAGCTATCCAATGAATATAATTTTAATATGTTTTGGTTTTATTATGTATGTGTTTTTTTAGTTTTATTAAACATAGGTTTTTCATCGAAAATCAAGCTCTCTATTCTGCACATGTGGAAAAATAGAAAATTATCAAAATAAAATTTTAAAAATATGTTCAGGCTGGGTATTGATGTCCTTGATATATTAAAAAAAAAATGAATTTCGATACATACAGAAAAAGCTATGTTGTATACAATCCGCCTATGTTTCAATTGTAATTGGTCTGACTCAGAAACTTGGTTAAGGAAAAAATATTTAATAAAACACTATGAAACTAAATGAAAGTCCTAAATATCATAGTTACAAATCTAAATTATAAAAAAAATAGAATTTTATCCTTCATACAAAAAAAGTTATGTTGTATACGGTGAGCATCACTCCTTTAAAATGTTGTTTTTAAAAAAACCTAGTTTTCGAAGGAGATAGAAAAAGAAGTACAATCTGATTCCAAAAAAATTGAAAAAAATATACTTAGAATCTATAGACAAAACATCATAAATTACTAGTTTGCATCATCTAGAAATTCCTCACAGTTTAGCCACTATAGGAGCTCAAAAGTGAAGATTTAGTTTACAAAAACTAGTTCAATGTCCAGTTTGCCCAAAAATTGTAAACTAGTATTGTGGGATCACCCATAGACACAATGTTAATTTCCCAAATATTTAATTTTTTTCTTACTATTGGATATATTTTTTTATTTATTCATTATTTTTTTTAAAAAGGGACTCGTAAACATGAAATTTGACATATATTACTATTTGTTAATAACTTATTTTTAAAATTAAAGAAAAATATGTCTAACCAATATAGACATAATTCTCTATTTGATGAAATAAATTATTGTACAACTGGTTTAACTCAAATTATGTTAACCATACACAAGAGGTTTGTAGGGAAAACAAAAAAGTTTTTAAAAAAAAATTAATTATTAAAAATTATTTTAAAATATCCTAACCAAGCATCACCATTGTATATATACAAGGAATTAGAAATATTATTTTATTTTAGGTAAAATTATGCTTTCCACAAACATGCATGTTTTGGCCCCAAATATACAATTTTGAAAAATTCACTTTTGTACATCATATACATAACCAACTTTTATCATCTAAGTATTAGAATAAATTATACATTTGAAAACTCAAAACAAAATCTTATGTATTGTTTTTTCATTTTAATATTCTATTGTAATGCTTCAAAATTTTACTCCAACTATGATAAAATTTGATTTTCAAGAAAAGTATTTTTATTTTTTGATCAAAAAATGGACCCAACTTTTTGTATTTACCCTTGAACATTTAGGACTTCATTTTTTTATTTTAGAGAATACATACTTTTGAGCATTGACATGCAAGTCCAATCCTTTAGGTTTGATTTTCAATGAAATTCCAATCTTAAATTTCAACAATACCTATATCACCTAGAGTTGCAACCTTTGTTGAAACTAATTCAACATTTTGGTGGCATAATGGGAACGACCTCAAGGTGTGGGACCCTTGCAACTGAGATCAAACAACCAAAGAAGGTTGGTTCCTTTGCAATCACAAGGACATGTGTTGATCCAACCCAACAAATATTAAAACTAAATCTAACTCTCTTAAAAAACTAAGAGAGGAAAAGGGAGAGTGAGATGCAAAAAAGGAAAGGGTTAGTAATGCACCAAAACATAATGAGTTTCCTCCTTTCTCATAACATAAGGAATCAAATAAATTTGTTTTAATGGCTCTCACATGTCTATATTTTATCATCACCTGTGGAAAAATATGGATGTAATAATTTTCACAAAAATTAAGAGGGATGTAGGATCCACAAATAGTCCTTATAAAGAAGTTTTAACAACATAAGCATCTAGAAGAAAATCAAAATTATTCCAAAAATAAATTAAAATAGATTTAGGAAGAATGTTAGAAATGAGAAAAGGTGATTTTTTTTATTAATTTAGAGGTATGGAGCTTAATTACAATAACACAATAATAAATAAAAATGCGAGTCTTCTTATCTATAAATTTAAGGAGGAACCTCCATAAAATCAGCACTACATGCCCTAATATTCTCTTGAGGAGATGCCAAATCTATTGAATGAATCTATGTTATACAAAACCCTAGCCACCACTTCAATCCATTGTTTTATAGACACATTCACATCTAATTTTACCAAAAAAACATAAGGAACATTATTTATATTAATAGCCTATCACTAGATTGGATCACCTAAGAAATTTTCTATAAAACATGGCTTGGTTAAAGGTTCTATTAGAGAAGGATGGCTATAATAATGGGGAGAATGAAATAATTAATTCACAAGTGTTTATAAAACCCAAAAGTTTATGAATATTCCAAGATCTTGAATGGTGATGTAGAATGGTAGGAAAGAGGAATTAACACTTGGCTAGTAGGATACTCCCCTTATTTTAATGTTTGGAGTTGGTTTTGGTGTAAATAGTGATGTTATCAAACTAGTTAGCTATTAATATAACTAGGAGAGTCCTATTCACAGGGTGTAAGTCCCCACTTATGGAATTCTAGAGTTTTGTCTCAACTCATGTGGTTGAGACAGGTGTCCTCACTTCTTGAGACACCTCTTGTATGGTCACCAACCACTCACAAGATCACTTGTCATGTGAGTTGACAAGTGTTCTATCATTGAAGGGTTAGTCAGTCATTGTATTTAACTTGAATACCTTCACAACCTTGTCTATATAAGCAAGGTTGCATTGTACATATTATTCAACTCTTTTATCATCTCTTGATAATATCAATTAGGCTATTGTGTGAAAGTGATTTTGTGGAAATTTCTAGTTTTTGTTTTATGATCTTGAAAATTATATCTTAATATCAAAATCATGCAAGAAAAACCCTTCCCAAAATCTTGCATCTAACCTAGTCTAGAATTCCATGAAATTTGATTTGTATGTAAAATTGATCTTTGTTTAGGCTTAATATTATAGATGGTATAGAATTTCTTTGTTTTAGTTTTTTTTTGGTGTACAATAAAACTCCCATCATCTATGCAAGCATAGGCCAACTCTATTGCATTGCAATTTTGGAGAACATGTGAAGGATTTTTTCCATCATATTGCATTGTATCTACAACGTTCATTGCTTTGTATTATGTGTGCAAGTCATTAAGTACATCAATAGACTATTGCTTAAATTTCCTAGTCTTGGCATTCTCCAGTGCAAACCTTTGTGCATGCATTGGTAGATAAGGTGGTGTGAGGGATCGAAGGAAAAAGTTTTTAGCAGAGGTTATTTTGCATGGTTTCCCATGTAGCCTCTTTGGTGAAATTTTCACCTCTACCATTATCTAGATATATGGCCAGAGAAAGTGTTGCAGAGGCATTGAAAGACATACATTGAGCTTTCCATTGATTGGGAAGAGTCATCCATTATGGTGGTCATTCAATTGATCGAGCAGAGAGCTTATCATGTGCTTCTTCAATTGATCAAAACCATGGCGGCTTAATCTACGGTCACAACTCGAGAATGATGATGGAGGCATTTTTGGTTTAGAGGTAGAGACAAGAGATAAAATAGGGGAAACAAAAGAAATCTGCTATTTAAATACAGAAATTAAAACACCCAAAATAGATAAAGCTTTTGCTCATTGGTTCATGCAAAAACATATAGATTTAACAGACCTTAAGCTTTTGATATGTTCATTAGAAAATAAAACACAAATGGTCCTTGTTTCCTATTCGTAGCCTTCTTCTAAAAACCATACATACTATTGTTCACTTCTTTTTGTTCTTCTTTTCACCCACAAGTCATCAAAACAAAGCTTCTTATGCAAGCTACGTAAGAGCCCAACAAAAGAGGGAAAACCCAAAACATTGATTACAAAAATAAATGTTGATTTAACAGCCAAGAAGCAAAAATTTGTAGGTTTAGATTTTGCATTTAATTCAAATCAAAAAATAGTCCTATACGCATGGAAAGAGAAATGACTGCTGGAAAAATATACGGAGGAGTAAATGCAATGGCTGGGATTAATTTCCAAAACTCCCCCTTAATCACAACTAGTTGTCATTCTTCTCAAAATTTCTGGAGCATCTGACTTCACTTCGACTTTTGAAATTTTCAACGTATCTATCTTCACTTAATGTTTTGAAAGTTTTGGCAGTTTTCACTTACAATTCTGAAAGTTTCGGTGCATTTGTCTTCACTTATTATTTTGAAATTTTTGGTGCATCTATCTTCACTTATAGTTATGAAAGTTTTAGTGCATTTGTCTTCACTTACTATTTTGAAAGTTCTGGCACATCTATCTTCACTTGCAGTTCTGAAAGTTCCAACAAATTTTTTCTTTAGCTATAGTTTTGAAATTTCCGATGCATCTGTCTTCAGCATGGATGCCCAAACAACTTCTCAAATATTCAAATGCTTATTTTTCCAATGGTTTAGTAAAGATATCAGAAAATTGATCTTGAGACTTGCAAAATTCCAAAAATATCTCTCCATTTTTAATCAACTCTCTAATGAAATGATATCTAGTATCAATATGTTTGCTTCTCTTGTGAAAGACTAGATTTTTGGATAGTGCTTGGCTGATTTGTTGTCACAATGTATTTTTGTTGCATCTTCTTGTTCATGCTTCAACTCTTTCAACACTCTTCTCATCCAAATTGCTTGGCATGCTGCCTCTGTTGCTACTAGATATTTTTCTTTTGTTGAAGAAAGAGTGACAATGGGCTATTTTTTTGAGGCCTGTGATACAACCCCTGTTCTAAAATGAAAAACATAATTGGATGTGCTTTCTCTATCATCTATGCTACTAGCACAATCACTATGTTTGTATCTTATGAGCTTGAACTCATTTGAGTATGAATATTGAATCCCATAATTTCTTGTTCCACTCACATATCATATAATTCTTTTCCCAACTTTCCAATGTGAGTCTTTTGGAGACTCCGTAAACCTTGAAATCAGACTTACACCATACATTATGTTCGGCCTTGTGGCTATTAGATACATGAGACTACAAGCAAGTTTCTTATATAAAGTTGGATCTACATTGGATCGTTTATCATCTTTTCTTAGCTTCAACCCTATGACAATTGGTGTTGGTGCCGATTTTCATTTCAACATATTAAACCTTTTCAAAATATCATTAGCATACTTTGTTTGAGAGATGAATATACCATTTTTATTTTGATTCACCTCAATGCCTAAAAAGTATTTCATGAGACCCAAATCAGTCATTTCAAATTCTTTTTTCATAGCTCCTTTGAACAAATCAATGGATAAGTCACCTGTGAATATTAAATCATCAACATATAAACACACAATTAGAACTTCACCTTTTTCATTCATCTTTGTGTATAAATTAGGTTCATTTCTGCACCTATTGAAGCCATTTTGTAGAAGATAAGAATCAATTATGTTGTACCAAGCTCTTGGGGATTTCTTGAGACCATATAGAGCTTTCTTGATCTTATAAACCTTCTCTTCTTGGCCTAGAATCTCATACCCAGGTGGCTGTTCTACAAAAACTTCTTCTTCAAGATGACCATTTAAGAATGTTGATTTTACATCCATTTGATAAACAAGCCACTTGTTTTGGGCTGTTATGGCAAGTATTATTTTCATGGTGTCTAAATGAGCTACAGGAGCAAATGTCTCATTGTAATCAATCACAGATTGTTGCGAATAACCTTTGGCTACAAGCCTTGCTTTGTGATTTTGTACTTCACCATTTGCACTCAACTTGGTTTTGTAAACCCATTTAACTCCAATCACCTCTTTTCCTAGTGGAAGATTCACTAACTCCCATGTTTGATTCTTCTCAATAGCATCTATTTCTTCATCCATTGTATGCACCCATTTTTCTTCTTTAAAAGCATCTTCAAAATGAATCGGATCTTCAACATGTGAATATAAAGCAAAATGAGAATTATGACCTGCATTATTTTCAACTTCATTTTTCTCATAAATCTCTCTAATACTTATTCTATTTTGTCTCCCCATGCTTTCCAATGTAGGATTTTACATGCCACTTGATGTGGAACCCATGGAATGTGGACTTGTTGATCCCGCACTTGAAATCCCTATTGTAGTTTGTGTTTGTTGTCCTCTTGTTGTTGTTCTCGCATTTGATGATGGCATCACTTGTGGACCACTTTGTTGACCATGAATGGGTGTAAGAGTCACATTTGATGGTGTATCTGCTAGTAGAAAAACTTCATTATCTTCTTGTGGTATGCTTGGTAATATGTTGACTATTTTCTCTAGACTTCCATCCCATGCTTCCTCTTCTATAAGTTGTACATCTCTTCTGATTATAACATTTTTTCTAATTGGATTATACAACTTGTAAGCCTTTGATTCATCACTATATCCAACAAATATGCATTTTTCTCTTGTGTTGTCTAATTTTCTTCTCAATTCATCTAGTGCATGTGCATATGCAACACATCCAAACACTTTCATGTGAGCAACATTGTGTTTTCTTCCACTCCAAGATTCTTCTGGAATCATGTTCTTGACACTTCTTGTTGGACATCTATTCATTATATAGGTTGCATATGATATAGCTTCAACCCAATATTTATTTGGTAAATATTTGGCTTTCAACATGCTTCTAGCCATTTCCATGATTGTCCTATTTTTCTTTTAAGCTACCCCATTTCGTTGAGGTGTGTATCTAGTTGTGAATTTCTTGTGAATTCCATGTTCCCTGCAAAATCTTAGAAGGTCATTTGAGATGTATTCACCGCCTCTATTCGTTCCCGATGCTTTGATGCAATGTACACTTTGTTTTTCAACAAGAGTTTTGAATTGAAAAAAATATTCAAACACTTCACTCTTATGCTTTAGAAATTAAACCCATGTTTTCCTTGAATAATCATCAATGAGTGTTAAAAAATAGAATCTACCACCTATTGAAGGTATTTGCATTGGCCCACACAAATTTGAATGGATGATCTCCAAAGGTGCCTTAGCACTCATTGACATACCTGCTGGAAATGATTCTCTATGTTGCTTTCCTAAGATGCAACCTTCACATACTCTTTCCAGTTTCTCTATTATAGGAAATCCTTTGACCATGCTTTTCCTTTGAAGTAAATTTAGGGCTGCAAATTTTAAATTCCCAAATCTTAGATGCCAAAACCAATTTTCATGTTTCATTTCTGCTTGAAAAATTGTTTGTATGATTGTTGCATTTTCTTCTTTACCCACTTGTGGAGACATTGAGTGGTGTGCTTGAGCATAATCTGCACTCAAATCTGGTTTTATCCTTAGGGGAAACATCCTATTGTTTGTCATTTGAACCTTGGCAATGAGTTGATTAATTGGAAGTTTGTCTAAAATTGTGCACTCTTCGTTTTTGAAAAATACTCTATACCCTTTTTGAACAAGCTGCCAAATGCTCATTAAATTATGTTTTAAACTGAGAACAAAATAGAAATCAGTTATATGTGTCTTCTCCCCCTTCTTGGTTAGAATGTTGATGTTCCCTTTTCCTTTGAATTCTAATTTATTGTCATTTCCCAATGTTACATCAGATTTAACACTCTCATCCAAACTAGAAAACATTTCTAAATTCCCTATCATATGATTGCTACAACTTGAGTCTAAAAACCATACATCTTTTTCATTTTCTTGTGCAACATTGCAAGCCAAAAACATAGTTCTTTGTTCTAGTTTTTGGTTTTATTTTTCTCTTGTGAAATTCTCATTTTGTTGTCTAGAATCATATTGTCTCTTTCTACATTCACTCAAATAATGCCCATATTTTTTGCAATAGTGACATTGGACTTGAGATTTATCATACCTTTGGCCTTGAGGCTGATTTTGAGTTGCATTTTGAGTTGGGTTATGGTTGCTAACTCTTCCACTTGAGCTTGATGGGTTGCTTCTTTCACCTCTATGAGAATTTCTTCCTCTACCTCTAAAATGTATTCTTCCTCTGCCTCTACCATGGTTGACTGTAACTTGTGACTTGAATGCATGCTCTAATGGTGTATTTCCTAAACTACTCAGCCTATGTGCATGTGAAATAGGGGATGCATGAAGCTCATCAACTGTAAATTGTGTGAGGTTCTTTATTTCTTCTATGGTTACAATAGTTGTCTCAAATTTTGTGGGTAAGATCCTTAGAATCTTTTCAACCACTCTTCTATCTTCAAGTGTTTCACCATGTGATCTAATTTGATTTACCAGTTTAATGATCTGGGTCAAGAATGAATCTACTAATTCATTATCCTTCATATATATTGTTTCAAAATACCTTCTCAATATTTGTAATTTAGTTGTCTTCACTTTTTCCATACCTTGATAGGTTGTTTGAAGTATATCCCATGATTTTCTGGACCTTGTTTCTATTACAATCCTTGGGAAAATTCTCTCATGCACTCCTTGGAGAATAAAGAAAAGAGCTTTTCAATCATTCTTCCTATTATCTTTCAATAAGTCCTTCTCTTCTTGACCCAAAGCATTATATATTGTTGCATCAGCTAGCTCTTGAACTCCATTCTCTACTATCCCCCATAAATCTTATGAGAAAAACAATGCCCTCATGGTGATTGTCCAGTAGTCATAGTTCTTGCCATCAAATTATGGAATTTGTGGGTTTTTCAAGCTTGTTCTTGTGATTGCCATTGTTGGTGGTGTATACCTTGGCTCCTTGAAAAACCACTTTAAAAACATTCAGCTTTATTTAAAATCTTCTTTGAGTAACCTTTGTCTCTAATACCACGTGTTGGTTTATAGGCATTGACAAGAGATAAAACATGGGAAACAAAAGCAATCTTCTATTTAAATACATAAATTAAAACACCCAAAATAGATGAAGCTTTTTCTCATTGATTCATACAAAAACATACATATTTAAAAGAGCTTGAGCTCTTGATATGTTCATTAGAAAATAAAACACAAACCAATGTTTCCTATTCACAGCCTTCTTCTAAAAAACATACATACTGTTGTTCACTTCTTTCAGTTCTTTTTTTCACCCACAAGTCAACAAAACAAAGCTTCTTACACAAGCTACGTAAGAGCCCAACAAAAGGAGGGAAAACCAGAAACATTGATTACAAAATAAATGTTGATTTAACAGCTAGGAAGCAAAAATCTGTAGGTTTATATTTTGCATTTAATTCAAATAAAAAATAGTCATATATGCATGGAAAGAGAAATGACTGCTGGAAAAATATATGAAGGAGTAAATGCAATGGTTGGAATTAATTTCCAACAAGAATTAGTAAGAGCGGGGCTGCCATAGTGAAGCGTAACAAGGTAGCCACTATGAGCATGACTCGAGAATAATGGTGGAGGCATTAGTAAGAGAAGGGTCATCATTGTGAAGCATAGAAAGGTGTGGGAGTCGTTGTTGGAGATAACTATGGATCCCATGACTAGTCCATAGTGCTCAGGTCACCTAATAATTTGTACCAATCCCCACTCGGCTCTATCTCCATCGACCTATATGTTTTTCTTAGTTTCTACATAAATTCAATCTGTATTTTCATTATTACAAATAGGATCTCCATTGGTTGCTATTTCCACAGTTGTTCCCATTCCACTAGCACCAATCTATGGGAAATTAGTAACTAATTGACCACTATAGGTGATAGTCATCCACATTAAGCTACAACTCCATCTATTCCTCACACATCCTAGGCATTCACAAAGTGTTTCATTCTTTGAGAATTCTTTTTGTTGTGAAAATGGAAATGTAAAACCTAGAAAATTAATAATATTGCAGTACAAATTAGTTGCAAAGAATAAATGAAGAAATTGAAATGGGATAACAGAAAATTAAACACAAGACATAGATTTATGTGGTAAAACCTTGATAATATGCCAAGGAAACATTCATGGGACAAATTATCAAAGAAATTGATTAGAACTTTCATACTGCCCTTCAATTACAATTTATTACCAAAAAATAATATAGCCTAAGACAACAAGATATAAATAATAACTTTAACCTCTATTGAACATAGAAAAAAATAGCTTTGCCTTTATTTCTTTGTTTTGTTTTGTATTACTATTTTAAATCTTTATCCTTTTCCAAAGATAAGATTTTCTTTTCTTTATTTCCTTTATATTTTCCGAAGATAAAACTCCACTTTATTTTGAACATTGTTGTCATGATCTAACACTTTTTTTTTTAGCAACGTGTCACACTACCATCAAATGTGACCTAGTCTCAATTACAACAATTGACTCAGACTTACCTCCACATGTGACACATTTACCAAAAAAAATTCCCTTTGAATTGGGTGGTTTACAAGGTCAATAGGCATAGAACTGTTAGCATTTCTTATAGGCATTTTATGGTTAATGGTTTGCATTTAAATGGTTAGCATTTGTTGTAGAAAAATAACATCTTTATGATTAGAATTTTTATGCTAATTTAACCATAACATCTATTTTCACTCTAACATTTAATGTCAATTATAATAGTGGCTAAACCTTAAACGTTTTATGCTAACTACTAGTGGCTAGTCTTGAACTATCAAACCTTCACCACTTGGCATAATGATCCTTTTGACTTGGTTAAATAGACGATGCATTTTATTCTCACAATGATATTCACAATTTGTATTTAAAATTATACTTTCCATGTATGATTAACCTTTTATGCTAATAAAATTTATTGTAACCTTACAAAACTAGTCTAACCACTAAGAATAAATGCAACAATTATCGGTTATTCAATCATCAAAAATGATACTTTTTTTCTAGAAAGACTATGAAGTGCTAGTCAAATACTTGTAAGTGGGGAGTCTTTTTCATTTTTTCATAACTGTCAAATGAAGAGTCAATATTTTGCAAATAGTCAATGGAAGGCTCTTTCCAAGGTGTAAAAATTAGTGTGAAAATGATGTGAAAAATGTGTTGTTTAAAAAAAACTTTGTCTCCTCCTTTAAACAAGAAAACTTAAAGTTTCTAAGTGCAAAATTAGGCATAAATGATTATTGTATCTTTTGATTAGCTGCTCACAATGAGTCTTTTGTAAAAAGTGAATATCACTTCCCCATTCAATTGAAAAATGTTATCTCACTCAATTATGAAGTGTCATTATTCATTACATTGAACTTGTTATATGCACTAAAACATATAAAGTTCCAATTTTGGGGGCATTAAAATAATTAAGGGGGTGTTGGTATGTTGCGACTCATCATGCTATACTATACACTTTTCCTGTATCCTCGCTTTGTCACCAACAAGAAAAAAAATGACTTTGTCAAATCTTAATTCTTGAAGCTTCTAAAAATCTTGTTATAAGTAGTTGGGATGGGAGTTGTAGTAGGGAATTATTCATGAGATTGTAATATGTTTTGCACTAGATAATAAAATCATTGGATAGTCGTGGTTTTGTGGATGTAGCACATATTGGGTGAACCATGTTAAATTCTTTGTGTTGTCTTGTTGCTGCTATAATTTTTCTATGTTTTATTTCTATGTTTTAGGAAAGGTCCACCTTCCTAATGGTAGTAGGTTTTAATTTTTTATAGCCTATAACATATTTTTTATTTAGTGTTCAATATGCATTCTTGATGATAAGAAAATTGGATTTAAAGAGGGGTTCATTGGCTAAAATTATATGGTAACACAACACTATATGAATAGACAAAGTTATGCATAAAGACTTCCAAATTAGATCTTTAAAAAGTAAAATAAAAATAATTCCTTATTTATGGGATAATATTATTCTTCATTTACATCATATGTTTAGTATTTTAATCTCTTAGAGATGAAAATACTAAGTGGATGAGTTGAAAATAAATGAGTTTGAGGAAATTGAATGGATAGATAAGAGGATTGATGTCAATCTTGAAATTCTTGAGAATGAGGTTATAAAAAATACATCATGAGGCACTAGTTCCTAGCATAGAGAACACACCCACATTGATAAATTGAGTGTGTTGTAGATTTTTTATGCTCCTCTCTAATGTGGATGAACATCCTAATGCCAATTTTGAGAAGAAAAAAAATCAACTAGCCTATAAGATTGTTTTAAATTCATTAATATGTGACTTATCCTACCCCATCCTATAAAGAAGGAAAAGAGGTTTTAGCTTTTCTCAGTGATAGGAATATTGAACTTGAAGAGGTATTTAGTAGGTAAAGCTATGTGGTAACACCACACTATATAAGTGTATTTCACAACATAGTCCTATAGTGATGGAAAATGTATCCCTTTACATTTTATCACTTGTTTGGACCCTCCTAGTTAATTTGGAATTAATTGTGCCTTAATTTAGGGTTGTAAGGTGTATCTCTTTATACTTTCACACTTATTTAGGGCTCCTTTAATTAATTGAGCAAGTAATTTTTCCTTAATTGACCCTTTAATTCATTTACCAAGCCTATTTAATTACATTTTCCAAAGATGAAAACCAACATTCATTAATTCTATGACATAACACTTCTCATTGAGAAATGTGTGTCCTGGGTTTATGGAAGTGGGACCCATTATCCCATGCATGAATGGGTCCTCCCTAGACCTTAGGACCTAAATCTAAATTATGTTTATGGCAATATTTAACATATTCGAATCTATGATTCAATCTTGGATTTTGATATTTGAATTTCAAGAAATTAAGGATATGATTCTACAAATATAAGGTTATTTCACTATGTTTCACCTAGATTTTCAAGTGTTCAATTATAAGAGATAAATTTGTGACCAAAGGAATTCAAAAGAATATTTATCAGAGTTTTATTATAGTATTCAAGATTCGATTATCTTGTCAAATTCTTCTTGCATCATGCATGTTTTTGGAGCTAACATTGTGACATAGGTTTCATGATCAAATCAAGCATTCAAGGCACTATTTCAAGAAAGATTCAAATTTTTAGAGTCACATTCATTGAATACATTTCATGCAAGTTGCAAATCTGCATTCCAAGGTTTCTTCAAGGGTTTATTGAGTGGTAAAATAGTTGAACCACCAAAAAGGTTAAAAGCTAACAAGGGAAAGGGGATTCCCCTTACTAGGCCCCTAGGGTTTTTCACCTAAGGAGCACTAAATGTAAATCTAAATACTAAAATGAAATGAAACTAAACTAACTATGAAAGGTAAAAAGTAATGTAAATCTAAACTACATGCAATGTAAATTAAATGACCTAAATGTATGTAAACTGGAAAGAAATTGGAAATAATAGAAGTGGTGCACCTAGGTATTGAATGTTGTAGATGAGGAGGTCTAGAATATTTTGGAATCTACTAGAAATCTTCATAGGGACACTTACGCCAGAATGGGCAACCTAGTCCTTCTATCGGGAAAATATGCCAGAGTGGGTTTCTGCCAAAAGGGTATCCAAAAGTGTCAAAATCCCTGAAAAGCAGGTTCAAAGGGACTAGGTCACCATTGCTGGTGACCTAGTTCTCTTTTGAATTTTTGAGAATTTGGAAGTAGAAATTGGAGCCTTCGATCTGCACTTTGGATCCTGATAGGTGTCTAGTTCAGATTCTGCATAAAATGGGTTGAAGGAGGTCACCAAGCTTCAACTAGGGCTTTGTTGACTTGAATTCCTTTGATGAGTTGGCAACACCTTTTAGCACCTTTCTCCTTGACAAACCTGCATATAAAAACCTACAAATCACACATGCAAAGAAAAGACAAAGGGTTAGGGTTAGAAAATAGGGGTTTGCCTTAGTCAAACCCCATTTTGATAATCAAATCAAAATAGAGTGAAAAGAAGAGATGATTGAATCAATAAGAAAATATAAACATTCACCAAATCCTTTGTTGTTGAAGTCTGCGACATGCAAGAATCAGCTCCAATGGAGGCTGTTTGAGATGCCTTGTGCTTGAATGCTTACTTGAGAAGCTTGAGTTCAAGAGTGCTTACGAAGATGAAAAAAATGATCTTAGGGGGGAGAGTAAGAGAGGCAAAATGAAGATAAAAGCCCTTATTTATACAAGATCATATGCCCTAATTTCCCAAAAATATCACACGATAGGCCAACACTAGGGTTTTGGAGGCAAATTCTTGTTATTTTTTTAATTTAATTTTGAATTTTAATCCATGGACAAATTCAAGTGGTGGTTGGGAATAAAAAGGTGTTAAATGATGTTTATTAGTCTTTCCTTCTAAAACACACTTAAGTCAAGCCTGAAAGTACATTAAGGGACCAATTTAATATTAAAAGGGTTGAATTAGTGACGATAAGCCTAGGAAAGTGTAAAAATGCATTACAACACTTTGGTACAAGGCTTGGAAAGGGGTAAAAAAGAGTTGTTTAGGTGAATTGTGTTGAAAGGTTCTTAGAAAAGTGGGAAGATGTGTTACAACACTTCACAACACCTTTATAAAACACCTTTGAATTTTTGTTGATTTGCAAGTATTCAAGGCTAAATCAAGGAAAAACAAGGCCAAAATCCAACGGAAAAGGCCCAAATGAGTGAAAAAGTGAAAGACTATGTACTTTTTGGTGACACATTTAGCCCCCACTTTAGTGAGAGGATGAACTTGCTTCAAACTCAAACTAAAGTAATTGAATCATGTGCATTGAGAGGGATCCAATGTTTTCATGCTAGTAAGGTGAGATGACTATGATCAAGATCCCATGGCAAACCAGCATAAGCACAAAATATCACACAAGGAGTGATGTGAAAGAGTGGAAAGAGAGGAAAATTCATATCAAGCTTCGACCATTTGTCCAACTAGTTGTGGATTAGACCTAAGTTATTTTTCCAAAAGGAAAGGGTGTACTCACTCTGGGCCGATGAGAGTTTCGGTTGTCCTCCAGGTGAGAATGTCAAAAAAGGGGGGTGAGATGCATACAAATGGTTTGTACTCAACCATACCAAAGTTATACCTCTTGATAACTTTGATAAGGTGCCACAAAAGACAAGGGTGTGGTTCATGAGACAAGAAAAGCCTTGGATGCTTAGAACTCATGAACAAGTGAAAGATGGCACCATAGGAATGCAAGTTGTGTTATGCAAGGTGGCCATGTATGCAAGGATGAAAAAGTGTAGTATGTAAAATGTAAAAAGGTAAAATGTAAAAAGGGATGTTCAAAGGAGTCTTATTAGGTTCTGTTAAATTAATCAAATCAATCAAATTATATTTAGGATGATGAACTTTACCTTTTGGGTTTGTGTAGGATCATGATGGGCCAAAAAGTGGCAATATGTAAGTGATATGATGGCCCATGTCACTGATGACTTTTTTTCTACCCAAAATTGATGAAATGAAAAGGCTTTTTAAAGGAGATTCTTAGCTTTCCACCAATATAAATTATGCTTTACTTTGAATTTAATAAATAATTATTATTCATTTTCTATTTGAATTATGACTAAATTCTTGATTGATAGGCTAATTGAAAAACATCTATAGCTTTCAAACGGTATCATAATTTTTTAATTTGAAACATGTGTCACATTATATGCTTTACATACTATAGGATTAAAAAATAAAGAATTGAATTTCATGAATTTTTGACCAAGTTAAGGTGGTCAGACGTACGAGTTTTTATATTTTTAAAAATTTGTAATAAAAAAATCATAATTAATTATTTACTTGGAAAAAAATTACAAAAAAATATGCATCACATCGAGACATGAGTCTTTTACTTATTATAAAAAAATATTATTATTTTATTGTGGTTAGGGTGGTCAGACAGACACCTACTTCTCATTTTTTCCTTGAAATTTAAGTACTACTACATTGAAATTTCAAATTTTCACCAAATAGATTTTTTTAAATAAACATAAACCTAGTAGTTTAGAAACTACATTCAATTTGCAACAAATTCTATTCTTACATATTTTTGAAATTATATAGTTAACTTATTCAAATTTTTACGTCAAGTTGCCTAACTCTGATTTTTCTGAATTTTATTGCCACTTAAGGGCCTATTTTTTCCATGATGATCCTGCACATGCCCTTTTGTGAAGTAGGTGTCAAACTAGATCTAATTTCTGGATTATTAAATTCTAAGTCTGAATTTCTATTGTTGACTGTCGATGCTCAATTGCAAAACATTTATATATTTTGATGTCTTCAAATGAGGATCGAATACAAGTTTATATGTCAAGAAGAGACACGTCCACTCATGGGACGCGTCCCTTTATTTATGTGGATCCCTCTAACTAACCCTCCAATTATTAATCGGTGGTTAGTTAAATTAACAACTGCATAAATAAGTTCGATTTGAACTTTAATAGTAGACTTGCATAAAATAAGAAATATCCGATCTGGATTTGATTGCAACTATTTATGCAAGATCAGGATCTTTAATGAAGAGCATGAAAACTCGATAATCTACAAGGGTAAATTTTGATTGTAGATAGCATACTTGGGATGTAGAATTCGATTATATATAAATGATGATGATGCATAAATGCAATCATCATTTATATTTGACTGAAGCTACTTTAAATCAACACTCCCTCTTAGCTAGGGAAGATAACTCCAACCAAGTATATATTGATATCACCTTACACATGATATCTGAAGATATGGTAAGATTCTAAAAAGTGTCAAGTCACATGACATTCTTCGTAACACATCTTCATTATGGTATGTGCACTGATATCAAGTCTCGTGATGTCTACCATAATAAATCATGGCATATCCACGAATATATATACATATCCACCATGAATAAGGATCATAATGATTTTCAAATTGATATCAAGTCTCATGATATCTATCAAAATTTCCACATGATACTATCATGACATATCCACATATATCAAGTCACATGATATCTATCATGATAGTCCAACTAATCATTGTAGAGTCATCACTTTACAATGTCAAATACAAGTGTTCATTATTAGAAAGATCATCACCTTTCAATAATCTACATAGGCAGAGAGAGGGCCCATAAATTCATGGAGTCACACACATTACAAAAGAGTTTACACATTAAACATCTTTTACATATATTAGTACAACATAAAAAATTTGAATCTCAATCTCAATAACAAATTGCATTTCAACCATACCAAGTTTCTTCTTGAAGTGTTCAACTTTAACTCTGGAGAGAGGCTTGGTGAGAATGTCTATTGTTTGATCATTTGTACTAATGTACTCCAACTAGATCACATTCCTTTCTACCATGCCTCTCACATAGTGGTAAGGGATCTCTATATGCTTAGATCTATCATGGAATACTGGATTTACTGAAAGCTTAATGCAACTCTGATTATCAATATGGATAATAGTAGGATTCAAGGGCTCACCAAATAATCCCACAAGCCGTTTTTGAAGCCATACTGCTTCTCTTGCCCCCATAGAGGCTGCAATATATTCAGTTTATGTTGAGGTTTATGCCACTGAAGACTGTTTTCTACCGATCCTAAACTGAAGCAACATCCTGATGTGTTTTTCCGATCGGTTACCCTTCAAGCCCAATCTGAATCAGAGTATCCATGTAAATCTAGTTGGATATTTTTGTATTTAAGACTATATCCAGTAGAACCTTGAAGGTATCTAAATATGTGTTTCATAGCAAAAAGGTGAATTTCATTTGGCTCACACATGAACTGGCTTAGGGCATCCACATCATAGCAGATATCAGGTCTAGTGTTAACCAGGTAGATTAATGATCCAATTGTCTGTCTATAGAGAGTAAGATCTACAAATTTTGATTTTGTTGCTGCTTCTTTCAATTTGTGTAAGTTGGTTTCCATAGGTGTAGACATGGGTCTACATTCCAACATCCCAAATCTCTTCAGAATATCAATAGTATACTTTCCTTTATTTAGGATGATGCCATCTGATTTCTGCCAGACTTCTAACTCCAGGAAGTAATGTAAAATTCCCAAGTCTTTCATGTCAAATTTTGAAGTCAGGTCCTTTTTACCTTCAACAATAAGGTGATCTTCTCTTGTTATCAGTAGGTCATTAACATATAAAATTATTATTATCATATCACCTTTAATTACCTTAAAATAGAGATTTGGATCTGCATCATTCTTGGAAAATCCTAGTCGCAAGAGATAGCTGTCAATTATTTCATACCAGGCTCTAGGAGCCTGTTTAAGTCCATATAGAGCTTTCTTCAATCTACATACATGTGAGTCAATTTTATGTATCACAAAACCTTCAAGTTGCTCTAGATAGACTTCTTCTTCAATGGTCCCATTCAAGAAGGTAGTTTTCACATCCATTTTATGGATCTTCTAGCCTTTAGCTGCTATAATAGCTATTACTACTCTCACAGAGGTGTACCGAGCAATAGGTGCAAATGTCTCTTCATAATCAATACCTTCCTTTTGTGGGAAACATCTGGCCACAAAACATGCCTTTTTTTTTTCTATACTTCCATTAGTAGCATGTTTGATTTTGAATAGCCATTTGGAAGAGACAACAAATTTCTCTTTTGGTCTAGGTACTATATCCCATACATCATTTTTCAAAATGGACTAATACTCTTTTGTCATTGCATCCTTCCACACTTGATGTTTAAAAGCTTCCATAACACTAGTGTGTTTTGAACTAATGATCTCATTCATTAAGGCAACATAGCTTGAGAATCTTTTAGCTCTCTTACTTTCTCTAAAAGTTCTTTGGGGGTTGTATGATTCTTGGCTTCTTTAATCATCTTCCTAGCCCAAAGTGGTCTCTTCTTGTTGTTGTCATTGGGATTCTCTTCTAGATCAGTTTGATTTTCACTTATGATTTCTTCAGGATACTCCCTCTGAATCTCAAGAGCAGGTTCCTCTTCTAAGACTTTAGGGGAATCTTGAATTTCTATCTCACTTGAACTCTTTTCCCTTTTGAAGGCAATGCCTTCCTCAAATATGATAGCTCTACTCAGTTCAACTTATTTCTGCCTAGATATGTATATTCTGTAGGCTTTTGAGGTTTCACTATATCCCACAAATACCCCTTTCTTTCCAGAAGGTTCTAGTTTGGATCTCTTTTCCTTAGGTACATGAATGTAGATAGGGAAACCAAAGATCCTTAGGTGACTTATGTCAGGTTTTATACCAGTAAATGCTTCTTCAGGAGTCTTGTTATCTAGATGTGAGTGGGGACATCTATTTTGTATGTAGACAGCTGTCCTGGAGGCTTCTGCCCAAATAGAGGTTTCAATGTTTTGGTCAAACAACATTGCTCTAGCAGGTTCTACAATAGTTCTATTTTTTCTCTCAGCAACACCATTTTTTTTAGGGTTGTAGGCTACAGTAAACTCCCTCTTAATCCCAGCATTTACACAAAATCCCTTAAAGATTTCTAAGGTGTATTCCTTCCCATTATTCATTCTTAGGATTTTGATTTTCTTCCTGGAGAAGTTTTTTGTAAGCTCTTTGAACTCCTTAAACCTTTTAAGGATTTCTATTCACTCTTTACACTTAGGAAAATATATCCAGGTCTTCATAGAGAAGTCATCTACAAATATTACATAATATAACAATCCCACCATGGAGGGTATAGACATGGGTCCACATAAGTTAGAGTGTACTAGTTCTAATAAGTTTTTGGTTTTACTCAAATTGTTTTGAAAGGGGCCCTTTGTATTCTTTCCTAGGGCACACCCTTTGCATGCTCCTTCATGAATTTTTTTCAGTTTGAGAAATCCTGTTACTAATTTTTCTATAGAAGGTAGCATGTGAAAATGAAGGTGTCCTAATCTTTGATGCCAAATTTCATTTGAGTTAGAGGTCTCATGAATGAGGGCTTGTTTAGAATCTGTGCACAATTTGTAGAGATATCCTTATCTTACACATATAGTTTGAGCTTTCTTTATAATGGAGTTCTTTTGCCATGCTAGAACTTTTCGATCCATAAAGGTAACCCTGTATCTATTGTCTTCAACAGTAGAAATGGATATTAGGTTCCTTTTTATTCCTAGTACAAACAATACTCCAGTGAGTTGTAGAGAGAGGCCAGATTTCAAATTTATGGTGCAAGTTCCAACCCCTTTTACTCGATGTGCAGAATCATCCCCAATAGTCACTTCTTCGTCAGTTTCTTCTTTCATAGTATCTAGGTGTTCTCTGAACCCTGTGATGTGCCTAGATGAACCGCTGCCAATTACCCAGTTGTTGACTTTGTTTGAAACTTGACTTGATAGTGCTGAGTAGAAGACAAATTTCTTAGAGTCATATTATGTATTTGTCTTTCCAACTTTACCAAAGGATGCTTGTTGTTTTGTTCTATCAGGGCACTTCATTGCATAGTGTCCATATTGATCACATCTGAAACATTGAATTTGGGAGATGTCTTTACTTTTCTTAAATGTTCCCTTTCCATAAGAATTCTTCTTTCTTTTAAAGTTTTTCTTCTTACCTTTATTATGAGAATTTGTATTTAGCACCTGAATATCCTCATCTATGGTTTTATGTTTGTTTTCTTTTGTCATTAGTCTTGTTTCTTCTTGTAAGCAATCTGTTCTTAGTCTATCAAATTTAGGGAGTTTTTATCTTGCACTAATTCCTTGAACAAATGACTCCCATGAGTTTGATAGGCCACCTAGATCTATTAGAGTTAACTCCTTGCTATCAATTTGATGTCCGACTATTGATAGTTGATTTCTTAATTCATTAATTCTCATGAAATAAGCACTAAAGGATTCTCCCTTGTTTATTTGAACATGATTGAGTTGCCTCTTTAGAGCAAGGGTCCTACTAGTGTTGTTTATTTTAAAGGTTTTCTCAAGGGATTTAAACATTTGATATGCAATCTCATGTTTAGATAGAATAGGTACTATATGGTCCCTAACTACATCTACTATAATTTTCATAGTTTTCTCATCATTCGCAATCCATTGAGATTTCTCTGGATCATTCTCTGGTTCTATTTTTTTTCTTTCACAAATGAGTCTAACTTATTTTCTTTCAGAATCATCATGATTCTTAACTTCCATGAAGTGAAGTTGTTTGCACCTTCAAGACAATCCTCAAATCTGATTACACTTGACATTATGAAGAATGTAATGTGTATGTGATTTCTAGAGAAAGATACAATTTTCTAAATAATCTGATATTTTGATTTGATTCAGATCTTTTCTCAACATGGCTCTCATACCATGTTAAATTAATCAAAATCAAATCAATCAAATTATATTCAGGATGATGAACTTTACCTTTTGTGAAGTTGGTGTCAAACTAGATCTGATTTCTGGATTATTAAATTCAAAGTCTAAATTTCTATTGTTGACTATCGATGCTCAATCGCAGAACATTTATATATTTTGATGTCTTCAAATGAGGATCGAGTACAAGTTTATATGTCAAGAAGAGACGTGTCCCATGAGAGGACGTGTCTCCACAAAGTGGAGACATGTCCGCTCATGGGATACGTCCCTTTATTCGTGCGGATCCCTCTAACTAACCATCTGATTATTAATCGATGGTCAGTTCATTTAACAACCACATAAATAAGTTTGATCTAAACTTTAATATTAGATTTGCATAAAATAAGAAATATCTTATCTGTATTTGATCGCAGGTATTTATGCAAGATCAGGATCTTTAATGAAGAGCATTAAAACTCGATAATCTGCAAGGGTAACTTCTGATTGCAGATAGCATACTTGGGATGTAGAATTTGATTATATATAAATGATGATGATGCATAAATGCAATCATCATTTATATCTGACCGAAGCTACTTTAAATCAATAGGTTCATGTGAGGTCTTTAACTTAGGGAACATTTTATCTAATGTCTCCAAGAGAGGGCCAATCAAAGAATAGAAAATTCACAACTTAGGGGATGTAGTGTGTCGCATCAGAGCACTAAGAGGAATATAATATGCTAAGATAGGTCACTTTCATGAAGGGCCACATTACACCCAATTTTATCAACACAGTGAGAGACTTGTCGTATGAAGTGATAAGGATGCACTAAGAATGAAGGGCAAAGAAAATAAAATGCAAAATAAATGATGCCAATGTATAACCCCCACTTTAAAGGAATTGCTACACACCGTTTTGTGAGAAATTTCTTTAAAGTAGAAGAAGGTATGAGGGAATACGTATGTCACATGCGATCCAAATTAATACATGTCATCCACATCCCAAGATTTCTCTTATACGTTCATGAGCGGTTAACATCTAGTCAAAAGATGCAATGACAAGTGATATATGAGGACAAGGCTAAGGAACCCCTTACCCCCACTTGGTGCAAGGAAAAGGTGAGCCGAATAGGATGAGGGTACATATCAATGAGATGAATCAGGCCCCCTCACATAAGGGAGATCACTAAGCTTTGTGATATATTTTAAGTTTGAAGAGAATGGAGAGAAGGGAGGTAACCCTAAATCTTTCTTGAAAGAGTATAATATGTTAGTTTGTTTCACGTGTCTATTGCATCCATGTGTAGGAGGGGGATTGTATATGATATTATAACAATCTTCCAACTTAAATGAAGGGGTTGTGTGTTTCAGAGAAGGATTGGTTTCAGTACAAGAACATAAATCCTTGTTAGTGTTATGTGGTGTTCCTCCATGAGGGATGGGTGAGATATAGCCCCCATCACCCCCATGGGGTAATGGTATTGAGGTAGAACCAAGACGATCATATAAAACATAGGGTTTTTTTGATTTAGGTTGTGAGATTTCAAACTCTCCTTTAAAGGGAGGTGTAAGACCCCAATCATGACTAGAACTTGTATCTGAAAATGAATTTTTTGTATAGGACTCTTTGGACCAAGAGGGTGAGATTTTGGAATTTTTATTGAAAGGAGGTGTAGAATATAAGGTCCCCCAATGATCATGGAATATTTTTGTTTTAGGTGAAGGGTTAGCATCAACTTGGATAAGTTTGGATCTAGAAATAAAAGGATTAGGGGAGTTGGAAATATTGTGATTAGTTGATTCATGGCTTTGTTCATCTGTGTCAACTATTTATATCTTGTTATTATACTAAATTTCATTGTACGATGAAGGGTAGATGGGACTCCTTTCATAGCATGAATCCATGGTATACCTAGGAGAATATTGTATGGAAGGGGTCCTTGCATGATGTAGATAGAGGTAGGAAACACGACAAGTCTGACCTCAATAGGTAATGTAATCATCCCTAGTGGTTGCCTATTAGCATTTTCAAAGCCACGAATATGAACATCATTAAGTTGAATGAGCTTTTTGTCCATACCAAGTTTGTTGAGGAGGTCCATGCTACAATCATTAATTTCTTCTCCATTGTCGATGAGAGTGTTCCTAACTAGATTTTCATTAATGATCACCTTTATCATCAAGGGATCATTCTTGTGTTGAATATCGAGTGGGGTTAATTCATGCTTAGGGAATGTGATTTCAGATTGGGTTACTTGCATGGGATGAGAGGGAGATATGACATTGTTTGATTTTATGTAAGATTGGATATCATCCATCTATATTTGCAACATTTCTTGAAATAGAAATTTGATTGTAGGTGAAAGTTGAATAATTTTCCATACAAATATATCAGCAGAAGTCTTTTTAAGGTCTTCAACACTCAGGACTCTAAGTTGAGAAAAGGGTAATGGTGTAGGAGTGATGTGTGATCCCCTATATGTTTGAGTCACTAATTTGCAACTTAGTGGCTGCAAAACATTGTTATTATTATATTACATCATGGATTTCAAGATATATCTTAGTTTTTTGTGTGATTCACTAGTGGGAGGGGACTTTGGAACCTCACAAATTAAAGGAGATCCCACTTGTGTAGTCATAACCTCAAGAATCTTTTCTTTATTTGTATGATTTTTTGGTGAAGGGGATTCTAATGGAATTTGATTAACTTCTCCTAGGGAAGGTTTACTGTTTCAAGGATAGATGTCAAGGTTCATTCACACATTCTTGCACCATGATGGGCTTCCTAGGAGGAGATTTTTTTAGGAAAACTACAAACCGAATTTTCTTCACATTCAAAGGTTGGTTCCTCTAAAGGGACTCCATCACAAGTAGGAGAATGATCAATGGTGCAATTTTCATGTTTAATAAGGGGTTCCCTAAGAGAAGGGGGGCAACTAAGATACTCATGACATTCAATGATTGTATTTTCTAGCTATAAAGTATCTCCTTCACAACTAGGAGAGATACTAGGAAAAGGATAAAGGTTATGGTCAAGATCTCTTATGATTGTGTTATCATGTTTGGTAAGAGAGGTAAGAGGAGAGAAACAACTAGGATTCTCATAACTCTCATTAATTGGTTCTTCTGACACCAAAATCTCTGCATCACCAGGAGGAGAGAGATTAGGGGAAGAACTAATATGATTTTTTAGAACATCCAAAGTTGTATTCTCTATCACTAAAACGCTCTCATAGGGAGAAGGTAGGGAAGGTTTCTTAGCATATGTAGATTTGTATGATACTAACATTGTTTGAACAAAAATGACAAATATATATAAACATTTCATGCACTATTGTAGTAATATAAACAATGTAGATACAAATATATAGAACATGTTTATCCAATGTATGCTAAGTTTTAAAAATGTAAACAATGTGTATAAAAGAAGGAAAAGTACTTTTAGAAAAATTATGCATAGTTTTATGAATGTAAACATTGTATAAAGAAAAGTAAAAAGTACTTTTATCAATGTTAAGCACAATTTCAGAAATGTAAGCATTTTACAGATCTAATGATGAAGGTATATCAAAAATGACTACCCTAAATTGATGATTTTGAGTTAGAAGCATAAATCCTATGTTCTCAAAACTCTCAAGACTTATATTATATGATACTAGGAGGCTAAGAAATCACAAAAATAAGGTTTTTGATGTTGTAATGAGTAGTTAAAAATATGAACTGGGACTAGGTTGTCGAGAATGGTGATCTAGTCCCAATAGGGATATTTTCCAAATTTTCAAAAAACATTGAGTGGTTTTAATGTGTTTCAAGCTATATGATGTATTCCTAAGGTGCAAATGCACACTCTTAGAATTTTTCAATGAAAATATATATGTAAAAATGCAGGCTAACATGAGCTTTTCACTAATTAATTATTTTATAAACCCTAGGATGCAAACAATGCAAAATTATAATGCAATGAAAGATTTTTCCTAAGATGTAACTATAAAATAAGAAGATAAAAAAGTTTTGTATGGTCAAGTTCACAAAAATGAACCACCAAAAATATTATGCAAACAAGGGAAAGAGGATTCTCCTTACTAGGCCCCTAGGGTTTTTCACCTAAGGAGCACTTGGTTTTGGAATGATACTCTTCCCACTTTGGTGATATGACTCTTTTTGGTGATTGCATTCACAGGAAGGGGTTATGTATGGTTGAATAGGATTGTGTTGTGTGTGAAAAAAGTGTGGCAAAATACTGAAATGAAATGAAACTAAACTAACTATGAAAGGTAAAGTAATGTAAATCTAAACTACATGCAATGTAAATTAAATGACCTAAATGTATTTAAATTGGAAAGAAATTAGAAATAAAAAAAGTGGTGCACCTGAGTGTTGAAATTTGTAGATGAGGAGCTCTGGAATATTCTAGAATCTATTAGAAATCTTCATAGAGACACTTACACGAGAATGGGTGACCTACTCCTTTTGTCAGGAAAATTTGTTGGAGTGGGTTTCTACCAAAAGGGTATCCAAAAATGTCAAAATCCCCAAAAATTAGGTTCAGAGGGACTAGGTCACCATTGTTGGCACCCTAGTCCTCTTCTGAATTTTCAAGAATCTGGAAGTAGAAATTGGAGCCTTCGGTTTGCACTTTAGATCTTGACAAGTGTTTGGTTCAGATTCTACAAAAAATGGGCCAAAGGAGGTCTCAAAGCTTCAACTAGGGCTTTTCTAACTTGAATTCCTTTAATGAGTTGGTAACACCTTTTATCACCTTTCTCCTTGACAAAGCTACATACAAAAACTTGCAAATCACACATGCAAAGAGAAGACAAATGGTTAGGGTTAAAGAATAGGGGTTTTTCTTACTCAAACCCCATTTTTATAATGAAATCCAAATGAAATAGAGTGAAAGGAAGAGATGATTGAATGACTAAGATAGTGCAAACACTCACCAAATCCTTTGTTGTTGAAGTTTGCAACATGCAAGAATCAACTCCAATTAAGGTTGCTTGAGATGCCTTATGCTTGATTGCTTGCTTAAGAAGCTTGAGTGCAAGAGTGCTTGTGAAGATGAAAAAAATGATCTTAGGGGGAAGAGTAAGAGAGGTAAAATGAAGATAAAAACCCTTATTTATACAAGATATGCCCTAATTTCACGAAAATGTCGCATGATAGGCCAACACTAGGGTTTTGGAGGAACATTCTAGTTAGGATTTTTATTTAATTTTGAATTTTAAGCCAAAAGGGACTAGGTCACCCAAGGTGGTGACCTAGTCCACTTGGAAAAAATCAAGTGGTAGACGGGAATAAAAAGGTGTTAAATGATGTTTATTAGTCTTGCAGCCTCTAGAAGCACACTTAAGTCAGGTCTAAAAGTACATTAAGGGACCAATTTAACATTAAAAAGGGTTTAATTAATGAATATAAGCCTAGGAAAGTGTGAAAATACATTACAACACTTCACAACACCTTTATAAAACATTGTTGGATTGTTATTGATTTGCAAGCATTCAAGGCTAAATCAAGGCAAAACAAGGCCAAAATCCAAGGGAAAATGTCCAAATGAGTGAAAAAGTGTCAAAGACTACACTTTTTGGAGACATAATAGCTTTTTTCATTTTGCATTCCCTCTCTTTCATGCTTTTATTCATTTCAAGGTTTGATTACCAAAATGGATTTTGACCAAGGAAAACCCCCATTCACCCAAAAAAAACAATTTTTCCCTTTTATGTTGTGTTTTCAAATCTAGGTGGAAGAAATCTTGAAGAGAAAATTTAAAGTTGAAAAAGTTGTAATAAAAAATTTCATCTCACAGAAACTCATCTACATAATTTATTTTTCACATTCTGACACTTCCACATGGAAAAATTAGAAGATTTAGATCTATATCTGAGGCTCCCAAAATTTGTGGAAAATCCCTCATAGTGGACCCATTCGCCCCTAGGTGAATGAGTCCCAGTTAGCCTTTAAAAAAATACTTTTGGTGATTGGTAAACATAGTTCTTCCATTCTTAGATCTGCAATTTAACTTCTAGTTCAACTTATTTTGAGTTTAATATTTTTTTTCAAGTTTAATTTGGCATAATTGGGTTAGTTTACTATTTTTAGTATTTCTCCCAAAAGTGCTTGGTGAACCTAACCCTCGTCCTTCAGTCATAAGGAAATTTGTAGATTCACATCTTGAGTTGACTCACCTAAGTGTTGTAAGTCAATTATTTATGTGGATCTCATTTCCTAATGAAATAAGGAAGATAGGTTTATCATACCCCTATTTTGGTACCCCTAACCTATTTTCTTTCATTTCATTTTGGTGAACCCGATGTTTGAGCATTGTATCTTTTTGATTTTGGAGTCTATTTCAGCCCTAGATCTAGGATTTGCATTCATTTGCATTGCATTGAATTGAATATCATTTAGGCTTGCTTAACTTGCATTAGACACAAAAATTTCAAACTGCAACCACCTGTATCAGTCCAACATCTTATAACCATAAGAATCCACTCAAAAATCTATAAATTCATTTTTAAAAACCCTTAGCTAGGACCCATTCACCCATGTGTGAATGAGTAAATAATTAGGGATTTTGCTTGCATTTCAAAGCATTAAATCTCTATTTTTGTATTCTATTTTGGTTTTTTCAAATTTTTATTATAGTTTGCAGAATTTATGTTATCTCAAATTGATCATATTAAGCTTCGTTTCATAAAATTTGGTGCATTGTGTGAATTCAAAATTGCATTTACAAGACATCATATTTAGGTTTTTGATAGAATCATCATAAAATCGTCTTGTTTGAAATCTTAAAATCTAAGAATTTCTTTTTTTTCAATTCATTCTTTCATAATGGACATGTGCATTAGTAATCTTTGGAATTCTTTAATCTCTTTGGTTGATGTTTCAATTTTTGTTGTTGGTAATGATCCTAATGCAATAGAATCTAATCATGCTCAATCCACTCCTAATGAATTTCCTTGTCAAGTTGACATCATAGGAGAAGATGATGACTGTAATGAGGATTTTGCCACCTTTGTTGTACCTCTAGGGTTTTGCACCTAAAGGATAAGGGACAAAGATCTATCACTACATTCAAGAACAAACCCTTGAGACTTCAATGCAAAGGAGATTGAAATTTGTCAAAGGGAGAGTTCTTGGGGATGGAAATTGGTAAAGGGGTTCACCACCAAGTATAAACTTGGAAAACATAGAATGCTTTAAGATGTAATGTGATATGTAGAAGAATATATTAAAATATAATATAGAACAAGATAAAAGGGATAAATAGATCGAGTGCACCTGGAAAATGGCAGAGGATGGAGTGAAGACTACAAATTTTTTTGAGATTCTAGAAAATTTGATATTTAAGCCTCACGGGACACTTGTGCCAAACTAGGTGACTTAGTCCAATTTCAGGAAAATTCTTGAAAATTGCATCGGGGCGTGTTTCAGCAAATGGGTATCCAAATCCACGAAAATCTCTGAATAGCTAGCACAATGGGACTAAGTCACCACAACTAGGGAAAGTGTCCACTTTGTCTTTTTTCTGAAAATCTGAAGGTGGAAATAGAAGCTCTTGACCTACACTTTTTTGTTCTTCCAAATATTTAAACTAGAAACCTTTATTTCCAACCTTTAGGTGTTCTCCAAGCCTCTCTTAGGGTTCTAACAACCTTGAATGGCTTTGATAAGTTTTTGACAACATTCCACACCTTGCTCTTTGATAAATCTACAAACAAGACCAACAAATCACACAAAGAGAGAAAGAAATGTTGGATGTTAGGGCATGGGGGTTTTCCTTGGTCAAACCCCTTTTAGGTAATTAAACCAAAATGAAGAGATGACAAAATAAAGCATGGAACAATGGAGTTAAAACCTTGCCTTGATGATATATCTTGAGTTGTTGTGCAATAATGGTTGAAGAATCTTCCCTTGAATGCTTGCTTGATGACTTAGAATGTTGAAACCCTAGATTGGTTGAGAAGAATGAAAGATGATTGATTGAGAAGATTGAGTGAATGAATAGAATAGAATAGAATGGGGGTCAAAATTAGGGGACAACCCTTTAATTATACATGATTTTCCCTAATTTCTTGAAAATACCATATCACAGGCCGACCTTAGGGTTTAGAGAACAATATCTCACAAAAATATTAAAATAAATTTGAATTTTATGCCAAATGGGACTAAGTCGCCCAAGGTGGCAACTTGGTCCCACCAGGGAAATTTTTCTATTTGTTGGGAATTAAAGTGTGATTAGTGATGCTTAAAAGGATTTTTCTCCAAAGCACACTTAAGTAGGGCCTATAAGTGCATTAAGGGGCCATTTTAACATTATAAAGGGTCAAATTATTCATAAAAAAAACCTAGGAAAGTGTGAGAGTTTGTTACAAATCCTTACAACACTTTGAAATAAGGCTTGGTAAGAGGTTATTAGGTGCATTATAATATAAAGGTCCTATAAAAGTGTGAAAGGGGGTTACAACACTTTAAAAAACTTTTACAAGACACCATAGAATTCTTATTGATTCACAAGGGTTCAAGACCTAATGTGAATGTTTTGGCCACATTACAACATTCAATCTAGGAAAAAATAGGTGAAAAACCACAAGAAAGGCCCAAATGAGTTAAAATATCACTAGCCATTTTTATACATTACAATGACAACATGCATGAATTCATAAACACTTGTTTTTAAAACCTTGAGAACAATCCATCATTTTACCCTTCTATGCAACAACCAACTCCTCTTACTATCCCACAACTTGTGATGTTTGGTCTTTTACATCCTGAGATTAAATCACAAACTAAGCCTAAACCTCCAACAATGAATGAACCTAATTCCTCTAACCAATTGCATATATATCCATCTTATGTTAATTAAGTGATCAACACACCCATCAACCTAGAAGATTCTTATGACCAAGGTTTTAAGATCTTAACTAACCAAGGATGTCACATAACTAATGAGCATGAAATTCACAAACATTTAGAAGAAATCCCAATTGAAGATACTAAAGTGCTAGGATATCAAGATCCTTCTCCCTCAACATCTTCTAAGTATACAAATGTCCTCCTTCATAATGATCAAATAATTTCTCACAAGGATGATAGGATCATTTTAATTCCTTCTCCATCAAATCTACCTCAACAAGATCCTCAAAAAAGCAAGAAATCCAAACCTTATAAACTCAAAAAAATTCCATTCCTACATTCTAAAACACAAATTGAACGAAAAATGGAATATAGATTCTTCATTTAGTGTGGATTACATTGACACCTCCTAGTAAAAGAAACAATCCTAAAAACATGGATTATTGTACATATCATAGAACTCTTGGGCATCTTACTCATGAGTTTCATGCCTTAAAGATAATATTGCATGATTTTTATCCTATTGATCATGATTTTTATGACAAAATGGCTAGCAATTACATGAACTTTGTTCCTTATCATGTAATAGTTGTAGGAGGGTGATCCCACAATACTGGTTTACAATTTTTTGGCAAACTGGACACTGAACTGATTTTTTTTAACTAACTCTTCACTTTCGGGCTCCTATAGTGGCTAAACCATGAGGAATTTGAAGAGGATGCAAAATATTGATTTGTGATGTTTTGTCTATAGATTCTAAATATATTTTTTTCAAAAAATTTGGAATCAGTTTGCACTTCTTTTTCCATCTCCTTCAAAAACTATCTTTTTTTAAAAAACAGCATTTTTAAGGAGTGACGCTCACTGTATACAACATAACCTTTTTTGTATGAAGGATAAAATTATAATTTTTTGAAATTTATATTTTTAACTACGATATCTAGCACTTTCATTTAGTTTCATAGTGTTTTATAAAATATTTTTTCCTTAATCAAGTTTCAAAGTCAAACCGATTACAAATGAAACATACGTGGTATACAACATAACTTTCTCTGTATGTATCAAAATTCCATTTTTATTTTTTTAATGGATCAAGGAAATCAATACTCAGCCTAAACATATTTTTTTAAATTTTATTTTGATAACCTGCTATTTTTCCACATGTACAGAATAGAGAGCTTGATTTTTGGTGAAAAACCTATGTTTAATAAAACTAAAAAAATGCATACATAAAAAATCCAAAAAATATTAAAATTATATTCATTGGATAGCTCATTATGAGGACTACCATGATCATTTGAAATAAATTTTAATTGAATTCATTTGATCCCCCAAAAGGTCAATCAAAATTGAATGTTTATCAGCATTTTGATAGGTGTAAAGGAGACTCCGTTGTAGGTATGGTTTAAAAATAGCGGGGTTCTATCCAAGGGGGTGTAATCTAAGGTGGTTTGATCAAACCCTCTTCAATTGGAATCCTTAAAATGGAACTTTTAAAGGATTAAATCAATATATTTTATAAAAATATGTGATTTTCGTAAAAATTAGAATCTCCTAGAAATTGTAAACCAGCTTTGTGGGATCACCCAGGATCATAGCATACTCACTATTGCATGCTTTATATTCATTACAAATCATTTTTTTATTGCAAGAAGCACATTCTCATCACTCATCCCAGCTCATTCTTGCCTTGCACTTAGTGGGGGCAAGGGGTTAGATAGCCTTGTCCTAGTTCGGCACTTGATGTTGTCCCTTTGGCTAGTTGTCTTTCTTCCACATATACTGAATAAGATTGGGATACAAATGAACTACTATACGTTGACACGTATGTCCCTTGCTATTCTTTTTCTTTATTTTCTTTTTCATGTTCTTTGTGAGATTGCATTTGCATCATGTGATCCTCATACTATTTTGTTTGATGTATCTCTTCATGTGCAATCCTCTATTTGTATGTACATTCTTCTATATGTTGTAAAAATTTATCTTTTCTTATATGTCTTGTGTTTTCCTTTTGAGGAAGATGCAAGGCGTCGAGACATTTAGGTATCTTCCATGTTGAACCAAAATATTTTTCTTTGTTTTCACTCTCTATGTGTCATTCTTCCTATTCTATGAGTATTTGGGGAATGATGATGTTTCCAAGCTCTATAACAACATTGTAGCACAAACTTACTAACCCCAAATTCATAGATCCCTTATGTGTTTGGGATTTTATTTTTGGGACAGCTCCTTCCTCTCTTTTTCATGACATAGCTTCATTAGTAAAAGTATGACTTGGCATAGGACTTTCCAAATAAGCTCTCATGTCTTCTTTGTTGATGTTACATGGCAGCATCAAGCTTCTATTTCTAGCCCAGTTTGTTTCATGCAGAACAAATTAAATTCATAGCCTATTGGCTATTTAATTTGTCAAGGCAATTTTTATGAAGACACACGCCACTTATCAAATAATATTTTATTGTGAAATTATTATTATTATTATTATGGGTCGACTTCTCATTTAAATTTTTGTCCCTCTCAAGAGACATATTTCTTGATGGCCGACTTCACACCATGAAGGGGTGTGATCTCTCCTTAATTGTATATATATATGAGATCTTTCTTCATGTTAAGAAAGGATTTTATTGATCAGAATTCACATGTATAGAAGGAGTTCGTATCTGAGCAGAAAATCATCAAGTTGTAACAGTAGATCGATTTCAAGGAGAAACATATTCATTTGTATTTTCATCTAGGAGAGGTGAAATTATTCATTGTATAACAATAGGCATTGTGTTATGCCTGAGTTGTAAGCAGATTTCTGCTCTTAACATATCAATATATAAGAGATATATTGGTTGGGTTTTTCTCCCTCAAGTTGGATGGTTTTCCCAGGGTATCTTGTTGTGTTCTTTGTCTTATGTGTTTCATTTTCTGATTGCTTTTCATTTTTTATCCTAAATCTAACATGGTATCAGAGTGGGTTCAGGGAATTCAATCAGTTTGTCTAAGCAACACTGTAGGCTGAAAGGAACTCAATGAATTATTGTCATTAAAAGAGAGAACTTGGGCAAGCTGACTTCGATCTCAATGATTTAGTATGTATCATTGAAAGAGGCATAAGGATATCACTACAGTTGATTCTTCTATGAGGATTTGAATGTGCCAGGAGAGTGGAAGAACCGATTTCATATGGATTTCACATAAAATAAAATAATCATGGATGGACAAATGAAGTCATGAATTCTTTGGTATGCTAAGTCAAAATCCTCTACTATCGAACCTTGATCTGGGAGAATATAGTGGTGATCTCAGGAGATCAATTTCTAATTGGTGGAGCCTCTAGCTCATGCATTACTCAGGCCACTCTCATAACTATAGTAGCAATTGCAGTTGCACCTTTTTGGAGAGTTGACTAGCGTAGATACTCATTGCAATCATCGTATACTCCTGTGTGTTGATCGATGATAGCCTGGCTTCCTATGGCACATTCAGGATAGCTCTTGAATGATGGCATCTGCAACTGGCATAGATTCGCTAATATATTTATTGTGAACTAGATCAGGTTGATAGCCCTCTATTTTGAGATATTTCATCATTTCATGTAAATTTTTATTAGTTGTAGTCATGGGAGTTATTGCAAGCACACTCGAGATCAATCTTTAGTAGTCTATGTGAGTAGCCGATTTATGTGGTAAAGAAGTCACACAAGAAAAGTCACAATAGACCAGTTAGGAGGTGCCTGCTTGGGAAGTATCAATGAGTCCAATAAATAGTTGGTGATTTGTTGATATTATAGGGAGCAGCTCAAAGTCTAAGAAGAGTTAAAGAATTATCCGTCAGACCATCGTGGCACTAAATTCTCCTCTCTAGCATCAAAAGGAGGAACCATTGTGGAAATAATTCATACGTTACTAGTACATTGTGTGCCTACCTCATGCCTTATTCCCTTCAGGCGTATTCATCTTATTGTTCTTTTTTTATCTGTGGCTACCAAATTTAATTGAAAAATTGGCCATCAGGAATAGCATGGAAACCAGGGACGTCAGAGCCTTAATCCTCAAGTCATCATGGCATTAATGTGTTTGATATTGACAGGGTTGAGTGAAGGGACTTGTGCTACCTAGAAATTAAATTAACACTGTTATGGGAGTCATCGATTATCAACTCGTGTGAAGGACTGACTTGCAGTGATTGACATCACTGAAAGGGCAGAGAGAACAAATATTATGATAATTGTTTAAGGATATTGATCCCTCATTTTTTCTGTGTATAGGATTCTGATGAGATAAGTATTGCATGGTTGAATAATGTGCATGAATTTTTTATGTAGTTATTAATTCATGCTATAACATTGAGATAGTAAATCATGTATGCCTATAGAATTGCTATTTCTCTTCTAGATAGTTGAGTTCTATGAACTATGAGTAATCTCTCCTTAATGCTTATAGGACAAACCAAGAAGTGTAATAGATTTCTTTCAAGAGAAGAAGAGCCTGATGCATCCTGTAGGCTGAAGAATGGAGTCATAGCTTGCAGCCATAAGACTGAGTTGGTGGCTGAAGACATCTCTCAAAGAGGAAAAACCTATTTAGGTTGTCTTTGTGATCAATTCTTTGAAGATAAGGAATTAAAATTTAGAGGGAGTTATGTGACTCGCTAAGAAGAAGTGAAGGTTGCAGTGTTGCAAGTTCAAGTGCCTAAATCCTTGAAGATCCTCTTCAGTAGTTGAGATCAGAACTGCTCAAGACTGTCAACCTAAATTTAACATTGGTAGCTCCGCAAACCTATTCAGAATAGAGTGATATGGGATGAGGTTGAAGAGGATAGCCCTGAATCTCTACAAAGGTGTGCACTAGAAACCATTTCTCTAAGGCAAGTGTTGTAGGAAACCTTGGACGAGGAGGTCAAGAGGTTGATGCAAGTACTTGGAGATTCAAAGGGAGTCTATTGATCCAGTTGAGCCTTTTGGAACATAGTGATGGGCCAAGAGATATTGTCATAGGTCATTAGCTAGTATGGAGGGATTCCATGGCTGAATAATATCAATCATTCTTCAAGAATGGTATTGATTCAAACCTGTACTTCAAGGTAATTAATGGTGAGGCATTAATCTTGGTCCTTTATGTTGATGATCTATTTCTTATTAGAGAAGAACATCTCATCATCAAATGCAAGAAGGAGTTAGCTTCTGAGTTGAGATGAAGGATCTTAGATATATGCATAACTTTCTTGGCTTAGAAGCATGGCAGAAAGTGGATGAGATCATTCTGAGTCAAGGGAAGTATACAATTGACACCTTGAAGAGATATGGTATGATGGATTGTCAATCCATTTCTATGCCTATGGAGACCAACTTTCAAAAGCTTAAGATGGCTACAACTAGTTCAGATCTGGTGGATCCTACTATGTACAAGCAGTTGACTGGATCATTGATGTATCTAGTCAATACTAGACCAGATATTTTCTATGTAGTGAGTGCACTTAGTCAACTCATGTGTGAACTGAGGCAAATACATCTAGTTGCAACAAATAATATCCTAAGATACTTGCGTGGCACAGTTGGATATGGCTTGAGATATTCTTCTGGTATGGACTTAAAGCTCCATGGTTATATAGATTCTGATTGGGTAGGTTGTGTTGCTGATCAGAAAAGCACTTCTGGATGTTGTTTCAATTTAGGGTATGTTATGATCTCTTGGTGTAGTAGGAATTAGTCTTTAGTGGCACTAAGCATTGCAGAGACAGAGTATATTACAGCATGTGTAGCAGCTCGAGAAGCAATGTGGCTTTGAAAGCTCCTTGTAGGACTGTTTGGACAATCATTGGAGCCTACTATCATTCATTGTGATAATCAAAGTTGTGTGCAGCTTTCTATCAATCCAATGTTTCATGAAAGAATCATACATGTTGAGATCAAATATCACTATATCAAAGATGGTATTGAGCAAAGCAATTCAGTTGAAATACATTAGGGTAAACCCATAATAGTGGTGTACAATTTTGATGAGGAAGGAAATTTGTAAAAATGCTCACACATTCAAAATTTCATGTTTTTAAGGGTTCGTTCGAACTAGGGGGTTCACACAAACCCAAAAGAGGGGTTCGATCAAACCCCTAGTTCAAGCGAACCCCCTTTTGCATGCTGGGTTCGCTCGAACCCTATGATGTCATGTTTCTTCATAGAAATGAATGGAAAATTCAGAAAAATGGGGGATTCAAGTGAACCCCCCTTCGAACGAACCCCCCTTTACCCTTTCGAGCGAAGGGGGGTTCGTTTGAAGCGAACCCCCCTTTTTTGCCCTTCTCCCCCTCTTCCACCAAATTTTAGCAGATTTCTGCCCTTTGAAGCTTGGGTTGAGGATGAAAATGGAGGAGACTTCACAAACCCAACTAGAAGATGGTAGTCCTCAGAATGAGCTATCCAACAAATTAAATTTTAATATGTTTTGGTTTTATTATGTATGTGTTTTTTAGTTTTATTAAACATAGGTTTTTCATCAAAAATCAAGCTCTTTGTTTTGTACATGTGGAAAAATAGTAGATTATCAAAAAAAATATTTTAAAAATATGTTGAGGCTGGGTATTGATGTCCTTGATCCATTAAAAAAATAAAAATTGAATTTCTATTCATACAAAAAAAGTTATGTTGTATATAATCCACCTATGTCTGAATTGCAATTGGTTTGACTTTGAAACTTGATTAAGGAAAAAATATTCAATAAAAAACTATGAGACCAAATTAAAGTCCTAGATATCATAGTTACAAATCTAAATTCGAAAAAATTAGAATTTTATCCTTCATACAGAAAAAGTTATGTTGTATACGGTGAGTATCACTTTTTAAAAATGTTATTTTTTGAAAAAAAACTAGTTTTCATGGGAGATGGAAAAAAAAGTGCAATCTAATTCCAAAAATTTTGAAAAGAATATTTTTAGAATCTACAGACAAAATGTGATGAGACTCTAGTTTGCATCATCTCCAAATTCCTCACGGTTTAGCTGCTATAGGTTCCCAAATATTAAGATTTAGTTAAAAATAATAATTGCAGTGTCTAGTTTGGCCAAAAATTGTAAACCACTATTATGGGATCACCCATTAGCACTGATGAGCAGACGACAGACATTCCCAGCAAGCCTCTCTCTAGAGTAAAGTTTGTGTGCCTCTAAGACAAGCTTGGTATTGTGGAGAATGAAGCCCTAGCTGAGAGGGAGACTCAGCTTCAAGGTATGTGCAGGATCATCATGGAAAAAACAGGCCCTTAAGTGGCAATAAAAAGACAGAAAATCAGAGTTAGACAACTTGACGTAAAAATTTGAATAAGTTATCTATATTATTTCCAAAAAATGTAAAAATAGAATCTGTAGCAAATTGAATGTAGTTTCTAAACTACTAGACCTTTTTTTTTTTTTAAATCTATTTGGTGAAAATTTGAAATTTCAATGGAGTAGTATTTAAATTTTAGGGTAAAAATAAGAAGTACGTGTCTGTCTGACCACCCTAACCACAATAAAATGATAATATTTTTTTATTTAGATATAAGTAGAGGACTCATGTCCCAATGTGATGCATATATTTTTATAATTTTTTTCCAATTAAATAATTAATTATGAATTCTTTATTACAAGTTTTAAAAAATATAAAATCTCGTCTGTCTACCCACCTTAACTTGGTCAAAAATTCATCAAATTCATTTTTTTTTTTTAATCCTGTAGTATGCAAAGCATAGAATGTGGCACATGTTTCGGATTCAAAAAATGTGATACCGTTTGAAAGTTATAGATGCTTTTCAATCAACCTATCAATCAAGACTTTATTCATAATTCTAATAGAAAATGAATAATAATTATTTATTAAATTCAAAGTAAAGCATAATTTATATTGGTGGAAAGCTAAAAATCCCCTCTAAAAACCCTTTTCATTTCATCAATTTTGGGTAAAAAAAAGTCGTCAGCCACATGGGCCATCATATGGCTTACATATCGACACTTTTTGGCCCATCATGATCCAGCACATACCCTTCAGTGATCTTCTATGATTTTCTTTAATGCATTTCTCTCTATGTCAGAGATTTGAGGTGCAAGCCCTTGTTTCCACCCTTTGGGAGTAGCCAAGGTGGATGTCATGTGTGTGACTCCATGACAACATCACGTGAGAGAGTCTTTGATGGTTTTCTTGTACTTGTGTTTATTCACCTTCTAGGAGTAGCCATGGTGAATGTCATGATGAGTTGATGACATCACATTGAGTGATGGGCACTTGTGCAAATATACCATTCATGGGAATAGCCATGATGGTTGATATCACTATGACGTGATATGCCATCACGATGAGGTGATATGCTCTTTTCCACACATTGGTGTAGCCATGGTGGTTGACATCATGATGAGGTGATATGTTTCTTTTCCACATATGGGAGTTTCCATTGTGGTTGACATCACGATGAGGTGATATGTCTTATACAACTGGAAGTATCCTCCCTAGTAGAGAGGGAGTGTTGATGTTACATGGCAACATCAAGCTTCTACTTCAAGCCCAGTTCATATCATGAAGAATAAATTAAATGCATAGCCTATCGGCTATTTAATTTGTCAAGGAATTTTTTATGAAGAGACACATCACTTATCAAATAATATTTTATTGTGAAATAATTATTATTATTATTATGGGTCGACTTCTCCTTGAAATTTGCGTCCCTCTCAAGAGATGTATTTCTTGATGGCGGACTTCACACCATCAAGGGTTGAGATCTCTCCTCTTTAATTGTATATATATATGAGATCTTTCTTCATGTTAAGAAAGGATTTTATTGATCAGAATTCGCATGTATAGAAGGAGTTCATATCTGAGTAGCAGATCAATTTCAAGGAGAAACATATTCATTTGTATTTGCATCTAGGAGAGGTGCAATTATTTATTGTGTAACAATTAGCATTATGTTATGCCTGAGTTATAAACAGATTTTTGTTCTTAACATATCAATATATAAGAGATGTATTGACTGGGTTTTTCTCCCTCAAGTTGGAGGGTTTTCCTAGGGTATCTTGTTGTGTTCTTTATCTAATGTGTTGCATTTTCTTATTGCTTTCATTTTTTATCCTAAATCTAACATTCTTTATTGTTAGTAGTGATTATTTTCTATTTTAAAGTAAATTTCTCACAACAATGGTGTTAAAAATTTCTTTAAAGTGGGAGCATACATTGGCATTATTATTTTTGAAAAAATTTACATTCTTTATGTTTCATTGTGTGATTTTCTTACTTCTTGTGATGTGTCTTTTTCTTGGTGGTGTCATTGGGTATTATGTCCTCTAGGAGTGTGACCATTCTTGGAATACAACTTTCCTCTTAGTGGTGATGCTATACATGTTGCGTTCTCTAAGCTTTGAATCTTTTATCCTAGACTTGTCCTCTCTTGGAGAAATTAGGCATGATGTTCCTGTTACATTAGGAACAATGTTCCCTATGAGGAGACCTTACACAAACTAAGAAAAAACCCTTTGAACATGTTTAATTGTAATTTTTTCAATAAGTGTTTAGCATAACTCAGCTTGCTAACCTTGTGAAGCTCAAACCCTTTTCAAGGCAACCAAGCATACCACACTTTTATTTTTAGTGGAGCCTTGCCTTGTTTGTTCATAGGTGCTTAGCATAACATAGCTTGTTAGGCCTTATTAATCTCAAAGTTTTATTTTGTTTTGTGGTTCCTTACTAAAGTTATCAAAGATACAACTTTGGTATGGTATGGGAGCCTAATAAGATTCTCTCATTTTCCACCACTTTTTGTTTTATTTTTTAGTGCTTACTGAAGATACCAAAGATATATCTTTGGTATGGTATAGGAGCCTGATAAGATTCTCTCATTTTCCACCCCTTTTTGTTTTGTTTTGTGGTGCCTTATTGAAGATATCAAAGATATAGAGCTTTGGTATGGTATGGGAGCCTAATAAGATTCTCTCATTTTCCACCCTTGGGGGCTCACCTAGTGGACAATCAAAAATCCATTAGCATATGTGAGTGTGCATGTTGTTTGCATAGTGGATAGCTAGAGTTCCACTTGTGAACAGTTTTGGACAAACAGTTGAGGCTTGATCCACCCTTTTTTGTGTTTTTACCTTTCCTTTAAGTCTTTGATGTTTTATGATTGAGTATCTTCTCATTACTACATACATATGTTTTGATTGTCTATTTTAGTGTGACTTTGATCCAAGGTCATCCTCTCACTAAACTGGGAGCTAAATGTCGTAACAAAAAATGTATCCCTTTACATTTTCTCGCTTGTTTGGGCCCTCCTAGTTAATTTGGACTTAATTGTGGCTTAATTTAGTGTTGTAAGGTGTATCCCTTTACACTTTCACACTTATTTATGGCTCATTTAATTAATTGAGCTTAATTTTTCCTTAATTGGCCCTTTAATTCATTTACCAAACCTATTTAATTATATTTTTCAAAGAGGAAACTCGACATTCATTAATGCCTTAACATAACACTTCTCATTGAGAAATGTGTGTCCTAGGACTATGGACCTAGGACCCATTCACCCATGGGCGACTGGGTCCTCCCTAGACATTAGGACCTAAATTTAAATTATGTTTTTGGTGGTATTTTAACATATTCAAATTTGTGATTCAATTTTGACTAGTGATATTTGAATTTTGGGAAAGTAAGGATACATATCTATAAATATAAGATTATTTCACTACATTTCACCTAGATTTTCAAGTGCTCAATAACAAAAGCTAAGGTTGTGATCAAAGGAATTGAATAGAAGATTTATTAGTGTTTTATTGCAGCATTCAAGATCCAATTGTCACATCAAAGTCTTCTTGCATCATGCATGTTTTTGGATCTAACATTGTGACAGGTGTCATGATCAAATCAAGCATTTAAGGCACTATTTCAAGAAATATTCAAAGTTCAAGATCCACATCCATTGAATCCATTTCATATAAGTTGTAGATCTACATTCCAAGGCTTATTCAAGAGTTTTTTGAGTGGTAACATAGCTTTGTTCATTCTTCATTCACTCTTTCATGCTTTTATTCATTTCAAGGTTTGATTACCAAAACGGGTTTTGACCAAAGTAAACCTCCATTCACTAAAAATAAATAAAAAATTCCCTCTTATGTTGTGTTTGTGGATCTAGGTGCAAGAAATATTCAATATCTCTTGAAGAGAAAATTTGAAGAAGTTGACAAAGTTGCAAAAGTTGTCATAAAAGTTATCATCTCACAGAAACTCATCTACATAATTTATTTTTGAAATTCCAACACTGCCTCATGGAAAAATTGGAAGATTCAAATTTGTATCAAAGACTCTTGAAAGTTGCGTAAAATCCCTTGTGGTCGAACCATTCGCCCTTGGGTGAATAAGTCCTAGTCAGGCTTTGAAAACTCACTTTTGAGGACTAGTAAACATAGTTTTGTCATTCTCAGATCTACAATTTAACTTCAAGTTCTTATTATTTTGAGTTTAGTATTATTGTTTCAAGTTTAATTTGTCATAATTGGGTTAATTTCATTATTTTAGTTTCTCTCCCAAAAGTGTCTAGTGAACTTGACCCCCATCCTTGAGTCATAACTGAAAATTTGTAGGTTCACACCTTGAGTTGACTCACCTAAGGGTTGTAAGTCAATTCTTTGTGTGGATCTCATTTTCTAATGAAATAAGGAATATAGGTTTCTCATACCCCTATTTTGATACCCCTAACCTATTTTCCTTCATTTGAAGTCCTAATCTTATATTTCATGAAAATAAGGAACCCTATCTCAACCATATTCTATGTGTGCACTATACTATAAATGAAACAAAAAAGAGAGAGACAATATGAAGTAAAATGAATATAATTAGTATGGTGGGTCAAATAGTAATGTGGAAGGACAAGGATTCAATGGCTTTACATGAGTGTGTTGAGAAATTAGTTGTTATTAAGTACAGAATTTTTAAAGTGGGGGAAAATATAAGTATATATGAAATTAGGAGATAGAGGAATGAAGGTACATTCCAAGGAAATATTAATCAAGTAAAGTGAATATTGTTTATTGATGGATTATTTTCTTTCATTTTGTTTTAGTTTTCTAGATGAGTGCAATATTTCAGCTTAAATATGCTTTCTCTGTCTTTTTTTCTTTTATTTTTGATAGGGAGACGTCAACCCCATGCAACTAAGAAGATTCAAGGGCTCATCACTAATGTTTAGACCAAGAGAGTATGGACATCATGCATGTGGAATAATGGTATATATGATATGTGTTTATTTTAAAATACAACATTTGATGATGAAAGAAAGGGGTGATTCTCCTATAAGTATCTATAATTCATTAATGATATCAAATATCATAAAATCTATCTATGATATTTAAAAGGAAAATTTGAATGAATAATCTTCAAAAACAAATTCTTTAGAGCCAAGGTTGATAATCAAATTTAGTCCCTAATATTATGAATATCAAATGTAGGCACTAAAAATATAATAAACAAGTTGCTCTATTTTAATGAGCATGAATTTAGATACTCTATGGTTTTTATTTAGGTGTCATTTATTTTTAATTATTTACAATCCTCTATGGTCTTGCAATAAATTTTGGATGTGCTAGTAAAATTGGTCAATCGGTTCTTTACTTTTAGATCTCATTACAATCATTAGGGACCATGGGTTATGGTTTCCATAGAGTATATAAACCTTTACAAATATATTAAACATGTAAGAGTATTATATCAGAAATGGGTTCGAGAGTTTTGTCAAATTGGGAAATCACAAGATTAGTGTGTATCTATGGTAGGTAAATTATTCTTATAGAAATGTTTGTATTTGGTATTCAGTTGTGGGTTTAGTATGTTTGTAATAAGTTTTATGTTCTATATTGAGATACTACTATCTAGTATCAATATACTAGATTTTTTTCCAATTTCAATAAAGGGAAAACAAGAGTGTATGCAAACCATCATTGAAATACTGCATAGCATGGGGTACTACATAGAAGGCTAAAAATGAGTGCAAAAGGATTAAACTAGAATGTGAGGGATCAAAATCTCAATACTAACATGAATAATTAATATATATATGACCTAAGTTATGATAATGACTTATAAAAACATAAAATTCATCAAAATTAAAAACCTAAATTTTATTTATATAAAATTTAATTCAATACATATTAAACAAAAATGCTAAACCTTGTGAATTGATAAAAAGGGTTATTTTTTTTAGGAATTAGGCACAAAACTCACAGAATAATGGATACCCATTTATAATCAGTACATGTTTAAGCATGATTGCCCATTCCTAAATGGGTACCTATTCCTTCAAGATTTTTTCAAACCTAAAAATTCCACTAAAAGTGGAACCATTAGTTAGCAATTACCTTGTAGTTGATCTAAGAAGATAATTCACTAACTTGATCCTTGGGTTCTTCATTATTCTTTTCATCCTTATTCATATGAACCAAGATGGTCTATATTGTAGTGTAGAGAGACTCATTTCTGGTGGCTCAAGTTGAAATTTTGTAATAGGTAGTCCCAAGGTTACATGTTTGCTTCCTCTTTATCTACCATTGGAGTTTCCACATGTGTGGTTGTAAATCCCTAAGCATCCTTGGTAACTATGGAAAAAGTTTATTTTCTCTTTGGCTTAGGCCAACCCTTAAATAATTCCACCACTCCACAGATGTACTTTGTAATATGTCAATACATCATTTGTCTCTTTGCTATTGTAGATCTCATCCATACTAAAAACCTCAACCTAATTTGTACTGATATTTTGATTTTATGTGTTATGGGGTGGAATTAGATATCTTTGAGGAGTGGAGTGAAAATATCTTGAAAGAGTAGAATGAATCATTATGGAAGTTGTACTAGAGAGGAAGGAGGTAAAGAGTTCACCAACTAAATTGGAGTATGGGACTCCTCCAAAGAATATAAAAAAATGTTGCATAGAACCTTTTCCTCTTGTGTTGTAGTAGGTATGATGGCTTCTTCTTGTACTAGTACATCCTCCTATCATAATTCTATCAACCTATCATTCCCAACTTCTTTCTTCGTAGTGCTGACCTATGGAGGAGAAGGAATTGGAGTATATGGAGGAGGTGAAGGAGCATGTAGAGGAACTAATATTTTAACTAGAGTAGAAGGTATCTCTTGAGTTGTTAGATTTCTAGTCCTTATTTTCAGTTTTCCACCTCTTCTTCATCTTGCTAAAATATAGTATGCGCAATGAGAGATTCATCTTTCTTCCTCTTGGCCTTCCTGTGTAGACTAGTGAAACATGGCTTCTCTTATTCTTTTGTTGTTATTTAGGCCTTGGGAGGTTTCTACTATTGAAGTTCAAGATCATTAATCAAGGATGCCTAAAACATCTCCTAGTTTTTGTAACCACCCATTTTTCTTTGGCCTCAACTAAGGAATTTTCTAATATCTCCCATGATCTTCCATTCATCATATATTGTCTTTGGGAGATTTTCAAGGTCACACCCTTTGATCAATGGGATTGTCATTTGACAATAATCTCTTATTCTTACTTCATGTTCATCCAAAAAGTTATCTCAAAACTCTTCCATCGTTAGAATAGGAACAATGAAGGAACCAATCAATGGCTCAATATTCCCTATGGGAACATACCTGTCACTCACTTTATAGAGATACATTGTTAAATATGTCATTTCTTGCTATTATGTATTTGCATGTTGAATACTAGAGCAAGAGAAACCTCCAACCTTGATGGGGAATGAGTTTATTACCTTATGTTTGCTATTAATTATCCTCTGGATCTCAATGACTTGTTTATAGATCTCTAGAAAAATAATTGTCACTAGGTACATGGGAAGTTTATATGGTACTCTATGAAAGTTGAATAAAACAATAAAAAAAAAAATTGTCAAGTATGAAGTGGAGTATATAACAACCACCACAACATCATATGAAGTGGTTTGATTTTAAAAAATAAGAGTTACAATAGTTAAGCCTCTAAACTATAATAGTGACAATAAGAATAATATTAAAATTGTAAGAAATCTAAGTTCCAATACAATAAGAAGAATTGAAAAAAAATTGTCATCTAATCTAATTTAATTTAGTCAAAAGAAGATATAACATACAGTTTTTGAGGTTGAATAATCAATTTGACTTTAAGAAATGTAGATATGGAAAATATACAAATTGATCCTACACATTCGATTTTGATCTTACTAACATCAGTTCGTCCTGAATCATATCTTTCTAATCATCTCATTTCATCTCTTAATTAAATAAATCAAATTTATCTAATCAAGTCATCATCTTTTGTTAATTAAATAGACCATTTTATTTAATTAATTCTATAATCTCTTTTTTAATTAAATAATTCACTCTATTTAATTAAATCTCTAAAGTCATCTCTCTGAATTAAATAAATTAATCTTTATTTGATTTAATCTAACACCACCTTCTTTAATTAAATAAATCAATTTTTATTTAATTAAATCTAAATTATTATTCCTCTCAACTTTGATTTAAATAAATCCTAAAATCTAAGTCAAAATTGTCAAATCATCTAATTTCAATCTAAATTAATCAAATCATGATTAATCCTGATCCTAATCACTCTAATCCTCTAGATTTTGCAACTTGCACAATTAATCAATTTATTTGATTTATTAATTCATCAATTTTCATTCAAAAGGGCAAATTTTGTGGAATATTCTTCCAATTCAAAAATCCCTCTAAAAGGGATGAGTACATCCAACAAGGCATTAAAGGCCTCTTACATGTCATTTGCCTTGAGCCAAGTGACATTTACTCCATTCCTCTCTCCCTCCAACTTGACATTTCATCAAATTCAAATTTGAATCTAATAGCATTTATGTGCACATTCATCAAAATGTGTTCATTCCTCTTCCAATCACATCTTGACAAGTGACACAATGTCATTGGTCCATCTTTAATCCCACATTCATTCTATTTCACATTCCACCATCCTTATTTCTTATAAATAGAGAGTTTCTCTATTGATTTTAGGATCCATAGTATCATCCACAATCCATGCAAGCTTACTATACTCAATTTCATTTGCAACTTCATCTATTTTCATCATAGTTTCATAGTTTTATCAAGGTTATTGGCAAATTGCATCAAGAAATCAAGAATCATCATCCAATTTCATCAAATCACATCAAGGAGTTGGGAAAGGGCCATTTTCTACACATAAATGGCACCAATTCCCCCATGCAATTGAAAGTTTGCTCATTAGAATAGGATTGAATTGCTTTCATTGTGTTGTTCTTCATTTGTTTTCCTATTTTGATGTTTCAATCTAATTTCATGGGGAATGTTGCTTCTATCTTGCATTTGGATTTAATATTGTGTTTGTCCTTTGTGTTTGTGCAGGTATAGAAACACCATTCACAAGAAATATACGTATTTTTTTTAAGAAAGTAAAGAGGAGCTGGAATGTCGAATATGTAAGGAACAGACATTAAAAAATTAATGTTTAAAATGCATATTTATAAATAAAAAATTAAATTCTCGTAATTGCACAATTAAATTTCATATAATTAATTTTATTTTATTAAAAAAATATTATTTAATTCCTTGATGAGAATTTCATGTTTTTTTGTTTTTAAATAAAAGTGGCTAGCCACTATATATTTATATATTATAAATTAATAAGATGTACATTTGCTAGCTCAAGGGGCATACCGGGAGGAAAGAGCCAGTGAGAAAACCTCTAGTTGTAGCCCAAAATAGAAAAGCAGAATAACTAATTGTTCAAATTACAAAGAGATGACTATTTACAATCATATCAAGATCTATTTATCCAAGATTATAATCTTGTAGATTATACCCGATAGACATAACAATTAGAAGGTTGAAGGCTTACATGTTATTACAAAATCTGCAACACCTGCAAAAAAATTATTCCATTTCTTTTTACTCCTCCATCTGCATGAAGTCATTCAAGTTATCACCCTGTTCTTCATTACCTTCTTCCTTTAGCTGAGAGTTTACAGCTATGTTCATGTCTAGAATATAAGCAATAGTAAGCCTCATATTGTTAGCACCATGTGGCTGAGTTTGTACCACAAAATGAGATCCTTCATGGGCTGGAGAATGCACAAACCTCAAATTTATTTGCAATGGAGATGCTGCATGATAACAATTATGATGAAGAAGAAAAGAAATGTAATGAAATTTCTCCCTGAAGCTTTCAGTCATATCCCTCCCCAACTAGTGAGAGAATCTTGATAATGCCTTATTCAAGTGACTGGGTCAGAAAATTCTAAAGATAACATTAAAGCATCATAAGCATTAACAATTGCTTTGTTATGAGGTAAAAGATGAGGAGGAAAGATACTACCCACATAACCTTCTCCACGTGAGAAAACATATTTTTGAGCACTAGAAAGAATTGCCTCATTTTCCAAAAATATGGCATTTACCATTGTATCAGCTATGGCATTAACTGAATCCAAGCACTGTAAAATATTCATGATGTTAGATAAAAAGATGGAAATAATATTTGATGGAAAGATCAGCCTTCTTGATTTAGGATGTAGAACCTCGCTCCCAATTATGCATTTGAAACATTTATAATCACAAGGGCAGCGAAATTTGAAAACAATTTGAAGATGTCACATATCAAGTTTACCAGTAATTGGGCTCTCCCAGCTCTGAACTGGGAGTCACATTCTTAAATTTTGCGGGAGATAGTCCATTTATTTACCTGCGACAGACGTTGAGTTGTCAGCTAAACAAAACAATCTTTGATTAGAGCAAAGATAACTAAGCCAGGTTAACTTGTTCGATTGAGATGAAAAGGTAATTCTATCCATATATATAAGCATACAACTGCCTTGATCCTTGTAAGCTTACCATCTTATCATGACAAAGTACCTTGAAAGGCTTAACACAAAGTACCGAATGTGTTAAATAAAATTATCAGATTTATTTTGACAACATATGATAGACATCGTACCAACAATTCCTCTCCACCTGGTACGGGGAAAAACCAAAAATTTTGCCATGTGATTTTAACTTGAAACTGCTTGACACCCTCATCGTGCCATCCTTAAGAATATGTTAAAATTATAAATACCTATACTTGATAAAATGATTTAAAGAAACCATGAAATACGAACTTTATCAAAGCTTGTTAGCAGATATTTAAATTGTACTCATTCATAACATATAATCATTCACATAGCAACCCAAGCTTGCCTTATGATCTCAGCTTCGTACTTTTTGAATCACACTTACTCAATGATAGTGACTTGCAAGAATGGAAGGGGTCAAAATCAATCAACACCATCTTCTAATATTGATTCTTAATTAAAAGCCAAAAGACTAGATGAAGATTGATAAAATTTGGATGAGATTATCAACAATAAATGTAATAGTTGAAAGTTGAATAAAAACTTATGAACTAGCACCTCCATAGTTGACACTTCCAACTAAATTTTATTAAACCACTTGAATACCTTTTGCTCAAAGACATATTTCCTCTTTTGATGGAGTTCTTCAAGCATAATCACTTTAGATGGTAAAAGAACAAATCAAATCAACTACGGAGACAATTTGGAGGATCCACAGTCCCACTAGTTTTTCCCTGAGCGTTCAGACAGTAGGACTGAGCTGGACCCCCTGAATTCAACCTCAATGATATACTGCTCAGTGTTATGTCTGTGCATGCTACTGTACTACTGCATGCAAATCTCACCGCCACTGGTGTTGATGAGGTGCCGGATATTCCACTGTATGTTACATTAGATATTTTAACAGCAGAGGTCTGCAAACACAATATAAACAAGAACTTGGGCTTAACAAACTAAACACATAAAACAAACATACAGTAGTATTGATAGAGTACAGCGTCTTGCAAATGCTGTTTATATTATCAAAAACAAACTAACTGGATTAATATATGCTCAGCATGATTGTAGTCCAAATATTTAAATGTATACCTGATTAGAACACGGTTTGGTCGAATCACAATAGTATTGATCAATTATAATTGGGTTTGCCACTTTAACCATTGTCACCTTCTCAAATATTATACCACTGGCTGACCCTGATCCGCCCTGTGATATCATAATATTTAGAGAAAATGATTTCATCTGTTGAGCATTGGTTTAGTACAAACTAGAAAATAGTGTAACTTACAATTCCTGAGATATGTATTATAAATTTCAAAGGACTTGCCTGCCATGTTTTGATTCTTAATCCGTTTATAGTTCCAGTCAAGTTGGCCCCGTTTACGTGCACAGTGGAAACATGTGCTTGACTGTTTCCTTTCCCGAGGCTTCCCACACTGTAAGTTCAAGTATTTTATCATGATATATCTTAAGAAAAGATGATAGTCACATTATACCATAGAAAAATGCACAATCTTTCTGAAGTTACCTTATACCGTGACCTGGGCCACATGTAAGATCTTGAATGTAGATATTATTTGACCCATCACCAATGGCAATGCAATCATCACCTGTGTATACATAGAAATATGAGTATCGTCCACAATATTTGTGTAGGAAATCCAATAGATTAAGACTTATTTATATACTCATATGGTTTTGAGTTAACGTATAAAGGCTTTGATGAATCCATACCCGTGCCTATAATGCTGCTTATTATGCGAAAGTCTGTAGACTGGCCACTTATGTCAATTCCATCTGTGTTAGGACTTGTACCTGGTGCATTTATTTTCACAGAAAGGATTTGGATGCTTTGACTGCTAGTGAAAGTCAAATGAAAGCTAGGACTGTTCACTATTGATAGTCCTTGTATTGTAACCTGGCTGCCACCATTAAACTGAATGGCCTGCATATGCACAGTTTCAAATTTAGTATTTCACAAACCCACTTGTAGATTGGGGACTTTGTCCTTAAAAAAACCTGACAAATTTAAAAATATAAAATTGCGAAATTATCAGGAGCTTACACATTACAAAATTAACATTCTCCAAGAAATTATGACAAGTTAAAGAATGATTTTTATCTGTATTTGTTTCATATTGGGCATTTTATTCTCCTAGATCATCTATAGTCTATTGAAGATCCTAATTTGGTAATTCATTCTCTTAGATCATAAAGAATACAGTAGTACATATATAATTCTTCACAGAAGCATAGGAGACAGGTAGAATTACCGCTGGTACATTGCCTCGTTTTACATTTCCCTGTCATTAAAAAAAACGTATATGAGATGACATGAATAGGAATGCAATTATTCAATGCTATGAAATATTTTTGAATTTGATTGTGTAAAATTGTTCATTAACATATTCAATAATTCAATATTAAAATAAAAAATGTTAAACCATAAAATATGATCAGAAATTTATTAAAAGAATTCAAAATCAAATCCCAAACATTTCATGTTATCATCACGAACTCTTAAAAAATATTTTTAGTTAAACAATTTATCACTCGGATATCTACCATAAACTTTCAAAAGTTTGGCATGACAAAACGAAGTATATAAACTCTCAAATTAGGCAACTTTTATAGAAATTTGGAGGAACAAAAAAAAGAAGCATTTACTTTCGACCACCATCTACTTCCTTGTCCATCGATGGTTCCACTCCCTTGTAACGTAAACTGCTGAAGTTTGTCAAATCTCAACCATAAGGTTTTGTCTTTCCAACTGTTTGGATCTGCAGGTGCATTAATCTTTCCATCTACCTACAAATACAACATATAAATTATATTATAAATCTTTACTCTTGAAACTCATGCATTTGAGTTAAGTTATATACCTGAAATATGAATCCTGCTTCACAGGGCCCTTGAAAAACCAAAGTGTTTACAAGATATGTCTTTCCAGCTGGCACTAACAAAGTTGCAGAGGATACTTTACAAGCTGCATTCCATGCCTTGTTAAATGCCTAAATCAAAACAACTATTGTTAAATCAGAAAATAAATTGAAATTATGTTAGTGGAGATAATAGAATTAAAGATAATGAATAGTACAATAGATTAAGGGAGCCTCTAAAGTGTCTTAAAGCAAAAGAAAGCCAAATAAAAAAGATAGAAAAGGCTAACCAACAGGGGTTTAACAAAATAAAGCAAAAAGGATTGAAAATAAGTGAAGTTTGACAATAAGGGATATCAAGAGTTAGAAATAATAATAAATCATCACCTGAGAATCATCATTCACTCCATCACCCACTGCTCCATATGATTGGATATTAAATGTCTGCGCTGCATTGCCTCCTCCTGCTAAAATGCTGATTAAGATGAAATATAGAACCAAATCAAAAAAAAAAATGCAAATTTGCCATTACTTTGTTAGAGAATTACAATTCCTTTTTTAATTTTATTTTGGTATACACACCATTTAATAGTGCTTGCTAAGAGGTTTGAAATAGTAAATCAGAAATCAAAATTATTTATTTTTTATAAAATTAATATTTTAACCATTTTAATTTATCTAAAGTAATTAGATTATAAATAAATTGACAATATCTAATAGAAAAGGAAAAATCAGTTATCTTGTTTTAATAAGAAAAATTAATTCACAAATTACTAATAAGTGTTAGATGATTGTGTTTTGATTGTGTATGTTTTAATGCAGCTTTTTTTTATGTTTGTTATGACTTGTTGCTTTTTTTTGTGTCTACTCTTCCTTTTAATTGCTGAGATTCATTTTTTTTTTTCTGATATTGTAGTAAATGATTAGGATGCTTTCAAAAAGATTACTTCTTTTTTTATTGAAAAATAAATATTTAAAAAACAAAAAAAATAAAAGCAGTTTCTTATGACAATTTTTTACATCAAAGGTGTTCCTTATATGAACATTACCCGCTGATTTTAATGATCCATGGTGGAGAATGTGTTAGAATGATGGTTAACCATTGAAAAAGATCTCATCTTGATGAATTCAATATAAAATAATATTAAAAGAATAAAACACTCTATAAAAAGAAAGAAAACAAAGAATAAATACCCTTTCTACATTTCCACCAGAAAATATGTTTTAAAGATAAAAACAAAAAACCTTATCTAACTAATCATTCCACTTTATACAAAGAAACAAAGCAAAGAATTAGATATAGTTTCTAATTTTCCATTAATATTTAGAAGTCTATAAATCATATTATAACGGGAATCAATGGTTCAGAATGTGTTAACTTATCAAAATAAAATAAAAAACTTTTTAAAAAAAAAAATTATTTAAAACAAAAACAAATTATTATACTCTACAAATAAAAATCTATTATATTTAAAAAAAAAACAGATTTAAATCATTTCAAATCGCATCTTGATGTGCAATAGGTACGCTGATACTTGAGAATGTGGAGAATGATGGTTGACCCTTGAAAATTATCTCGCAGATGAATCCAATATAAAATAAATAAATAAATTTAAAAAATAAAACACTTTATACAAAGAAAGAAAGAAAAGAATCAATATTTTGTGTTTTATTTTTTTAATATTATTTTTTACTTAATACTAATTCATCCAAGGGTAGATCTTTTTCAATCGTTAAGCATCATTCTAGAACATTCTCAATGGTCCATATATTTAAAATTGATCTATTCTATTATAATGAAAAATAGTCTAATTTTTTATAATTCCTTAAAATAAATTTAAGTATAAAAAATATAATAGAAAATATTTATCATTATCATTAGTCATGATGATTGATTTTTTCTTCCTTATTAATTTTCCTTTCTTTTTCGATTTAGTGGGGATCTAAAGAATTCTCAGAGGTCCATATATTTAAAATTGATCTATTCTATTATAATGAAAAATAGTCTAATTTTTTATAATTCTTTAAAATATATTTAAGTATAAAAAATATAATATAAAATATTTATCATTATTGTTAGTCATGATAATTGATTTTTTCTTCCCTATTAATTTTCCGTTTTTTTTAGATTTAGTGGGGATCTAATTTCTTTAGATGGATTGTATTGGTGTATAATGCACATAAATTACAATATTTTTAGATTTGACTTAAAATTTAATCTAATATTTCAATTTTTAAGGATAACAATAAAATGCATAATATATTAAATTATTAGATACAAAATTATTTTAAATATTTGATTTTACCTTTTATTATGTCAAAGGCTTTTTTATATGAACATTACCAACTGATTTAATGATCAACATAAAAAAATGAAAATGATATTAAAAAAAAAAACATTTTATAAAAAGAAAGAAAGCAACGAATTAGATATTGTTTCTAAAATATATTTTTTAGAATATTGTTAATTTAATATTTTGAAATAAAATTACATTTTATATATTTAAATATTTTTAGTATAAAATTATAATATTTAGAAATTATATATTTAATATTTATATACACTATAAGTCATTAAATATAAATATAATATAAATTTTAACATATAATATAAGTTAAAATATGAAATATATTATAAGTTTAATATTTATCTATATTTATTTTCTTATTTTAGATTATAAAATATATATTTTTAGAATATTCTTAATTTAATATTATGAAATAAAATTATATTTTATATATTTAATTATTTTAGCATAATATTGTAATATTTAGATTTTATATATTTTATATTTATATATACTATACATTATTAAATATAAATATAATTTAACTTTTTACGTATATTACTAATTAAATGTATTATAAGCTTAATATTTATCTATATTTATTTTAAATATATAATATATTTATTAAAAATGATTGAAATATTAAATATAGTAGAAGTTTAATATCTATCTATATTTATTTTTAAAATATATAGTATATTTATTGAAAATATGTAGTATATTTATTGAAAATATATATTCAATTTCTATTTATTATTACATATTATATGAAATATGATGCATATTATTGAATATAAATGTTATATACATACACTTCATTTTTCTCTCACTCTATTTTTATCTCTCTACTTCTATCCCTTCTCTACTAGTTTTCTCTATCACCTCCTATATCTCTCTCTTGTCCCCTCTATATATTTCTCTCTCTACCTCTCTCTCTATATCACTTCCTATATATTTATCTTTCTCTCTCCATCTCCCCCTCTCTCATTGTACTCCTCTTTCTATCTCTATTTCTCCCTCTCCCTCTATCTCTCTCCTTTCATCACTCTCTCTCTCTATGTTTATCTATCTTTCTCATAACACTTTTATATTTTTCAAGTTATATATATCTCTATCCCTATCCCACCTCTATCCTTATCACTCTCTCTTTCTATTTCTCTCTACTTTTCTCTCCTCTATCTATTTCTCTCCCCCCTCTGCCCCCCTCCCTATATCTCTCCATATCTCTCTCATTCATATACACACACTGCCTCTTTAGATCCTTCCCCACCTCTATCTCTATCTTTATTTTTTCACCTATTTATACCTCTCTCTATTACTTATCTCTACCACCTTATTTCTCTCTCTCTCTTACCCCCTCTATCTATATCTCCCTATCTCTCCCTCCCCCTTTCTATCTATATCTCATTATTCAGGGCTCTGCTTCTATCTCTTTATCTCTATCACTCCTCTCTTTATCTCTTTCTATCTATATCTCTCTATATCTATCTCATTGTATCTCTCCCTATACATCTATATCCTTTCCCTCTCTCCCTTTTTTTCTCTCTATCTTATTCACTCCATCTCTCCTACTATATATATTTATCTTTATTTCTCCCTTGATCTCCCTCACTCATCTATCTATCTCTTTCCATCTATATCCTTCTCTACATATATCTACATATCTACCTATCTCCCTATCTCTTTCTCTCTTCCTATCCCTCTCTATCTCTCTATGTTACCCTCTATAGATATAGCTCCCCCTCTCTCTCCCTCTCCCTCTCTCCCCCATCTTCTTCTATCTCCCTCTCCCTCTCTGGACCCCCTCTTCTTCTCTCTCCCTCTCTACATATGCATCCCTCTTCCCCATCTTCTCTCTCTCCATCCTCTACCTATCTCTCTCCCTTTCTCTCCCTCCCTCTCTCTATCTCTCCCCATCTCTCCTTCTCTTGCTCCATCCATGTCCCCCTATCTATCTTTATATCTCAAACTCTATCTCCCTTTATCTTCTCATATATCTCTATGTCTATATCTTTCTCTTCCCATTTATCTATCTCTCCCTCTTTATCTATCTCTTTAGATATCCCCCTATTCCTATTGCTCTCTCCATCTACATTTGTCTTTCTCCACTTCTCTATTTTTTTCTCTCTTTATCTCTCCCTCTCTTCCCCTCTCTATATATCTTCTTATGTCTCTATATTTATATCACTCTATCTCACCATATGAATCTCTCTCTATCTCTCCCTCTTCCTCTTCCTCTTCCTCTATATCTCTTTATCTCATCCTCTCTATCTCTCCCCCTCTATCTTCCTATCTCTCTATATATTTATTTCTACCTCTATCTCTCTATATATCTATCTATTTGTCTCCCTCTTCCTCTCTCATTATATATTCATCTATACCTCTATCTATGTGTCCCACTCTTCCTCTCTCGATCTATATTCCTCACTCCCCCTCCATCACTAGAAATGTCTCCCTCTCTCTAATTATCAATCTCTCTCCCTATCTCTAGAAATGTCTCCATCTCTCTATTTTATTCACTCCAATTGTCCCTTCATACTTCTACTCTCTATATTTATCTCAGTCTCTCTCTCTCTCTCTCTCTCTCTCTCTCTCTCTCTCTCTCTCTCTTTATATCCATATTTGTGTCGACATATATCTCTCTATCTCTTTATCGCTTTTCCTATCTCTCTCTATCTCTCTATATCACCCTCTATCTATAATACTCCCTCTCCCTCTCTACCTCTCTTCTTCTCTCTCTCAAGTTAGTGCAGGATCATAAGGGTCCAAACTAGGCTCTTAAGTGGTAATAAAACTTCAGAAAAACAGAGTTGGGAAACTTTAAAAAATGGAAATGAGAACAGGTTATCAACATAATTTGAAAGATATGTAAGAACAAAATTTATATAAAATTGAATTTAGTTTCTAAGATACTAGTCCTCTTTTAGAAAAATGTAAATCTAATTTGTGAAATTTCAAAATTTCAATATAGTATACCAATTTTTTAGGAAAAAAATAAAAATCAAGCATGTATGTCTAACCAACCTAAGTACAAGAAAAAAATAATATCATTTTTTGAAAATTTTAATATAAGTAGAGGACACATGCTCGGATGTGCTTAATTTTTTTTGTAATTTTTTTCCAAGTAAATAATTAGTTATGATTTTTTTATTAAAATTATTTAAAAATATTAAAACTTGTTTGTCTGGCCACCATAACTTGGTCAAAAATTTATGAAAATCATTTTTTCTCTTTTTGATCCTATAGAATGGGAAGCATAGAATTTTCCACATGATTTGGATTCAAAAAATGTGAAATCATTTGAGAATTATAGATTTTTTCAACCATCCTATCAATCAGGACTTTAGATAGAATGCATGTAGAAAATCAATAATAATTATCTATTTAATTCGAAATAAATCATATCTTATATTGGTGGAAGGTTGGGAATTTTAGCAATAAATCTTTTTCATTTCATCAAATTTGAAAAAAAAAATGTCATCACCCACTTTTGGGTTATATTGCCACTTTTGGGAACCACATGATCCTACACTCACCCTCCCTCTCTACATATATCTCCCTCTTCTCCATATTCTCTCTCTCTCTCCTCTACCTATCTCCATTTCTCTCTCCCTCTCCCTATCTCTCCTCATCTCTCTATCTCTTGCTTTGTCCCTAACCCCCAATCTATTTTTATATCTCAACCTCTCTCTCCCTTTATCTTCTCGTATATCTCTATATCTATTTATTTTTCTTATAATATCTCTCTCTCTCCATCTCTATTTGTCTTTCTCTACTTCTCTTTATTTTTCTCTCTCTCCATTTCCCCCTCTCTCAATATCTCCTTATAACTCTATCTTGATGTCACTCTATCTCACCATATATCTCTCTCTAACTCCCCATCTTCCTGTTTATCTCGTTATCTCTTCATCTCCATCTCTCCCCCTCTATCTCCCTATCTCTCTATCTTTGTTTCTTTCTATCTCTCTCTATCTAATTTTCTCTATCTTCCACTGGTTAAATATTTTCATCTACCTCTAGCTATTTTTCTCACTCTTCCTCTCTCACTCTATATTCATCTCTACCTCTATATTCCTCTCTCCTCCTCCATCTCTAGAAATGTCTCCCTCTTTCTACCCATCCATCTCTCTCCCTATCTCTGCCCCCTCCCTCTTCATAGACCTTGATTGTCTTCTTGATTCAAAGGTTTTCTTTCTCATTTTTATAGACCTTTGTTTCACAAACAATATCATTTTCCAAATGGTCAACCAATTGAACTTATGTAATACACAAATTTATATTTCCCAAGTTATATATATCTCTATCCTTATCTCTCCATCTCTCCTTATTACTCTCTCTTTTTATTTCTCTCTATTTCTCTCCCCCCTCTCCCTCTCTCTCTATCTATTTATAAATATATATATCTCCCTCTCTATATCTCTCCATATCTATCTCACTCATATACACACACTCCCTCTTTATCCTTCCCTACCTCTATCTCTATCTCTTTATTTTTTGCCTATCTATACCTCTCTCTATTACTTATCTCTACCACCTTCTTTCTCTCTCACTCTTTCCCCATCTATCTCTATCTCCCTCCCCCTATCTATCTATATCTCATTATTTCTACCTCTATCTCTTTATCCCTCTCTCTCACTCCTCTCTCTATCTCTTTCTATCTATATCTCTCTCCCTATACATGTATATCATTTCCCTCTCTCCCCCTTTTTCTCTCTATCTTATTCACTCCATATCTCCCTCCATCTCTTCTACTCTATGTATTTATCTTTATTTCTTGCTCGATCTCCCTCTCACTCATCTCTCTATCTCTTTCCATCCATATCCTTCACAATTTATATCTCCATATATATCTTCCTATCTCCTTATCTCTTTTTCTAAACCTCTATATCTCTCATATGTCACACTATATCTCTCCCTCTCCCTCTCCCTCTCCCTTGCCCCCCTCTTCTTCTATCTCCCTCTCTATAAATGTATCCCTTTTCCACATCTTCTCTCTCTCCCTCCTCTACCTATCTCTCTCCCTTTCTCTCCCTCCCTCTCTTTATCTCTCTCAATCTCTCCCTCTCTCTCTCCCTCCCTATCCCCCTATCTATATTTATATCTAAAAAAATTCTCCCTTTATCTTCCCATATATATCCATATCTATTTCTATCTCTTCCAGTCTATTATTGTCTCCCTCTTTCTCTATGTCTCTAGATCTCCCCCTATTAATATCGCCTTCTCCATCTCTATTTGGCTTTCTCTACTTATCTCTATTTTTTTATCTCTTTATATCCCTCCCTCTCCCCCTCTCTATATCTACTTATGTTGCTAACTTTATATCACTTTTTCTCACCATATACCTCTCTCAATCTCTCGCTCTTGCTCTCTATCTCCCCCCCTCTATCTTCGTATCTCTTTCTATATTTATTTCTCCATCTATATCTATCTATTTGTCTCTCTCGTACTCTATCCTTCTATATTCATCTCTACCTCTATATATTTGTCTCACATTTCCTCTCTCACTTTATAGTTATCTCTACCTCTATATTCCTCTCTCCCCCTCCATCACTAGAAATTTCTCCCTCTCTCTACCCATCCATCTCTCTCCCTATCTCTAGAAATGTCTCCCTGTCTCTATCTTATTCACTCAAACTCTCCCTCCATCTCTTCTACTCTATATCTTTATCTTTATTTCCCGCTTGAACCCCATTGAGCATTCATCTCTCCATCTCTTTGTATCCATATTATTTTTTACATATATCCCTATCTCATATCTCTTTTCCTATCCCTCTCTATCTCTCTATATCAATATATATATATATATATATATATATATATATATATCTCCCTCTCCCTCTCCCTGTCTCCCCCTCTTCTTCTCTCTCCCTCTTCACCAACTTCTCTCTCCCTCCTCTACCTATCTATCTCCCTCCTCTACCTATATCTCTCTCTCATCTACCTATCTCTCTCCATTTCTCTCTCTCCCTCTCTCTATCTCCTCATATGCCCATCTATTTCTTTGTCCCTATCTCCCAATCTATCTTATATCTTAGAATCTCTCTCCATATCTCTCTCTCTCTCTCTCTCTCTCTCTCTCTCTCTCTCTCTCTCTCTCTCTCTCTCTCTCTCTCCATCTCTATTTGTCTTTCTCTACTTCTCTATATTTTTCTCTCTTTATCTCTCTCCCTCTCCCCCTCTCTCTATATCTCCTTATATCTCTATCTTCATATCACCTTATCTAGCCATATATCTCTCTTTATCTCTCCCTCTTCTTCTTTATCTCTTCCTCTCTATCTATCCATCTCTATCTCTCCACTTCTATCTCCCTATCTCTCTATCTCTTGATCTCTCTATCTTTATTTCTCCCCCTATCACTCTTTATATCTCTGTCCTTTTTTTCTCCCTCTTCTTCTTATGTTTAATATTCATCTCTACCTCTATCTATTTTTCTTACTCTTCCTCTCTCACTCCATATTCATATCTACCTCTATATTCCTCTCTCCTCCTCCATCTCTAAAAATTCTCCCTATCTCTCCCACATACCTCTTCATAGACCTTCATTTCCTTCTTGATTCAAAGGTTTTCTTTTACTCATTTCTAGAGACCTTTTTTGCACAAACAATAACATTTTCATAATGGCCAGTGATGCAGGAGCATCAACATGAGGAGACACAAACACAAAGGCAAAGGACCAAAGATAAAAATGTGAGGAAGATGAAAATTACAAATAATTGTTAAAAGGGAGTGTGACAGAATATTTTATATTTTGTAATGTTTAATAATATAGTAATGTAGGCTAATTCTAGAAGTCTATGAAGGAATGAGAGATGGAGAGAACTGAGTGAATAAAGGGAGAAATATTGTTGAGAAGATCATGGAGAATTTAGGGAGAGAGCATAGGAGATAGTTATGGAGATGTTGTAGGAAATAGTTGAGGGAATAGTTAGAACTAATTTTCTATATTATTATGTTTGTTATGGTCACCTTATATTATATTAAGGCACCATTTATGCAACATGGAACATATGGGAGGACGATTAAAATGAAATATCAATTTGATTTTGGAAAATATCTTAGAAATTTGGGTTGATAATTTTCAAGTTTCTTTATTATTAGTTTACATAATTTTTATCCACGCACTCAGTTGTTCATCAGCCAGCCAATTGAACTCATGTAATACATAAATTCATACTTCCCAAGTTATATATATCTCTATCCCTATCTCTTCCTCTCTCCTTATAACTCTCCCTTTTTATTTCTCTTTCCTTGTATCTCCTCTATATATTTCTCCTCCCCCTCTCTCCTTCGCTCTATATCTATTTATAAATGTATATCTCCCTTTCTATATCTCTCCATATATCTCTCACTAATATACACACACTCTATTGGAAATATAGAGCCTTTCAATATGAGCATGAAGTTTATATAGTTTGATCTTTTTGTTCCTATGTTGTCATTGATTTCAGCATGGTGAAAACTATATAGGATGATTACTTGGTCTACCATAATCTATTCTCTATTGGAAGTGTTCTTTACTGATGAACTAGTGTGTTGGTTTTTGAGTCCATAATTCACTGCAAGAAAAGATATGACTCTGATATGTTAACCATGTTATTATGACTCTTTCAGATAGCTATATCTAAGATCTTGAGAAGTTTTTCATTGAGAGAATAAAGTTATCATTGATAGAGTTTAACCTTGTACACTACAGTTGCTTCTCTACTCTACATATCAATGTGGGAGACTCCACATTTTCCTAAGAAGAACATTCTATTTTTTTAGTTCCAATGGTAGTCTTTATGATGGTAATGTGATGAGAAATTTATGCAATACCATATTTGGAAAGTGTTTTCTTTGAGAAGTGTATGTTGGTTTGGAGTTTTGTGTTGAGGTCCTAGTCTCGGCCAACCTAACATATGACAAGCATTAAGAAGATTAAATTTACCTTGTGATTATTTTTCTATAGATCTTCACCAACTTGATATAAAGCGCTACATGGAAAAATGCTTTAGATCTTATCTGGTGTCAACAAGAGTGTTTTAGAAGTGATCCCTATTGGATATTCAGAAGAATATGAAGATCTAAAGAATAAGCTAAAGGGAGTGAGTGATTGTACCAAGAGTCTAAGGAAAAGATGTGAAGAAGCCTATGATCAAATAGAAAGGGAACATGATGTTATCACCAGACTGCTACAACAATTGGAAGAAAAGAAAAGAAATGAAGACTGCCAAAAAGTTGAAAGCCAAGAAAAGATGGATGAATGTGTCAAGCTCAAGCAAGAAATGGAGATTTTGAGATCAAATCTAGAAAAGGAAAAATGGTTTGAGGATAAATTCAAGGCAAGCTCTACAAGGCTTGATGAGTTGATTATTTCTCAAAGGCTTGTGATGGATAAAAGAGGTTTAGGGTTTGAAGAGGGACATAGTTCAAAAAAATAGTAACCTCCTAACAAGAAGAATCAGTGTAAAGATGGGAAAATCAAGGACTTAAGAAGAAATACCAAAAGGAATCCCATCAGATAACCTAATGCTCAAAGGTAATTATCTTTTAATGATGCATATTATTCATGCAATAAATTTGGACATAGGGCAAAGAATTGCAAAAGTAGAATGAATGATAATTTATCATTCTCCAGAAAATGTTTTAAGTGTAAGAAGTTTGGACACAAAGCTAATCAATGTGAAATATAGTTTGAATAAAATAAATAATGGAAGGAATAATTTTGTTTATTATGATTGCAATAAATCAAAACATTCTATTAGAGTCTACAAAAACATAAGGAGAGAAAATGAACTAATCATTTATTCAGAAGAAGTGAGGAATGGGATGAAAAGAATCTAGAGAAAGGAAGGAGAATTCAAGCAAGCTAAATCAGAATCATTAGTTTTATATGTTTCATCGTATGATGTAGATAGGTGATCCCACAAAGCTGGTTTACAATTTCTGAGAGGAACCGATTTTTAATGAAATCACATATTTTTAGAAAATATAACGATTTAACCCTTTAAAATTTCCATTTTAAAGATTCTAATTGAAGAGGGTTTGATCAAACCACCCTAGATCAAACCCCATTGGATAGAACCTCGCTAGTTTTAAACCATACCTATAACTGAGTCTCCTCTACACCTATTAAAATGTTGATAAAAAATCACTTTTGATTTACCTTTTCGGGGATCAAATGAATTTATTTAAAACTTATTTTGAATTATTATGGTAGTCCTCGAAATGAGCTATCCCATGAATATAATTTTAATATGTTTTGGTTTTATTATGTATGTTTTTTTTTAGTTTTATTAAACATAGGTTTTTAACCAAAAATCAAGCTCTTTGTTTTGCACATGTGGAAAAATGGAAAATTATCAAAATAATTTTTTTTAAAATATGTTTGTGCTGGGTATTGATGTCCTTGATCCATTAAAAAAAAAAAATTGACTTTCGATACATATAGAAAAAGTTATGTTGTATACAGTCCGCCTATGTCTGAATTGCAATTGGTTTGACTTCGAAACTTTATTAAGGAAAAAATATTCAATAAAAAAATATGAAACTAAATGAAAGTGCTAGATATCATAGTTAAAAATCTAAATTCGAAAAAAATAGAATTTTATCCTTCATACAAAAAAAGTTATGTTGTATATGGTGAGCGTCACTTTTTAAAAATGTTGTTTTCTGAAAAAAAACAGTTTTCGTGGGAGATGGAAAAAGAAGTGCAATCTTATTCCAAAAAATTTGAAAAAAATATTTTTAGAATCTACAGACAAAATGTGATGAGATTCTAGTTTGAATCATCTTAAAATTCCTCATTTGAGTCAGACAATGACTAAGGGGGACAAAATTATTAGAAATTTTAATAAACCCCTCATCAATACTTGATGTCACATCATGAAAAAAGTATATTTAATGTGGTAACAAATTCAAAGAATTTTGTTTCAGACACATGTGTGAAGAATAAAGTTCATAGAATTTGAAAGGATGGAAATGTACATGGATTTCAAGTTGATCTACTTGCAATTTGAAGTATTTATTACAAAAGAATTCAAAATGAAAGAAATAAATTCAAAAGTATCAAGGAAATTGTACTCAACAAAAGTTATTTGTGAATGTGGAGAAGCATGCAGAGGAATTTTAAAGAAACCAAAGTAATTCGATACATCAGAGTTTCAGGATTTGGTGAAGAAAGAGGAAATCAAAGTGGATTCAAAGTGTACTCTGGAAGCTAGACATCTAATCCTATTCTCCATACGTAATTATAGAGGTATTCTACTTGTGCAATCTTTCAATTTTATGCAATGGATGATTCAAAGGTTGTGAATATTTTGGGTAAAGCACAAGTCAAATTGAGGAAATATTAAAAAAACATGTCAGAAGAATCCATTGGTGCATTTTCTTGTAGTCCTCCTAGAGTATTACCCATTGAAGATATCTATGCATATGTCTATAGTAAAATTAAGGAAATGTCATCAGTTCAGTTAAGTATCCTATGGAAGAATGGATTGGAAGAAAATCATGATGCATATAAAATATTAGTTGAGAAGAAGTTGGATGTATTGAAGAAAACCCCTTTGTTTGAATTTGACAAGAAATAAATTTGAATGATTTTCAGTAGGATTCATGATGAATCAATGTGGATTGACGAAGCACACTTGATAACTAGAGAAGAAATAAGAGATATAACTAGTTTTTGTTCCTCTGAACCGGTTCCCAGACATAAGTCTATGAATGAACAAGAGATAATTGAGTTGATGAATGATGCGACCCTCGAAGGAAAAGAAATTATTTTGATAACAATTGAAGATCTGGTCATTAGGTATGATGTGATGGTTATTGGTCAGAAAGTTTGCTTACCATGCAGTGACTTCATAGTCTCTACTGTTGTTGTTCACACTACTATTGATATGGTTAGGAGATGTATGGATTATGACCCATGTCAACTACTTCAATGAATACATTTTTTGAAGAACTTGAAGGAAATCAAGAAGAGCAATAAAAATACATTTCGGTGCAAAACTTTGATTGTCTACTTACTCTTTTACTTCATGAAAGACTTACCAGTAATTGGCAAGATAGAATGGACAAATATAGAACCTATTGCTCATCAGATCGGGAATTTCATGTTGAACCTCAGTGGTTTGAATGCTCAAGAGACTACACTTGATGTATTATTTGGAACATTTCATATGAGGATGAAAAAAAGATCAAGGATTCCAAAAAATGTGACTAAGAGGTGCTCCAAAAGTATTAGTTACCTAATTTCTATAGATTTTTGTTATATGGGAGAAATTGAATCCAGACTAGTGTAGATATCTAAATTAGATTATGAAGTGATTAAGGCTAAGATTGATCATTATGCAAAAATACTTTTAGATATCCCCAAGAATCTCAATGAAGAAGAAGCCTTTGTTGAATAGGATAATTGAGAGGGGGGTGAATTAGTTGTCACATAATTTAACCATTAATTATCACCAGAACTAATACTTAAAACTGCTTAAATGATTAATCATTAAATGCCAATGCAAAAACTCAAATCCAACACATAAACACAATAACACCAGATTTACGTGGAAAACCTAATGAGGGAAAAACTATGATGAGGATTAACTCACACTATAGAGAATATCAAACCAATTACAAAAAGGCTCACTGCTTGAAATAAGGGCTCACTTTTTGGACTCACTATTCATAGGGCTACAACCTAGAGGTACAAAATATGGCTAACCACCAAGCTACAAGGATAGTGGCTCATTGCTAGAAGATTGAACTGATAGGATACACCTTCAATGTGCAGGGTTTAGTTCTAATGAAGCTTAGATTATGAAGTATTGTCTCACATAGCAGTCACTAAAAAAAAATACACTGATCCACAACTAATAAAGAATTTAGGTTGACATCTTCACACACCTCTTTAATCCTTTTCACATTCACACTTACTCCAGATTTCATATCTTCTTTACCACATCTTCTCATTCCTCAAAACATCTTATATATATAAGAATATCTTAATCATTAATTAGGTTGGCATCATATAAGGTTAATGCATTTCTTATGTCAGAAAAACATCCATAAAACATAGCTAATCCATACAGTATATTGCATATGCTAAGTCGACCAAGGTCTTCGAATATCAGAATCATAGCTTGTCTCTTGGTAGAAATTGGACCTAAAACCAACACACTGAACCACATATAACAAACATCTTCGATAGGGAAAACCAAAACACCAAACCAACTAATGGCACTCTCAAATTTTGCAAATTTGAAGTGCCCCTGATGAATCTGCCTAAGTGATCCACTTTGGAGGGTCAAATTTTGAAGCCTGATGATTTTTGTGCAAAACCCATTTGCAGAAATATTCAATTGACATATGTGAACATGCATGTCAATTTTTAGCTTCCCATGATAAGTTTTGATGAGGTTTCAAAAAGTGAAGCTGGAAGGTTTTGCCACTTTTTTGTTGTTTGCAAATGTGCAGTTTTGCAAAGTAGCCTCTCGTTTGAGCTTGCATTTTGCAACCGGTTGATTGTCAAGAGAAAATGATTCGTGTTCTACATTCTCCCCACCTAAATAGGCTTGTATGAGAGTGTCTAAAGTCTCGTGATCTGATTTACTATTTTTAATAGATCGAAACCAAATGCAATTTCTCTTGTTTTGCACTTGTAGTTTCTGAAACCTTTCTCAAAGGCCAACTTTGAGCATCAATATCTTTTGATTAGTGATGGTTCAAAAAAATTCCTTTTGCAAACATGCTCAGGGTACCTAAATGATCTAATGTGTCTAGTGGCAACCTTCTAGGAGTTGATTTGATATTTTTTTTAAATGGCAATTGGGTGAGTTTTTATCGGTTCAGAACAGGCTATTGTTGCAAAAAGTTCAACTGAGAAACTTTGATAATTAATAACTTTTACCTCATGATCTATTTATCCAAACCATATTTTTCATTGCATTCTTGGATCAAATGTGTGCATACCTGCTCAGTTTCAGGGTCTCGGGATAAGTTCTGATCGGCTACATAATATTTTTTTCTGATCATGAAGGGGCCGAAAATGGTGTTCCATAAAATGTCAAGCTTTGCATATTTAGAGAAAATCCAATTCGTGTTTTGGTTTGAAACATCTCAAGATCCATTTTCATTAAAAAAAGGGGTCTTATGATGCATTATTTTAATGCACTTTAGTTGCGGCAAAGGCGTTCTGAAGGCCAGTTTACAAAGGAGGTACTTGAAATATTTTGGCGATGTGAATTTTGAGGAAATTGGTTTTCTCTAAATAAATTATAAAGTCCCTATGAATTTTTTTGCGGCTCCAGGTGTCCCAGTTTGTCCACAATAAATTTTCCTTATTTGGGTCACAGTCGAAAATTAAATTTTTCATTATTTCTTAATGTCCAAATTGCACATATTTTAAATATCTTGCATATTTTAAATATTATTAAAGGAAAAATGCACGAGAATAAAGTCATTTTAGGGCAAGCTAAATATATTCTATATTTTATAAAGTTCAACTTTATAAAATTAATTTTTCTATGCATGGCAATGCTTCTCCCAAGCCTTGCACAATTAAAATAAGCTTTTGCATAAGCTTCCGAGGAATAAGCTTTTGCATAAGCTTGCGAGGTGTGCGAGGAGAATGTTGGGAGGATGATCGTGTTCTACAATCTCCATTGTAACAAAGATTGAGGTGTTTTCTTCTCAATCAAGGTTATTTTGAGTGGGCAGATTCAATAAGTATTGTTGCAGGAAGTTCTCACGTTTTTGAGTTACCAGACATTTTTTAGGGGTCCATTTGAGCTCAAATTTGTTGTTTCATACTTTCAATTCATCCCCTAACCATTCTTAATGCTTGGGTAGGGATTTTAAGCATGTTTGGGATGATCTCCGAGTGCCTGTAGCCATTAAAACGCCCTTGCATTGTCAAAATCGATTCAATGATATCACCATTTTTTAGCAGCTTGTATTGCAGGGAATGTATCAAAATTGTTAGAGGAGGGGTCCAGTGAGTGGGGAAACTTCATACACAAAGGGTTCATGCAATTAATTGACAAATCAAACTTTGTTTGGCGCCATAAAAACCAGATGATTGTAGTATACACCAAATGGAGTTGTTGAAAAAACTTCAGTAACTTTCAAGCAAATGCTAATGGCAGCAATATGGCCATTCTTTCCCGTGCCAAAGAGAGATTCCAAATGAGGAGAAGCAACCCGCGCATGGAGCAATTTAAACATACATTGAAAATGTATCAAGCTTATTGCAGAATGAAGAATTCGCCATGGAGGAAATACAGCCGAGTCCGAGAAACAACAATGCACAAAGGAATTAGGGCAATTCTCGTGGACCTTGCAGCAGTGATGACGTCAGCAGGATTTGTGCGAGGCTGGCAAGAATAAAAGGAAAGTGTGAGGTGGGTCCTCAGCATTAAAAAGGATTAATGCATAAAGTATATTTTAAGGGGTGTAGGTGAAATATTAAAATGTTTTTTCTTTCCCCGCTTGCTCACAAGTTTGAAATGCTCGTATATTAATTTGTGCGGGGCTAGCGAGAAGGCTAGTATGATCGGGCCATGCTCATTGATTAATTTGTGTGGGGCTAGCGAGAAGGCTAGTATGGTGGGGCCCGATCTTTTAATATTTTGAAAGCTCATTTGCCTAAGTTCAAAACTATTCACTATAATTATTTTTAAAAGGGGGCCAATATAATTTTAAATGTCCTCTTATTTGTGAAATGAGGGAGACTTTCACTTGAATGTAAAATGAAGGTGAGTTTCACGGGAAAATGGATAAATATTCACTATTGAAAGTGATATGTATTTGCTGGAAATGTAAGGTGAAATAGTGAATATAGGTGCATGGGTAAAATTATTTTGCCCAATAAATTTGTAAATGTTCTCACTTTCTATAAAGTGAAATTAAAGCCTGGGCTGAAATATTTTAAATGGTGAAGTAAAAATGCATGAAATAATTTTGTGAAGTAAATTAAATGTTCACCAGGGGTATTGTGAGTTTATTGATTCACTTTATAAAATCATGTTTTTATTTGATGGAGGGTGAAATATTTTAATGTTGGGTGTAAAAGATGTAAGTGAAGTGAATTTAATATTCACTTTACAATTTAAAGGCCATGATGTGTTGGGAATTAAAGTATGCAAAAAGTAAAGAGCAGGAAAATGAGTTTTCACGAAAAAACATAAATGACTTTTTCACTTCCAGGGGTAAAATGGAGATTCTCCACATGGGCAGACTTTTAGTTGTAAAACAACTTGAGGCAAAGGAAGAATTGGAGGTAAAGTTTGTTACAGGAAATAGAGAGGAGAGAGGTTTTGCACATTGCTGATCAACGAGAATGAAGCTGCTAGATGGCATTCTTTGATCTTCTTCTTGTTGAGAAATCTACCTCAACTTTCTGGCTTGAAATCCCTTGAAAACTTGGCATTTTCTCCATGTTTCTGGCCTTTACCGTTGTACCATTGCATGTTTTCCATAGAGGTGCGGTTGTGCAGTTTACGGATTTATTGTGAGCCTCTATTGTTCCATCCACGATTGGGCGGTGTTATCATCTTACTGTGATGGTATTCTCCTTGTTCAATGACAATGTGGAGAGTGGGGACAGTTGGAAGGTAGCTACCACCTTACTGCAGGGTGCTTCTTCTGCTAGCACGATAGCGCAGTGAGCAGGGACAGTTGGAAGGCGGTAACCGCCTTACCATAGGGTGCTTCTTCTGCTGGCGTGGTAGCACGGTTAGCGACAGGTTGGCAGAGCATTCCCTTACCTCCTTACCGTGGGGTCTCTATCTAGCGGTGGAGGTAGCGTAGTGAGCAGCGCAGAAGTGGTGAGCTGGTGGGTGATGGTCTACCGCCTTATCACGGGTGGTGAGAAGTCTCACCACAGTGGCCGCGGTAAGCGGCTAGCGATCGGTGGTGACTGTTACCGCCCCACCGCAGGCAGTGAGAATGCTCACCATGGTGGCTGCGGTGAGACCACTGGCAGTCTACCAAAGCAGTCACCGCCCTACCACGAGGTGGCCTAGTGACCTCCACGGTAGCACGATGAGATCGTTGATGGTCTGGCTGGCAGTTATCACCTCACTGCAGGAAGGCTTAGAAGGGTTAGTGGTAACGCAGTTGATGGCTTGGTGGTCAACACAGGTAGTTACCGCCATACCGCGGGTGGTCAACCTAAGCTCGACGGTAGCACGGTTGGAGGCTGAGGTTGAGTCAACACAGGCTTACTGCCATACCACGGTAGGAGCCTGAGCTCGGTGCGATAGCGCGGTGGAACACAGAGGTGAGCTCGGAGCTCAGTCAACCGAGCTTGACCAAGCTAGACCAAATTCAAAGTAGCGAACGAATGAGGAGGCAACACGTGGCAAGATCTTTATGATCTGATTGGCCGAAGCTTTAATTTTTGATTGCGATTGGGTTGCATTATTGAATGGAGGTTGACAGACATGTCTGAAACTAGTTTTAATGCTCTACGGCTCGATGCATCTATAGGAGTGGTGCACGTTATCAGAAAGTGATCAAAGTTTGCAGCTAGGATAATTTTTTATCCTGATGACCATTGAAGGCAAGGACAGGCAGAACAGGTAGGAAAACAGTAAAAGATTATAAGGTAATCTTGTGTGCAGTCAGAATGAGGTCAAGCGAAGAGAGAGAGGCTAAGAGTGTTCGAGCAGTCTTTACCGTGAACACTTAGTCTCTCAGATCTGAAAAGGATGTGAACCTGATATGTCTTGAGGCTGTGCTGGCCATGAGGCTAGTTGAGATAGTCAACTGAGGAGCTAAAGGGAATCTACATGGTATGTCTTTGGAGACATTGTAACTATGTGAAGATTCTATATTTTGTGTTGCTTACCTTCTCCAGATGGACAAGATGTAATCTCCTGAAGAGCATAGCTCTTTGTTTGTATTGTAATCGATTTTTGTTACTGAATAATACAAGTGAGCTGAGTGTTTTGGAGGGTGGGGATTTTTACCTAAAAAGGTTTTCCCCACGTAAATTTGTGTGTCCATATTTTTTGTCTTTCATGTTTGTCTGATTTTGCAATCTGAATCTATGCTCGTGTTGAATCTGTTATAAGTTAAGCATTTACTTTTCTCAGAGGATCAATGGGGGATTTACTGTTCTTGTTTCTACTTTATGGCATAGTTGTTTATGTCTTTGAAGTGATAAAAAATAAAATCACCAAGGCACTGCTATCTTAGATGCCTTATCTATGATGACAGACCCGTTTCATATCCCCAACACTTATGGGTTCTTCTATTCTTCTATATCTTCTTTTCTCTTTTCATTGTAAATGGTTCCAATTTTTGAAAGCTCTACAAGTCACGTAGAAGCTTTAGGTAGAATTGTAAGGCTGGGATGAATTGTAATTAAGTCATTAAATCTGAGGTGTCTGTGTTTTGAGTTATGTTTCTATGTTTATTTTAGTTGATTATTGTCTCCATGGCTGAACTGTAATGCTCTTTGGATTCAATAATAAAATTGTCTGAGTTTTTTCATGCACATTTTTTGCATTGAGTTATATCTATTGTTGCCTTTTGTTTTATTAATAATGTAATTGCTTTAATAATGCAAAAGCTACATTTATTATTTCTTATTGTTCAAGGGATAGTGTAATTACTTTAACAAATGTGATAGGAGTGTTATGTTTCAGGTGGATTTATAAGAAGAGTTATCAAATAAAGCTTTAGTGGTCTAGCTATAATAATGTGATAACATTTGAAAGGATTTTCAAAACATGCTTAACACTATAAGATGATGTGTTGGTTATATGACTCCATAGCCCTTTCTTTTGGCACTAGTCAATCTTCACGCTTCTGATGTTTTCAATTTGGTCCCAACTCTTTAAATTAAAAACCATTTCAAATCTATTTTGTTGAGTTGTGTTTGTCATGTTCTCCATGCTAGCCTCTGAAATTCAATCAATGTCTTGCCAATGTTGAGTGATCTTTTATGTTTCTCAACATAATTTTGTGAGAGCATTATCTATTAAGCAATATCCTATTACTTGTGTCTCTAAATCTTTAGGTATTGCTAAAGGGCCACCCCCTAGGTCTTAGAGAGCCTGAAGTGTAGGGGAAATGTGTTCTAATCCTATTTCATGTCAGTTGGCCACTAAACTTTGAGAATTCTTAAACATAGAGGTTGGCTACCTCTTAGAGAGTTTCAAAGCTTAGCTAGAAAAATAAAACACCAACACCAACCAACACACTGGACCACATATAACGATTATCTCTGATAGGGAATAGATTTTGGTAACCATCTCATACATTCAATACTGTGTTGACATCAATGACAATCTATTGACATTAATGACAACCATTTGATGCAATCTGATTTCCAACAATCTCTCCCTTTATCATTGATGGCAACACAAGATATGAAAAGCCAACAAAAACAACCTTTGTAGTTCCCTTGATGAGTTGTGATGATTTTCATTCTTTTCACATGCTTTCTATCTCCCTTTGACATCAATGGAAAAGAAAGAAGTTCTATCTTTGCATTCAAAAAATTTACAAAAATAGTCTTCAAAAATTATACCAAAAATGGTTTTTTACTTCATTCCTTATTTCCTTAAAATATCTCCTTGTATTTTTCTTTTAGTTTCAAAAGAAATGTTTTCCTGAAATCAACTACCAACCTGATGTTTAAACAAGTACTATTTGTGTTTACTATCAAATCAATTATTTCTAGAAGAGTATCTAGGATATTGATATTTTGTTAATTTTTCTCAGCTTCCACTAGGAGACCAAAAAGTTGTTCCAATCTCAACTCAATTATCTCTTTAAATTTCAAAAAAGTCTTCACAATATCATCTCTCTGTATCAAAATGACTGCAAGCTCAGACTATAAGGAATTGATCATTTTCTTCTATGCTCCATCCTTGTCATTAAGGATATCATATATCTTTCTAATAGAATCCAACTCAAGCTCAAGTGCATCAAGTTTTGCTTTGTACTTTCCAATAGCAGTAGGCCATCAGAGATAATACCTATACACACTATTTACACTTTTGATGCATGTCTTTAATTAATTTATCCTCTCATTCAATCTCTTCTATGTATTTTTGCATCTTTCTTCCATGGCCAATTGAATCTCATGTTTTTCTTCTATTACACTAGGTGATCGTTCCTTTATCCTATCTTCAATCTCCTCAATCAATACTTCTAGTAAAACACTTGTCCATTTGCATAGTTCAATGTCACTATGAATTATATAAATGGTCAAGGCATCTATAATCTCATCCTATTCATATGATGGTCATGACAACCAAACATCTCCAATCTTCTTCGGTCCATTAGATTGCTTAAGAGTCTCCACCACCTTCTCTTTAGTGAATTCTTCTTCATCATCATTTGTTGATACTAGATTAAGTGCTTCTATAATTTTTTCTTCCTTTTCTTATTTCTTCTCCTTTGTCTTCAACTTATTTTTTCTAGAGGAGAACTTGAGATGATTCTTCTTGCTTTCCTCTTTCTAGAGGATCCTACCTCAGATATCACAATTAGACTGGAAACCATTCCAAAACTCCATGTACTTAGATTATCTGCAATGTATTCTTCATAAATATTTTCCTTCTTTGCTAAAATTCTAGGTATCATTAGACTTACTTCCCAACCAGTATAACTGACTTCCACACAACATTCTCTTTTAATGGTAACAATTTTATAAAATATATTATCAAAGATGTAATTAGAGATCCAAAACAAAAAGGGTGATTGTCATTATTTTTCATAGTAATATTCTCCATTAATTAGTTCCTCAATAAGTCACACACATCGAATTCCTTTATGGGTTCTACCATTTGATGTGCAACATAAATGGAAATCACCGAAGTAGAGCCTTCCCTATTTTTGAAATACATCTTATATGAAATGCCATATGTCACATACCTTTCCACAAGGTCGATTATAGTATGAATTAGAAGTGCCCTTTGATCTCATATTACTCTAGTTAGGGCTTCAACTTCTATATTCCTCACTGACTTCTTTAGTAGAAGGGTTCCATTATTGCATAATCCTATTATTGTTGCAATTTCTTCCTTTGTGATCTCATAGGGTTTTTCGAAGATCATTTGATCACCTTGAATTCTGCTTCAGAAAAACTAAATAATGTCCACATCCAAAAAGTATGGAAATTCACTCCAAATATCTAAACCCTTGTGCCCTAAATTCTAGACCTTTTGTATTTACTGAAAGGGAACCTTGAGATTTCAAATCTTTTCATGGCTAAATTTATTGATTTGTAACTTACTTAATTTCTACAATTCGTTGTTGTTTGGATTAAATACCACCACTCCCTTGGACTCCATTATTTCATCCTTTTTCTATGTACTTTCACTTTCCAACAACCCTAACTATTTATTTCTCAACTGCACTTTACTCCTTAGCTCGTTCAATTCATAATGTGAAAAGTGACCACTCAAACATCCTTATTTAACTTGTCACTTTTAGGGTTTCATCATAAAAGGTAATTCATGGTTTATGACATCATCATCTATACTTCACTCTATCAATACCTCATTCTCAGCCAATGCTGCTAAATCAATTTTTCCCTAATTATGCATTTATTGCTCCTTTTTTTTCTTTTAAATTGTCAACTAGTTTTGAGAAACACTATGATCCAAGAAGGGCTACATAAATTTCCTTATTTTCATCCTTTCTACTAGAATTTTCTTCAATTCTTTCAAAATAGAGATTCACATCACATATCCACATGTCCTCGCATGACACCTCATAGATCAGGTGTTTTCTAGATTTTATGTGACTACTCCTGCTAAAACCATTACTAGGTTCAGTTCTTAGAAGAGGTAGCAATACCACATGCAGATACAGGGTTATTTGATTCATCCTTGTTTTGAGTTTCTTCCTTCTTTCTCTAATTTTTTTCCATTTCTCTCTTTACTTCTTTGGATCTATCTTGTTCATAGGCTTGTTCTTTTGTTCCAGATTAGTTTTCTTCCCAACTTTGTTCCAAAAAAAAATTGAGATATGTCCTGGTTTGTTACAAGTGTAGCACATATAACATATCCAAGATCAAATGAATTTTATTTTATCTTTATCCTACACTGATTAGCCTTGTGTCCAAAGATATTGCATGTGTAATAGTAGCCTTGAAATGATTGAATTCTTCTATTTGTGTCAAATTTGTTCAACATCATTTGGTTCCTACATACGGTAGCTCTGTGTCCAAACTTGTTGTGAACATAACATTTCCCAACAAAGATTTATCTCATTCTAACTCATTCTATTTTGTTTCATCCTACTTTTCCATTTTGTTGCTCTATGTTCAAATTTATTGCATGAGAAACAAAATCCATTAAAATATGGGTACCTTTGAGCATTAGGTTGTTGGATGGGAATGCTTCAGGTATTGTTCCTTCAATTATTTCTTTGAAATTTCCTTTGATTGCCCATCTTGTTGAAAGTTGTTTTAGTCCTTGATTTTTGTCTTCTTCAAGTCCTAGACCACATTTATCCTTTGCAGGTTTATGAGATTAAATCAACTCATTGAGCATTGACGAACTTGTATTGAACCTTTCTTTATGAGCTTTCACTTTTTCCATATCAGCTTTTAGGGTTACTACTTCTTGTTCAAGCTTATTACATTTTTCTATCTTCTAATTGATAATTTCTTTCGAGCAACCTTCCTCTATTTTACCTTGTTCAATTTCATATTTCATATTTTCTTCCATCCTTTTGCTTTCTTCAAGTTCCATTCTTAGATTCTCAATGGTCTCCTTTGCTTCCTTTAGTTCCTGGTTAACTTCTTTATGTTTCAACTTAAACTTGCAAATCTAATTCCTCAGTTTCTAAATACATTCACCTGCTTGCTTCATATTTTCTTTCAGATGTTAATTTTTAGATTTTGAAGTCTTTGTTCTTAGTTTTTCATCCAAATCAGATCCCTTCACCATTTAGTTCAATCTACCAAGATCTTTTTCAAGATATTAAACATATTCCAAAGGAATGAGCTCTGAAACTAATTGTTGAATAGGACAATTAAGAGGGGGGTGAATCAGTTGTCATATAATTTAACCTTTAATTCAATCACTGGAACTAATATTTAAAATTGATTAAATTATTAATCATCAAATACCAATGCAGAAACTTAAATCCAATACATAAACCCAATGAGGTAAAAACCACGATGAGGATTAACTCACACTATAGAGAATATCATACTAATTACAAAAAGTCTCACTATCCATAGGGCTACAAACCAGAGATACAAAATATAGCTAACCTCCAAGATACAAGGATAGTGGTTCACTATCAAAAGATTGAATTGATAGGATACACCTTCAATGTGTAGGGTTTAGTTCCTATGAAGCTCAAATTATGAAGTATTGTCTCACACAGTAGTCACTCAACAAAATTGAACTGATCCACAACTGATAAATAATTTAGGCTCATATCTTTGCACACCTCTTTAATTCTTTTTGAATTCACACTTACTCCACATTTCATTTATGATTCACCTCATCTTCTCTTTCCTCAAAACATCTTTTATATATAAGAATATTTTAATCATTAATTAGGTCAACATCATATAAGGTTAACACATTTCTTATGTTGGTAAAACATCCTTAAAACATAGCTAATCCACACAATATATTGTATACACTAAGTCAGCCAAGATCTTCGAATATCAAAATCATAGCTTGTCTCACAGTAGAAATCGAACCTAAAAATAGGCACACCAAACAACATATAGTGTTTATCTTCGATAGGAAAAACCAACACACTGAACCACATATAACAATTATCTTCAATAGGGAATAGCTTTCGATAACCATCTCATACATTCAATACTATGTTGACATCAATGACAACCTATTGACATTAATGACAACCATTTGATGCAATCCAATTTCCAACAACGTTCGACAGTGCAACCGAAATAGAAAAGAAGAGAAAAGGTGTTTTTATTAAAAAAAAAATTGTAGAAGGAAGTGAATCAGAGAGAGCTCAACATGAGCATGAAAGCATAAACATTCAAGGAGATTTAAAAGAATTTCATAAGGTAATCCCCGATGCTAACTTCAATTCACCATATCAATTATGGAAAATATTAGAATCATGATTAACTCTTTGAAAGCATATATCTCTCTCCATGTACATCTATATCCTTTCCCTCTCTCCCCCTTTTTCTCTCTCTTTCTTATTAACTCCATATCCCCCTCCATATCTTCTACTCTATATTTATCTTTATTTGTCGCTCAATCTCCCTCTTGCTCATCTCTCTATCTCTTTCTAGCCATATCCTTCTCTATGTATATCTCTATATCTATCTATCTGTGTATCTCTTTATCTCTTTTCTTATCCCTCTCTATGTCACCCTCTATTTATATTTGTACTAATGTACTTCTTTTCATTGGGGCATCCGAAAAAATTAGAATTTTTATAATTTCGATGTCGGCGGCATCATTCTTTGAACCAATGCAATGAGTACATTGCTTCAAAGAGGGGAAAAATGTAGACATGCAAAATTAACACTATTGATTAACATTATTGATTAATCATATTTCATCCATCAATTAAACAAATCAAGATTAATTAAATAAATCACTTTTTATCTCCTAAGGTCTCTTGATTTAATTAAATCACATGCATTTAATTAAATGATTAACATTCATTTTCCTCTCATTTGATTTAAAACAAATACAAAAATGCAAATCAAATGTCACACCACCTAATCACTAGCTTAATTAGTCAAAATCTCTAATTAATGCTAAAACTAACCCATGTCCCATCCACTTGCACAATAAATCATTTAAATTGATTTATTAAAACCTCTATTTTCCTCACAAGGCATATTCCCAAGGAATATGCCCTCATTAACTCCCCTTGTTTGACTTTTTTGTTCAAACAAAATTCCCCCCAAATCCCTCAACCATATGCATTCAATGCCATTTTCAAATTTGAAATGGGCACATTGGCCAAAACTTGCACAATCATGGGCCAATCACATTGTGACAAGTGGCTCTCTCCTATTTGTTGGGGATTAGTCCCACATTCTTCAATTTGGCCTCTCGTCTCTTCAAGCTCAACTATAAATTCAAGGATCCTATCCTTCAAACACAGAACTCACTCTCATGCAAAGTTATTCTCTTGATTTGAGAACTAATTTTGTCCATTGTCACATACATTTGCATTATCACTATCATCTTGGCAATCTTGCTTATCAGGGATTGGGAAAGGGCTCTCTTCTCACATCAAGGGGCACCAATCCCCCTATGGGATGCTGATTGGTTAACTTAGATTAGATTTACATATTTTAGGTTGCACATGTATTTCTTCATGTTTTTCTATTATGTGTTTGATCAACAATTTCATAGGGAGAGGTTTATTTCAATTTACTGACAATAGCTAATCCATCTATTGTTAGGAACTGCAGATTTTGCCTCTGACATTATGGCGCTAGAAGGAGGGTGTGCAGTTGAGCGAATTTCATGTACCCCATAATGTGAGAGGCAAAAGCTGCAGTTCCTAACAATAGATGGATTAGCTATTGTCAGTAAATTGAAATAAACCTCTCCCTATGAAATTGTTGATCAAACATAGAATAGAAAAACATGAAGAAATACATGTGCAACCTAAAATATGTAAATCTAATCTAAGTTAACCAATCACCATCCCATAGGGGGATTGGTTCCCCTTGATGTGAGAAGAGAGCCCTTTCCCAATCCCTGATAAGCAAGATTGCAAAGATGATAGTGATAATGCAAATGCATGTGATAATGGACAAAATTAGTTCTCAAATCAAGAGAATAACTTTGCATGAGAGTGAGTTCTTTGTTTGAAGAATAGGAGCCTTGAATTTATAGTTGAGCTTGAAGAGAGGAGAGGCCAAATTGAAGAATGTGGGACTAATCCCCAACAAATAGGAGAGAGCCACTTGTAACAATGTGATTGGCCCATGATTGTGCAAGTTTTTGCCAATGTGCCCATTTCAAATTTGAAAATGGCATTGAATGCATATGGTTGAAGGATTTGGGGGGAATTTTGTTTGAATAATAAAGTCAAACAAGGGGAGTTAATGAGGGCATATTCCCTAGGAATATGCCTTGTGAGGAAAATAGGGGTTTTAATAAATCAATTTAAATGATTTATTGTGCAAGTGGATGGGACATGGGTTAGTCTTAGCATTAATTAGAGATTTTGACTAATTAAGCTGGTGATTAGGTGGTGTGACATTTGATTTGCATTTTTGTATTTGTTTTAAATCAAATGAGAGGAAAATGAATGTTAATCATTTAATTAAATACATATGATTTAATTAAATCAAGAAACCTTAGGAGATAAAAAGTGATTTATTTAATTAAACCTAATTTGTTTGATTGATGGATGAAATATGATTAATCAATGATGTTAATCAATACTGTGTTAATTTTTCATGTCTACATTTTTCCCCTCTTTGAAGCAATGTACTCGTTGCATTGGTTCAAAGAATGATGTCGCCGACATCGAAATTAAAAAAAAATTGATTTTTTCGGATGCCCTAGTGAAAAGAAGTTCATTAGTACATTGCCCCCTCGAGAGATCGAGTGAAAATATTTGATTTGAGGTCAATCTCACGATAAAGAGGTTTAAAATGGATGTATGGATGGTTAGACTAACTGATCTATATGATAATGATGATGTAAATGAGATGTTTTTATCTATATTATTTTAAATATATTAAATGATTATGCAATGCATGTGAGATGAATGAGATGAATGATGTTGTCTTATGATGATATGATGTGATTATGCAGGATGAGGATGGATGCATTGTTAGCATGAAAGAGGATAGAAGAATGAGAGGGATCAACCCTTAAATTCAAGAAGATGCAAAAGTCCAATAAGTCCACTAGTCGTTGAGACTTTATTGGATATGATGATGAATGATGATGGTGTATTGCTTATCCAAGGATGGGAGAGATAAAGAGCATATCCTTCTTTATGTTTGATAACACACATAGGTGCGATGCATCAAGGTATTAAGAACCAAAATGGCATTGCGACTAGTGTGATGAAATTTGACTCGTCAAATAGATAAGAGTACTCTTGTTCACACTTGACAAACGAAACCTTATTCGAAATACCGTTCAGATATTCTAAACATATCAGGCCAAAACATAAAAAGGTAAGCCTTCTTATGTGGTCAACAAGACATCTACAACATCCTTCTGACAAATAAAACAAAGTACGCATGACGAAGTTATTTTACAAGAATATCCAATAAGCACAGCAGATAAAAAGATAAATGATCTTTGCCCCATTCCTTTCTCTCTAAACCTGTTTTGTTTAGGCATCATCGAGAGGTCCTTGGAATGAGTGAAAAATAGGTTAAGTCAGCAAATACCAAGAAAAAAAAAGCAATCAAACAAGCTAATATTCTTCATAACGCTATCCATGGCTAAACTACTGTGGGGTACCCAATGCTTATGTCCAATGTAGGAAAGATTCATCCTAGGACATGTTGTGATCAGGGTTTTGATGAGACTGATTGGGTGATAGGATATTGATACTCTGAGTTGATCAACTTGCTTGCTTACTAACTTAGATTTAAGACTTTGATGATTAGGTGTTCACTTTTGAACCTGTTGAACTTGCTTCTAATTGACTCACCAAAGAGTGAAGGTGATGATTGACTTTATTCAAACAGATTGCCAAATGTGACGGATGCCTAAGGACTAACCTAAACTATAAACCAGATGGGCAAACAGATTGTCATTGCAAAAGATGCCTAAAGGGCTGACCTAAACTGTCTCGGGGGATGATCGGAGATCAACCTTGCCTACGTTCAAGCTCAGACACGACGTAGTTTGAACAAGGTGAAAGATTAACAAGACTCAATGATAAATTTGTGAAGTTTTTTTGAGATTTTGACCTGCTTTTGGATTTTTATGAATTTGGGAAGAGCAGAAAAGATATACACAAATCCGATCCACTGCCAGTTTCAAGGGCATGCCCCCAGCATTTAAGCAATAGACTACTTCGATAAAGGTAGGACAAGCTGACCTTAGGAAAATGGCAAGTAGTACTGTGGTGGAATATGATATGGGCACCAACTCAAGCTATGGTATGGATGCGAGGGGATGGGTGGATGGATGATTAATGAAAATATGATGGAATGGATGATTTGTGTTCTCCTAGGTATTTCCTTGATTGTGGTTCAACATCGGATTTGTGTATATTTTCAGATCTTGATTACCAGCTAGTTGCTCAATATTAATGATCTTGTCTTCGGTGAGGTCTTGGATGATATTATTTAGCCTCATGCAATTTACAGTGGTATGTCCCCTGATCTTGTGAAAGTCACAAAGGAGGTCTTCTTTGTACCATGGTGGTTTGGTCATGGGTTCCGCCTATTGCTCAGAGTTTCAGACTTTGATAAGGTTTTCCTTGACCAACTTCTTCATTATGCATTTGATGGGTTCTCTAAGAGCCGTGAACTTTCACTTAGGAGGATATTTGCCTCGGGGAGGTGGTCTTTCTTGATTATTCAAATTTTTGATTTGATTGCTAGGAAGCGGTTGCAATTGTGCTACTATATTACTTTGCACATTATTGTGATTATGATTTTGTAGTTGCCGATGAGTCTAGATGCTCTACTTAGGGGCACTGATGACCATTTTAGCATCGACCACACCGTCGTTTGTGATATTTTTGCTCCTCAACCATGTTTGAGGTTTATCATTATAATTGTTGGACGGGCAGTTATCCTGTGGTGGAGTGAATGTTGATATGCCTCCTCGCACAGTAAGGGCTCCTTCGATGTTGAGCGCCTTTGAGATCAGTTGATCGTATGATGTGATGCATTGCATTTTTAAGTAGAATGCCAAGTTTCCATCTAGATTAGATATGATCATGCAAACTTTTTGTTCTTCTGGCATGGTCCACTTGCTCTGATTGGCCTTGGATCGCCATCTTTGCAAGAAGGATGTGAATAACTCTCCTTTTCTTTGTTTAAGCATTGATAGTTCTTCCAAACTAACATCTGCACCCATGTTGAACGCATGATTTTTTAAGGAATACTTCCATAATTTCTTGGAATTTTTTAATGCCTGTGGGTAGGTGAGAAAACCATTCAATGGTAGGACCAGTCAGACTTTAGGGAAAAGTCACATTAGATAATGTGTCATCATATGCAACCTCCATGCAATGCACCTGAAATTCCCTGATGTGATTTTTAAGGTTTCCCATTCCATTGTACTTATCGAATTTGGGGATTTCAAATCCCTTTGGGAACGGTACCATTATGAGATCTCTATTGAATGGATAGGGGCACAAGTTTCTCAGTGTTCTGGTTGTTTTCCCTGATTGGAGGTCCAACACTTGGTACAAGAGCAGTTTGATTTGTGTTGCAACATCATTGTGGATCAGGAGGTGGAATGAATGTCTTGTGAGGTGTTGGGGGTGTTTGATTGGTGGGAGGGGTACTGGTGGGAGTTTGTTGCAAACTTTGTTGTGCGTTCAAGGCCTGCTGATATGCCTGCATTTGTGTCAACAACACTTGTTGATTTTTACTGCTATTGTGCCAACGAGGCTTGTTGTTGGTCGAGTTGCTATAGCACCAATGAGGCTTGTTATTGGTCGAGCTGCTACTATGCCAACGAGGCTTGTTATTGGTCAAGCTGCTACTGCACCAATGAGGCTTGTTATTGGTCGAGTTGCTACTCCGCCAATGAGGCTTGTTATTGGTCGAGCTTCTACTGTGCCAACGAGGCTTGCTATTGGTCGAGTTGTTGTTGCACCAACAAAGCTTGTTGTTGGGCGAGCTGTTGTTGAGCCAATGAAGTCTATTATTGGGTGAGATGTTGTTGAGCCAACAAAGTCTGTTATTGGATGAGCTGTTGTTGAGCCAATGAAGTCTGTTATTGGGCGAGCTGCTGTTGAGCCAACGAAGTCTATTATTGGGCGAGCTGTTGTGTCTGAAAATCTTGTCAGGCCTTTTGGTATGCTTGCCAATGGATTGCTTGTAGTTGTGCTTGGTATTGTGCTTTCTGGGTTGCTTGAGCTTGTGCTTGTTGGGTTGCTTGTGTCACTTGTTCTTGTTGGGTTTCTTGTGTCACTTGTGCAGCTTGTGCGGCTTGTGCAGCTTATTGGTTTTGGAGCACCTTTTGGTAGGCAGCTTGTCGAGCAGCTTGCAACATGATGGAGAATGAATTTTTTTCATGTTGTGTTTTGGTGGTGGTGGCGGTGGATTGGGAATGATGCCAACCATAAGACCAAGTGATGTTGACATTTCTTGAATTAGATCTTTGTTGGGTATTGTTGGTGGATTTTGATCATGATTGAAAAGTGGCCCTTGGTGTGTGTTGATTTGATCATTGAATGAGATGGAAACATCTTCAATGTGTTCATTGATGGATTGATCTTGATCACCATTTTCAACAAGTGTGGAGGAGAGATTGTTAATGCTATTGCTAGTGGTTGAATTCTGATTAATGTCCCCAATAGCTATTAGCTTTTGATCAATCAGGTCTTGGATGAGATTTTTGAGTTGAATACAATCTGATGTTGTGTGTCCCTTTACTTTGTGAAAATCACAAAAGTGTTTCTCATCATACCCTGGTGGTTTCACCATGGGCTCTACATAAATAGGGATTTTAATGAGATTTCCTTGTATCAATTGTTGCAAGATAGACTCAATTGGTTCCCCAAGAGGTATGTATTTTCGTTTGCTACCTTGTGAGATTTTTACTTTAAATTGACCTTGTGGCAATTGATTTTGGAGATGCAGTGATTGATCTTTGAGATGTGGTGATTGAGTTTGTTGTTGATTTCGTTGATCTTGATATCCAATTTCTTGACATTGGAGATATTGTTCTTGATGTGGTTGTGGAGATAGCTCAATGCTTTGATGACATGGTTCAACCAATGGAAGAGTGTATTAATTTTGGGGTGGAGACATCTCTTGGTGCAATGGATCCACTACTTTGGCAAGCAAAGCAATTTGATCCCACAAAATTTGATCTTGATTTTCTTGATATGGCTAACTTGGTTGTTTAGCAAGAAGATTTGAAATGTATCCTTGTGGTGCTTTCTTGGGATCATGGACAAGTTGATTCTGGATAATGCTCTGATTTGGTGTGATGGCATGATAGACTGAAATTGAACATTGTTGTGGTTGGGAATCATATTGCCCTGATTTAGGTAACTTTGATTTTGCATGTTGTTACCTTGATTTGGATCAATACATGGAGTTTCCAATATACTGTTGGGATTTTGAACAACATTGATTTGATTTGCAAACATATCTATCTCAAAGTTCACCAAGTGCGAATTTGAAATGCTCATGTTTGGTAAACTTGTATTTGGCATGTATGGATTTGGTGGGATAATGTTGTTTGCTTGAAGATTCATGCATTGATTGTTCGGTTGATAGATTTGTAGGTTCAGAATTTGATTTAAATCTATCATTGGAAAAGGGGTTCCAAAATTTAGATTGGGAAAAACTCACATTTTTTGTACCATTGAGGTTTGTAGGAGATAATGATCCCATGTATGGATTGTACAAATGCAAGTTTCGAAAATCAATTGGCATTGTAAGGCTTGAATAGTTTGGTTGAATTGGATTACTCACGATGAATGAATCAAGTTCATATTCCATGTTCCTCTTATGTTTTGACCTTGTTGACCTCCAAGGGGTTTAGGACCAATGATGAGATGAAGGATGAAAGGGGTGAATGATATTGGTGTTTGAACTCTTTAGGAGATTTGGATCAATGCTAGACTTTAGGACTTGGTTTGATTTGATTTTGATTGTGGATAGTTTGACTAAGTTTGTTAGGTCAAACAAGATGATAATGCACTTGTGAACTCTAGGAATTTGTGTTATCCTAGAGTAAACTCGTACACACGAGGATAATTTGGCTAGGTGTGTTGAGCCAAACAAGGTGATGATGAACTTGTAAACTTAGGAAGTTGCATTATCCTAGGGGTAAACTCGCACATGAGAGGATAGTTTGGCTAGGTGTGTTAAGCCAAACAAGGTGAAAAATTCTAGCATAAGTTATGTTTCAAAGTTCCCAAGAGTTGTTGGTGAGGTGATTTTTGACTAATTTTGATGGTTGAGAGATGGATGAAAGTGATTGAATTTGATCCTAGACTTGACCTAGATAACACTTCTTCTTACAAGACCTTGGTGTTGAAGAACACACTATACTTCCTATGGGATGAAAACAAACCTTTCAAAATGTTCAGGATTCTATTGATAGTAAAACTAATACAACTCAGGATTGTTTCTTGAAGCTTTTTTGTAAAAGTTGTAGACCAATCTTTCTCTGAATTCAAAAAGTCTCTCAAGACGCTCCTCATGAGCTTTTAGACTAAGCTTTTTGAACTTTGATTTTGGGATTTTGATCTTGTGGGAAATCATGTTATAAAACACATGTGTAATCCACTTTGTCTTTTATCTTGTCTTAGTGAATTCCTTTTATCAAAAGCACTTGCTTGATTATGTTTTCAAATTGTATGTCTAATGTCCTACTTTCTTTTTCATCCCACAAGGTCCCTTATGTGGAAATCAAGGAAATTAGGGCAAAATTTTCCTAGGTTTATCCTTAGTGAAAACAAATGATGATAGAATCCGAGCTCTTAGAAACCTCTAAGGATATGATCCCTAGGGAAAGAAAGAGTACTTGAATTCGTCAAGGATATTTGTTTCCTCCAAGGTGTTTGAAATTTGAGGCTCTTGTGAATGTCTTTTTTTCAATCGTTTTGAGGACCAAGTAAAGTATTTTTCATTTCCAAGCACATGTACAATCCTAAGATGATGAGGCAATATTTTGTTGGGTTCCCACTTGGACGAATCTAGCTGCACATATTATGTATGGATGACTAGATGCTTGACCACACAGGCTCCCCCTTACAGTGCACACACTTCTTGGGTCAGCCAAGCATCAGTACCCATGACTCTCCCATGGCATACTTTTCATCTCTACAACAGAACCGCATGTATAATGCGGGGCGGCTTCAAAGGACATGACCTTTTGCACCAACACAATAGATAAGGATTTGGCCTTCTACAAATTTGGTTCGTAATTAGGATACCCATTCAAGAGGCCACATGAAAGGCAAGATCAACCCATATAAATATTATCACCTGCTTGTCCGTAGGAGCTCCTGTAATGATGAACTTTCCTCACCATTCGAATTTATATACCGGTTGGGAATAGCTTGGCATTTAGCTCGTTACTGGTTGAGTCGTTCCCTTGGGGTGAGTACTTTTTCCCACCAAGGAAAGCTCTCTAAAGGTGTACAATAGCAAGTAATTGCATTCGTAATTCGATCATCTTTCTTTGCGTGAACAAAGAGAGAACACTCGCAATGCCTTTTTCTCACACTAGACAAGCTTTGTTCAGTTTTAAGTTCCCAAATCAAAGTGTGAAGGTAAATCTTTTTGACAACTTAACATCACCAAAATGCTTTTGATTCTCAAAATCGTTGTGAAGTGCGAGAGAAGAGTATACGCATTTCAAATGATGTTAATTTATGAAAAAGATTGCAAAACATGAAAGACACTTTTTCATTTTATACCTCAAAGCAGTGATGAGTTCGTTTTAAAAGCACCAATTGAGATGCGAGGGTTGTCTTGTTCATTTTTTAGTCCAAATCAAAATCTAGTAAATGTCTAAGGTTCTTTTTAACCAACTTTGAAAATATCAAACTATTGATTGATTTTAAGCCCAAATCGAAAAGTGAGTTGGTTTCAAATAGAAAACAAGAGTAGAAAATGAGCGCTCTAGATTGAAAACAAGCATTAAAAAATGCTTTTTTTTCAAGTTTTGATTTCAAGAAAATCTTGAATTCCACTCCATTTGCCTTTGTTTTCACTTGATTTCAATGTTTGCTTCTGATGGTTCACTATTGTATGTTCTTTGCGTAAACGGAATTGCTCCTCCTAAAAAAAACCAATTTTGTGAGGATCAAATCAAATTTGTTTTAATCATTAACTTCAAACAATATAATGATCTCAATTAAAAAGATGCATTGTTTGAATGATCATGATAATAATAAACAAAGTGTCCATACGTGAATCCTTCTTTTAAAGGATTTCAAAGCAAATCTTAACCATAAATAAACACCTTGCTAACAAATATCAAAGCTTCCCTTGCTACTAATCAAAAAATTCAACATGGGTAAATAAAGATTGCAGGTGATCTAATACAGATTAGATTTTTAGACAAGTAAAGATTTGTAAGATTTTAAATCTGAGTTACTTATCCTATAGAAGATGATGGGTAAGCAACACCATTCAACCTACAAAAACCGTTAATTAGTAACTTCATGATATAAATGTAAATGAATTTCAAGACATAATGTTTGTATATGAAAGCAAATTCAAAACATCCACTACATTAATGTTGTTTGAGTAGCTATTGATACGTTTCAAGTGTCTGGACAAGCTAGGATAGAAAATCTATGACACAGTCTTCCAAGCAAGGATACCAGATCCATGACACTTATGGTTGAATTGACCTTCAGCTACCCACTCTGATTGTTCGATAAAAACTTTGGAGCAGCAAGCATGCAATCTTTGGAAACCAAAAGCATGTTCAATGTATGAATGTTGGAAAACACATGGATCAAATTGTGGTTAATATTGACTGGCAGAACTTTGTGTCAGGTTACCAGGCCTCCCTCGTCTCAACATTTATTTTATATTGGTACTAAATTCTTTTATTTCCATCGTGATTCAAAATCTGCTCTTACAAAATCTGCTCTTTGAAATGCGCGATCATTCATTAATGAGAGAAACGGCAATGTTAAATATAGAATTTTAACCATATTCAATGTTGTTGTCAGTGATTTTCCATAAATAGAGAGACAAAATTAAAATCTGAAACTAATAAATCCCTGTCATGTGCCAAACTAGTCAGAGATATAAATCAAAAATCGTAGATTTCACCATACATAGGCATTGGAAATTATTGTTTGTTCTCTTTTGCTTTGAACAAAACATAGATTTGCAACAGCCGCGGCATTTATTCTGAGTGGTCTTTTGAATTTGGTTTTACACCTGCAAACTAACATAACAGTAGTCACCTCGTATCATCCTCGCACCTGTCAACAGTAAACAAGGAAATCAAAGCATCACTGTCAAATATCAAATAAAATATATTTATCGATCAGAGGAGTGTTAGAAACAAAACCCAATAAACATTCAGGCAGCAAATAAAATGCAGTGAATAAATCCTTTCAAAGACTTTTTAAGCTAATGCAACTGGCAGGTGAAAAAAAAACGCGCCCAAATTCCTTTGAGAAAAATTCAAATTCATGCAATTCACAGGGTATTGAAGGTGGTGGTTGGGATCTTTGTCAGAAAAAAACTTTCAGCATCATACTTCCCTCAATTCTGCGCACATGTACCAAATCTAACTGTCAATGCCGATAGATACTTCTAGATAAAAGCGATTCTTTCTTACTGACTCGATCAACCCACGCCATTCTAAAATGATTTCCCTTAAGAAATGCAGTGACAACCTTTTAAAAGCTTTAGATTTAATGTCACTGGCAAGTAAAAAATGGGCGAATGAATGTTCAAAGGAGATGCCTTGTGAGGAATTATAGGATTTGCACATAATGGATAGATTGAAAAGGGTTTTAGCAACTTTCAACAAGGACCACAGGCGGATGTAAATGCGTTGGCTATGAGATGAGATGGAGCCATGAAGATGAAGGTCCTGAACAGTCTCCACATGGGCCGACCGGCTGTTCTAGAGGGCCTATCTAGAATCTATATGGTTTATGGCTCAGCTGGTATCTTGAGACAAGCAACTCAAAAGCTGATGCTATTAGCTTTAAAATATATTTGGCAAGTGTGAAACTGTATTCCTCAACTTTTGTCAGGAGTATGCCAAAATGGGTGCTTTGGAACAGGTACGTGAACTTCGCTCGACTACACACCTTTTCTTGTTTATTGTTAGACTTCTGGAGAAGCTCCACCAGTTTTCCACCACAAATCCTCAAATTTCTCATAAGTGTGTCCCGGATATACCAATAAACACTGGCCCAAAATGAAGATGATAGTGCTTAGAGGTTGTAGATTTTTACTGGCTCTAGAAGCATTGAGTGTTGAAGACGACCACGTGCCCAACTTCATGTCCTCCATGGCTATCAAAAGAATTGGATGGATGGTCGTTGTCGGTAGGACACGCCATGACTAGAGAGGAGAAAGGTTTGAGGGACACTAGAGGAAGCACAACTAGTTGAATGGAAAACTTAGCTACCTATCGAATGGAAAACCATCATTCTACAAAAATCCATACTTAGCTGCCTATCGAATGGAAAATCATCAGATTTTATGAGTAAGTGCGGGAAGACAAAGCTAAAGAAACTATTCAAATTCTTCTATAAAGAAACTATTCAAATTCTTCTATCTTAGCAAACCCTGGCTTGTCATTGAGTGCATGAATATCAAAGAAATAAAATACAGCCAAAAGAAAAAAGGTCCAAAATCAAAGCAACCACCATTAGAAAGGAAAGGAGTTATGAGATTTGATAGATTGTGTTAGTTTTCGATTACCAAGACAACCATGATCATGCTACTACAATAATAAATTTTAACTCAGCGGAAATAGTGTAGCCAATTAGTGTAATAGCCACCTTAGTCCATATTGATATTGATTGCTCAAATCTGCACTACATAAAGTTCAAACATCAATAGTTATATAATGCATATTCGCCAAACCTACAATGGGAAGATGTTAATTTTAGATAACAACATATGCTTTCAAAATAGCCAAATCAAAAAATATATAAAATAAAAAAATTTGGCACATTCCATTTCATGTGGTAGAAAACAAAATGAGGCAAAAAATTTCAAATACAAGCAAACATTTGGTTGTGGTTCAAGCCCTCCTTCTAGCGTCATAATGTGAGAGGCAAAATCTATAGTTCCTAGCAATAGATGGATTAGCTATTATCAGTAAATTGAAATAAACCTCTCCCTATGAAATTGTTGATGAAACATAGAATAGAAAAACATGAAGAAATACCTGTGCAACCTAAAATATGGAAATCTAATCTAAGTTAACCAATCACCATCCCATAGGGGGATTGGTTCCCCTTGATGTGAGAAGAGAGCCCTTTCCCAATCCCTGATAAGCAAGATTGCAAAGATGATAGTGATAATGCAAATGCATGTGATAATGGACAAAATTAGTTCTCAAATCAAGAGAATAACTTTGCATGAGAGTGAGTTCTTTGTTTGAAGGATAGGAGCCTTGAATTTATAGTTGAGCTTGAAGAGAGGAGAGGCCAAATTGAAGAATGTGGGACTAATCCCCAACAAATAGGAGAGAGCCACTTGTCACAATGTGATTGGCCCATGATTGTGCAAGTTTTGGCCAATGTGCCCATTTCAAATTTGAAAATGGCATTGAATGCATATGGTTGAAGGATTTGGGGGGAATTTTGTTTGAATAATAAAGTCAAACAAGGGGAGTTAATGAGGGCATATTCCCTAGGAATATGCCTTGTGAGGAAAATAGGGGTTTTAATAAATCAATTTAAATGATTTATTGTGCAAGTGGATGGGACATGGGTTAGTCTTAGCATTAATTAGAGATTTTGACTAATTAAGCTAGTGATTAGGTGGTGTGACATTTGATTTTCATTTTTGTATTTATTTTAAATCAAATGAGAGGAAAATGAATGTTAATCATTTAATTAAATACATATGATTTAATTAAATCAAGAGACCTTAGGAGATAAAAAGTGATTTATTTAATTAAACCTAATTTGTTTAATTGATGGATGAAATATGATTAATCAATGATGTTAATCAATACTGTGTTAATTTTGCATGTCTACAATATCTCTCCCTCTCATTCTCCCTCTCTCTCTCTACCCTCTTCTTCTCTCTCCATCTCTTCATATGTATCCCTCTTCCTCATATTCTCTTTGTCCCTCAATCTATCTCCCTCCCTCCCTATCCCCCTATCTATCTTTAGATCTCAACCTCTCTCTCCCTTTATCTTCCCATATATCTCTATATGTATGTATTTATCTTCTCATTTATCTATCTCTCCCTCTTTCTCTATCTCTCTATATCTTCCCCTATTTCTATTGCCCTCTCCATATCTATTTGTCTTTCTCTACTTCTCTCTATTTTTCCCTCTTTATCTCTCCCTCTCCCCCTCTCTCTATATCTCCTTATTTTTATAACTTTATATCACTCTATCTCACCATACACCTCTCTTTATCTCTCCCTCTTCCTCTTCCCTTTTATCTCTTTATATCTACCTCTTTATCTCTCCCTATCTTTCTCCTTATCCCTCTCTATATTTATTTATCCCTCTATCTATCCTCATCTCTATCTACTTGTCTCACTCTTCCTCTCTTGTTCTATATTCATCTCTACCTTTATCTATTTATCTCACTCTTTCTCTCTTGATGTATATTAATCTCTACCTATGTATTTCTCTCTTCCCCTCCATCACTAGAAATGTCTCCCTCTCTCCACCCATCTATCTCTTTCCCTATCTTGATAAATGTCTCCCGCTCTATCTTATTCACTCCATCTCTTCTACTCTATATATTTATCTTTATTTCTCACTCATCTCTCTATTTCTTTATATCCATATCCTTCTATATGTCTATCTCACTATCTATCTATCTCTCTATCTATTTATCTCTTTTGCTATCCTTTCTATCTTTGTATATCAGCCTCTATATGTATCTCCCTCTCCCTCTCCCTATCTACATATATCTCCATCTTCCCCATCTTCTCTCTCTCCCTCATCTACCTACCTCTCTCCCTCCTATACCTATCTCTCTCCCTTTCTTTCCCTCCCTCTCCTCATCTCTCTCTCTCTCTCTCTCTCTCTCTCTCTCTCTCTATATATATATATATATATATATATATCTACTTTTCTTTCTCTAATTCTCTCTGTTTTTCTCTCTTTATCTCTCTCCCTCTCCCTCTCTCTTTATATCTCCTTATATTTATATATTTATATCATTCTATCTCACCATATATATCTCTCCATCTATAATTCCCTTGGTAAATGAGCTACTAAATTTCAACTAAATATCTAAAATTAAGAATAAATTAATAAAATAAAAAAAGATAATTAACTATGCTGAATTAAAAATTTCCTTAATGATATTGATATAATGTTTAAAAAACTTGTCTATAACAACTTGAATCAATAATTTTATTTCCAATTTAGATTCATCCAGTACTTTTAAGTTTAAAAAATTGAATAATGTTATCAAAGAACAACTAAATCAAATGGTATTTAATACATTGCAAACTAAATACATTAATTTTATATTGCATTGTTGTTTCATAAAATTAGTGCAGTATTTGTGCAAATATTTCAAATATTAATACATGACATGTAATTAACAATATGGATTGGTATCTAGCATTTATTGAGATACAATAGAGATGTTTTTCAATTTTCAAAATCTAAATGTATCAACAATATTATAAGGAACTCATAAATCAAATCTTCTTCAGCAAACCCAGATAACACTTTATAAAATTGCAAACTCTTAATATAGTAGCCCAGTCATGCTCTCCTCCCAACCATAGGACTAAAAAATTCACCCTCAAGTGGGAGATAAGATCCAAATGATCAACACAAATAAAAAATAGAAAAATCATAAACATTGAATCACACACAAAGAATCCACTCATATAATTCTTGTAAAGGGGGAGAAGGAGGATTCCCTTCTCTCTTGGGGAAAAAATGTTTAATCACATCTTCACATACAACTCCTTTATTCCACACCAAACCATCTCCAATCATCCAAAACCAACCCCTTCATTCAACATCCTATACACTTCACACCGCCATATCAAAACCATCCATAGCAAAATTCTTTCATTCACACTCCTCCACAACCAACCACTCTACACATCATCCACTCCATAAATCCCTTCAACACATATAAATTTATTTAATAAAAAATCCCCAAGGATCCATTCCCTTCTCCACCCCAAATAAAGGAGGCTATCATCCCTTAGGCAAGATCTGCTCCTTTTACACACCCAAAATCCCATTACTTAAACATAACACCACACAAAAACAATAACAAAAAAAAAATCCAACAAAATGTCACCATCTATTACAACACTAAAATTACCAGTGAAATTCAAAGCATACCTTGGTTGTCCAAGTTAGGATCAACCCATACAACCAGTCCATATTTACAGTCTTTTTCAAGCCAAGATTGTCCTACAACCAATTCATTCTAGCCTTTCACCCTTCCCTCCCAAGAAGAAATAAATACAAAATGAATAAACAATTTAATCCACAACACTCTCATCTCCTCTTCACCTCCCATACATTATAGTTCCCTCTTTAAAATAAAATAAAATAGCTCCCAACTCTTCAATTTCCCTCTAAATACTCCCAAATAAAAAGATAATTCAATAAAAACATCCCTCCATAACAAATGGTCAAGAAAATAAAAATACACTCAAACATTAAACTCCCTTGACAAAAATTAAAACTAATAATAAACATTCAACATTTAGACATTGTCTCCAATTCTTAAGGAACTTGGATTTCCCACCTGAAACATCTCATTAGAAACATTAGTACATTTTGGAAATTATAGTCGAATCAATATAAACATAAAAATTTATAACATCAAAAAAATATATATGATAATAATTAGAAATAATAGTTTTTATGGAAATTAAAGATATAACCATACTACTTCATAATTGAGTTATTTTATTAGATGAACTTATTATTTAATTATTAAGAAAATAAATGTCTAACCATTCATATAAAACATTTATGTCCAAAATCACGTCCAAAAACATCAAACTATATAAATATAAAGTCAAATAAAAATCTCTAGAATAATACTAGCTATTCCTCACATTCTCTCCCTCTAGTCTCAAGCTTCCTATTGGAAGCTATCAAAAAGATATGAAAATAAATTTTTCATCTAGGTTGTATCCTCCCATGAATAGAAATTCTTTAAATTTCACTAATACTAATTTGCCTTTAATAATCCAATTTTACCATTAAATAAATAACACATTAAAATAAAAATCTATTTAAAATTGAATTCAAACATTTTGCTAATAGGAAATTATCATGAAATAAAATAGAATAAAACATCCAATAATTATTGGATCAACTTTGTCTTTTGATCACCAAGACCCATAATGGGAAGGTGAGAGTATACAACAAAACTCTAATCTCAATGATAAGATTTAAAAATATAATAATATAATTCTTAATTCCCATTATTCTATAAAACCAACACTTGCAAAGGTGTACATCAAAACTAAAATTTGAGATACTAACTACTTCTCCACTTGTTTAGTGGGGTGAGAAATCCAATTAAAGTTTGCATATAAGCACAACATAATGTAAGTCTTAAGTGTCGAAACTACCAGGAAGAAAAATAATTTAACAACGATACAAAAAAAAAATCTAGTTTTCATAGACTAAATCCATTTCTAATTAGAGGATGAATTTACATTATAACATTTATTGTTTTATCAAGATAATCCATGGTAATGAAATAATGAGTGCCCTTATTCAATTCTTTAATGTAACATAATTGGCATTCACTTAGTTTTCTTATTTATAACATCAAACAAATTAGACACGAATAAATCATACCTCCTCAAATCCTTCGTGAAAAAACTTATAGAGATACACTAGATTATTTAAATGAAGGAGAGTTATAAGTTTCTATCATCAAAATCATGTAATTATATTTCTTCCCTAATGAGTTAAACATTAATTATTTCTCACAGTGAACTACCAAAACTCAAATGAAAAGTTTAGAATGACTAATTACAAGGTATAGAGGACAAATTTACTGTCAACTTTGTAAAACCACCAAATCAACAATGAATTCTAGTTCAAAAATAATTACTCGAATATCATAAATCAAATCTTCTTCAAAAATGTTAGATAACACTTTATAAACTTGTAAACACTAAATAGAGAAGAACAGTCCCTCTCTCCTCCTAGCCATAGGGCTGAATAGTCTACCCCCAAGTGGGAGACAAAATCCCAATGCTCAACACAAATCAAAAATGAGCAAAAAAACCTAACACAGTGACTCACACAAAGAATCCACTCACAAAATTCTTGTAAAGGGGGAGAAGGCGGATTCCATTCCCTCTTGGGGAAACGAAAAAACTAATCACATATTCATATACAACTCCATTATTCCATAGAAAACCATATCCAATCATCCATAATCAACCCCTTCATTCTCTTTTCAAAATCCTACACACTTCACACCATCATATCAAAACCATCCACAACCAAATTCTTCCATTCACCCTCTATATATATATCTCCCTCTCCCTCTTGTTGGGATTATGGAGCCTTGCAACATGTGAATGAAGCAATGATGGTTTTTTTTTGTTGTTCATATGTTTCCATTGATGTGAACATGGTGATAACTATATGGGAAGTCTACTTGGTTTACTCCAGAAGTCGTTCTCTGCCAGTAATACTCTTTTGTGATGGATCAGTGTGTTGGTATTTGAGTCTGAAATTTTCTACAAGATCTGATATGACAATAATATCTTAACCATTTTATCATGACTCATTCAGAAAGCTATATCCTAGATCTTGAGATGATTTTGGTTGTGCACAGAAATTTATCTCTGACAGAGTTCAAATCTGTATTCTACTATTGTTCTTTGCTTGGCATACTATGTGGGAGACTCTGCATTTTCTTAAGGTGAACATTCTTATGCTACACTTTTGTTGGTAGTATGATGGGAAATTAATGTGTTCTCAGATCTAGAAGGTGTTTTCTTTGAGGTTTAAATTTGTTGGTTTGGAGAATTGTGTTCTAGTCTTTGACAACTTAGCATATGCAATACATTATGGAGACTAGTTATGTTTTATGGATGTTAGTCGAATTGGTATAATGTGTTGCATGGATAAAGTGTTTAAATTATATATGGTGCTAACAAAGAGAGTTTTTATTTTTTTCATGTAATTAGGCTGACCTAATTGATGAATAAGATATACTTATATATATTGAATAAGAGGTGAATGAGAATGACAATGGGTGTGAAGTGTGAGTGCAAAAAGGATTAAGAGGTATGTGAAAATCTGAGCCTAAATGCTTTATCAGTTTTGGATCAGTGCAAATTAGTTGAGCGATTGGTGTGTGAGGCAGTACTTCATATTCTGATCTTCATTAGAACTAAACCCTACACATTGAAGGCGTATCCTATCAATTCAATATTTTGGTAGTGAGCCATTGGGTATGTGCAAGATCATCATGGAAAAAACAAGCCCTTAAGTGGAAATAAAATTTAGAAAATCAGAGTTAGGCAACTTGATGTAAAAATTTGAATAATTTATCTATATTATTTCAAAAATATGTAAAAATAGAATCTGTAGCAAATTGAATGTAGTTTCTAAACTACTAGGTTTATTTATTTTTTTTAAATCTATTTGGTGAAAATTTGAAATTTCAATGCAGTAGTACTTAAATTTCAGGGAAAAAATAAGTAGGTGTCTGTCTGACCACCCTAACCACAATAAAATGATAATATTTTTTAATAAGATTTTAGATATAAGTAGGGGATTCGTGTCCCAATGTGGTGCATTATTTTTTGTAATTTTTTTCCAAGTAAATAATTAATTATGATATTTTTATTACAAATTTTAAAAAATATAAAAAACTCGAATGTCTAACCACCTTAACTTGGTCAAAACTTCATGAAATTCATTTTTTTCTTTTAATCCTATAGTATGTAAAGCATAGAATGTGACACATGTTTCAGATTCAAAAAATGTGATACTTTTTGAAAGTTATAGATGTTTTTCAATCAGCCTATCACTTAGGACTTTAGTCGTAATTCAAATAGAAAATAAATAATTATTATTTATTAAATTAAAGTAAAGCAAAATTTATATTGGTGGAAAGCTGAGAATCTCCTTTAAAAACCCTTTTCGTTTCATCAATTTTGGGTAAAAAAAAAGTCGTCAGCCACATGGGCCATCATATCACTTGAATATCGTCACTTTTTGGCCCATCATGGTCCTACACATACCCCACTATTTTTTGTATCTTGGAATAAAGAATGATTTACTTTACTCCTTGTATCTAATTTGACCAGTATTCATGATAAGAAATAATAGTCCCTTAAATTCTATGGGAAGCATTGTTCAAGAGTGATTTATTGAGTTGTTCAACGAAGTTAAGAACTAAATATTGATCCAGTGTAGTTGACATATTCCTATGAGTCTAAACCATGCAGCAGACTAAACTTATTTGGCATCTATTAAATCCTACTCAAATGAGCTGCCACAATCGATCTAAAGCTTATTGTTAACACACCAAAACCTATGGTTATTAGGTGAGAAGTTATTTCCACTTATGGGATAGCAATCTAAGTATGCATAAATAATTATTTCCCTTTCCCAAAGCTAATTAAGAGCAAGATATTAATTACTCTTCCTTATATTTATAAATGTGACATCTATAGACACTTGTAAAAGGAATAATTCTACCATTATCCAATCTTCACTAGCGTGCTACTTTGTTTTATGTTTTCAAATCAGATTAAAAAATGTTATACTCCCATCCTTTGTCAACTCATTCGTTGTCCTAATAGTTTCATCAGCTCCAATACAAATCAAGAAGTTGAACACCACCCAATTTGAAAAAAACAAACAAAACCTCTAGCCACAAAGATTATAATATAAACTTAATTTTATCATTTCCATGATATGCCTAAATTCTATATTAGTTATAAGGTGTCCTTGTAAATGAATAGAAATGTAAAACAATGGCTTAATTGTTTAATCCATATGTCCCTTCTTTAGTATCCAAAAGACTCAAAAAGAATCTCATTGAACTATTATATACTAGTGCTACCTTAAGCATTCTAGAGAGTTAAGTTTCTTGCAGCTGTAAGAATTTTACTTCTATTTATTACTTTAAATCTTGAAAATGGGTGAACGAAACAACATGTCAGGTAAGGGTATGAACAATGAGAGAGCAAAAGAATCAGTGTTAATTTTCAGGGACTACATAAGATGCTAGGATAAGGAAACCCATAGTAGAGAAGTAGTCTATAGCACCCCATTTTCACATATCATAATGCCTTTTGTTCTAGCTATTATTGTGCAACCTAGCAATGCTATGCTTCAAATTTTTCCCCTACTCTTGTAATTATATTTGTTATTGTAAACCAAGAAATGCCATTATCCAATAGTTTCTCAAACAAAACTGTAAAAGAGGTGAGATGGCTAAGACCACTTCCAAAAGTTTGAAAGAAATTAAAGATTCTAAGGCCAAGATAGCTTTACATTAAGGTTGCGGTATCTTAAAAGATTAATTGTAGAAGAAAAGAAAGGAAGATAAAACCTGAGATGTGATGACTTGAAGAAACAAAGAAGAATTCCCTAGCTGCCTAGCCTTGGTCTCCTCTTCAAAACCCATCCAAACCCTTGAAACAACCACGTCCTTATTCTTTTTTCCTCTTCCCACCAATTATCCCCCAAATGGAGACCTCTACAGGTTGATTTAAGGAAAGAGGGACAAGTTTCTCCATGGCATGCTAGTTAAGGTTCTTACCTGTCATTGGTAGATGTTGCAGGGGTTGCCAGGCCTCTTAATATTTTTGTTGTCCTCCTCCTCACCAAGCTTCTTCCTCCTTAGTCAATATTTCCGCTTTTAGTACTGTCTTAGCCACCTTCTTCTCCCATGAAAGAATCCCCTTCATTTTCTTGCGTCATTATCTTTTCCTTTCCTTATTTGCTCAATGATAGAGTTAATTTATTTCTTAATTTATTTTATTTAATGGGAGTCTTGGTTTATATGCCCCTTGTAAATGTCAATTTAGGGAATGGCATTTCAAATTATGGTTTATTAATTTTTTATTCACCTTAACATTATTTATTAGTTGGATTCATTGTCTTGCCTCTCTTTTTTTTTTCTTTCTTCTTTTCAATGCCCTTCTATTTTATTTTATTCAATATTCATGGTGAGTGTTTATTTATTCATTATCTTTTAAATGTTTTATTTAATTTTTATTTAATATTTCATAGTTACAAAATTTATGATTTATGATTTATTATTTATTTGTCCTAAATTTATTTATTTATTGTTCAATCATAGACATTAATAAATATACAAATTTGAGCATTGTCAAATAATTGAAACATTTAAGTGCTCCTAATGGCTCAACTTAGCCAAAATAAATAACTATGGAAATAACATATACCAAAATCCTAGGTTGAATAAACCTCGAGTTGACAAAAAAAATATACGAAAGGTCTAACTTTGGATTGACATACCATTTATCTTTCTCTAAACCATCAGAACTACATAATCCACCTTACTTTGCACCCTTGGTACCTGCATCCAACAACAAGCCTCACACAAATATAACAACCAAATCATTAGTCTATGCTAATCCAACATTTAGTGCATTAAATTAAAATCTTAATAATAATAAAATCAAGGTTCATAATTTTAATGCACACTCATGCACACACACACACACTTATATATTTTCACATATTAAAGTTAGAAGTTCCACCCCTAGTCCAAATTACATCAAGACTAGGGGTCATGCAAAAATGATTAACAAAGTATCAAGGGGATATGACATACTTCCCCCCTTAGGATTAAGTTAGCTCAACTTAATTAAACTATGGATATTCTAGTTTCATTACATTTTCATCTTCCCAAGTAGCTCCTTGTTCCCCATAGTGGTCCCATAGGACCTTAACTTGTTGGATAGTTTTGTTGTGCAATTGCAGGTTGTGCCTATCTATGATTGTGAGTAGTTTGAGGTGGATATCTCTAGTGTCTTCCACCTGTAGTTCCTCCCAATCAACTACATGTGTGGGATCAGCAAAATATTTCTTAAGCAAGGATACATGGAATACATTGTGAATACGAGAGAGAGATGGTGGAAGAGCTAGTCGGTAAGCTACATGGTTGATTTTCTCAAGTATCTCAAAAGGCCCTATGTATCATGGAGCCAGTTTAGTGGCCTTTCCAAACTTAATCGAGCTTTTGTGTGCAGTTTAACACATAGGAACACCTTGTCTCCTACTAAAAAATTCCATTGGTGTTTGCTTGGTATTAGCATAACTTTTCTGACGATCTGAAGCCTCCTTTAGTATTTCTCTTATAATTTTCACTTGAGTATCATATTCTTGAATAATTTTTGGCCCTATAGTTACTCAATTTTCTAAATTGTCTCAACCTATAGGTGTTCTGCACTTTCTACCATACAATGCTTTAAATGTTTCATTTGGATGGAAGTATGGTATGAATTTTTATACGTAAATTCTACTAATGGAAGATACTCTTCCAACTTAGTAGGTTGATCCATGGTATATATTTTGAGCACATGTACTCCATAACTTGGTTAACTCTTTCAGTTTGGCCATTTCTTTCATGGTGGTACATTGTACTAAAATTGAGTTTGGTTCCTAATGTGGTCATAAGAGAGGTCCAAACCTGGATGTAAACAACTTATCTCTATCAGAAATGATTATCTCAGGCATCCCATGTAGTCTAATGACTTTCCTTATGAATCTTTTAGCCAAAAGTGGGGCACCATCCTTCACATTGCCTGGTATGAAGTGTGCTACCTTGGTTATTTTATCAACCACAACTAATATACTATCATGTTGATGTCGATTTTTAGGTAAACCTGTCACAAAATCCATGGAAATTATGAACCACTTATGTTGTGGAACATCATGAGGATAAAGTTTTCTTGTAGGATGACAATATTCTACCTTAACTCCCTGACATTCAAGACTCTTGGCAACATAGCAAGCTATTTCCTTTTTCATTCCTTTCCAAAAGTAATAATTTTTCATGTCTGTAAATATTTTAACTACCTCAAGATGTTCTTGATAAGACACATTATGGCCTTCTATAATAATTTTTCATTCTCAAACCACCCTCTTCCAACACATAAATTTGGTTCAAATAACAAATAATTCTATTGTTTCCCACATGGTACTCAGCTAGATTGATCCCTCATATTTTTACCCTCATTTGTTGACAAAATGGATCTACTTTTTGCATTTGCTTGATCTTTTCTGGTAGTTCAAACTTCATCTATGAGATTGCATCTAGTTTAGCCCATCGACTTAAGGCATCTGTAACATAATTTTATTTTCCCTTAGCATATGAGATATCTATCTCATAGCTGCTTAAGAATTCCAACCACCTTCTTTGACGAGCATTCAAATCTGGTTGGGTGAATAGATATTGAAGTCCTTTATGATCAGTGTTCAACTTGAAAGGTCTTCCTACCAAATAGTTTGTACATACTTTTAAGGCATGCATGATTGCCACCAACTCCAAGTCATGGGTTGGATAATTGAGTTTGTGATCCTTCAATTTCCAAGACTCAGAGGCAATTACTCACCCATTTTGCATTAGCACTCCACCTAGCCCATCCAATGAAGCATTTGTCTAAACTACAAATTCCTTATCCAGATCAGGTACTTGTGAAATTGGTGTAGTTGTAAGAGCTTCCTTCAAATTCTGGAATGTAATGTCACATTTTTCCATCCATTCAAACTTCTTTCCTTTTTGTTGAAGGGGGATTATGGGGTTATCTATCTTGGAGAATTTCTCTACAAACCATTGATAATATCCTACCAAACCCATGAAGCTTCTTACTTCAGTCACATTTTTAGGAATAGGCCATTCTATAATTTCTTGCACCTTGGCAAGATCCATTGCAATTCCTTGGTCCGATATAACATATCCTAGATAGGGCACTTTAGGCAGAAAGAAAGAACATTTGGACAATTTCCCATATAATTTATGATCTCTCAACCTTTGCAAGAATATTTGTAAATTCTCCTCATGCTCTTGAAAATTTTTAGAGTAGATTAAAATGTCATCCCAAAACAATAGTAAAAATTTGTCCAAGTAGTCATGGAAAACATGGTTCATGAGACTCATGAAAGCTGAGGGTACATTTGTTAGGCCAAAAGGCACCACCAAGAATTGATAATGGCCATACATAGTTCTGAAGGCTATCTTTGGAATATCTTCTTCCTCAATTATTAAATGGTGATAACCTGACCTTAAGTCTATCTTGGAGGATATAGAAGCTCCTTTCATTTGATCAAACAAGTCATCAATTCCAGGTAGGGGATATTTATTTTGAATGGTTACCTTGTCCAACATTCGGTAATCTATGCACAACCTTAATTGGCTTAGTCCTTCTTCTTAATGAACAACGCTGGAGCTCCCCAAGGAGACACACTAGGCCATATCAATCCTTTCTCCATTAGATCTTTCAATTACATCTTAAGTTCTTGTAATTCAGTAGTGTTCATTCTATAGGGAGCTTTGGAGATAGGTTCAGCCCCTAAAACTAGATCTATTGAGATGTACATCCATCACTTAGGAGGAAATCTTGGCAATTGTTCAGGAAAGACATCATAGTACTCTTGGAGAATGAGATGGTCTTCAATAGTAGGTGTCAGATCATCATTACCCCCTTCTACCTTTACTAGATAAATTTTACTCTCCTTTCTCACTACCCTTTTGAATTGCATGGTTGAGATCATTCTTACCACTATGGGTCTTCTAATCCCTTGAAGAACCACTGACCTCCCTTGGTCATCTAGACATTCGATCTTCTTGTAGCAATCCATATTGGCTTGGTGCTTTTGGAACCAATCCATCCCAAGGATTAAACCATAAGACCCTAAAGGAGTGACCCATAGATCCACCTTGGTCCTTATAATCCCTAAGTCAATTTCAACTCCTCGCAAGAAAGATTTGATATTTTTTGTCTTACCCAACCCAAACTCAACTTCCATCTCCTCTCTATTAATATTCTTATGATCAATTTTACATTTTTGAATAGAATGGGAGGAAATAAAACTATCTATTGCTCCTAAATCTTCTAGAATAGAAATGGGTTGTCTGAGAAGTGTACCTTGAAGTTCTATCAATGGAGCTTGTTGATTTACTTAAAGATTATCCATGACTGCATAAATTATGATAGTGGATTTGGTGGTTTTGTTTGGATTGTTGGGACACTCGCTCATATACTATCAGCTCAACATGTCCAACATCAAACCACTGGTCATTTTTGGTCTTCCTTGCCTCTCTTAGAATCATCTTGTGCCTCATGCCTAAATTACTTTTGTCTTTTGTCTCCTTTATCCTTTTGACCTTTTGACACACAATTTTCCCTATAATTTTGGCCCCTCTTAGTCTTTCGAGAATCCTTTCCTTTAGATTTATCTTCTTGATTACCCCTTTGTTTATTATTGGAGTGGTTGGAGGAATATGGATTTTGTTTGCATTCTTCCTTGCTCTTATGCTTTTCTTCAGCAACCAAAGCTACCTCCACTACCTAGTTTAATCTTTTAGATCGGGTGAGCTTGGTTGCATACATAATATTCTTATTCAATTCCAAGGTAAACTTGTTCACCCGATCCTCTTTTTCCTTCATATAAGGCACATGACAAAGTAAGCTCATGAATTCGGACTTATACTCATCTAATGACATTCCACATTGGTGCAATGGATATAATTCAATCATATTTCAATCTCTATGATGAGCAGAAAGGTACTCCTTGTGAAACCGCTTGGTGAACTTTCCCCAAGTTAGTTGACTGATATCATAGTTTTTGGTTTCCATCAAATGTTCCCACCATAGCAAGGCTTCTCCTTCTAGGTGATAAATGGAAATCCTAGACTTAGTGTTGGAGCTTAATTCTATCAACCCAAAATACTTACATTAATTCCAATGAGCCATGCTTTAGTGGTATCCTCACCCCCAGTCCCATCAAACTTAGGGGCTTACACTTTCTTCAATTCTCGAATCAGTGGGTCCTTTCTCACTCCTCGTTGTGACTCTAGGTGGGAATTCTAGATCTGCTCTCATGTTCTTGACTTGTATTCCCATGGTTCTCCCTATATGACTATTTATTTCCAATGCCATTATTTTCATTAGTTCCTAGGCTAGTGTTATGGTTAGTGCCTTGCTCCTTTTGCCTTGTTAGTTCCTCAATTTTTTTCTCTTGTGAGCATATTTTTGCACGAAGTGCATTTAATTCATCTTGTAACTCTTCAGGTATGGTAGGAGGTGGATATGATGCACCCCTACTTGCATGCATCATTTCAGCAAGGCTAGGGCTTGTTCCCCTCCTTAAAGTTCTCTTCATTGAATTAGATGGGTTCTACGAGGGAAAAGAGACAGTGTGTTATTTAAGTGTCTTGTTATTTCATTTTAAATCTAGTCTTATATCATATTTAGAATCAAGGATAAATTCATATACAACATAAGATTTGCAACATTAAATATGTCATTCTCATTCACCATAACACCTTTATTTTTAAGTATAAGTCTATAAATATCATTAATAGCTAGCATCTTTTACAAAAAAAAGCAAGACGATATTTATTTAGAACTAGTTCATCATATTTTACATAGTTTTAGTTATAGAGTAGATGCCTCCTCTTATTCTGGTTCTTCCTCATATTATTTTCCTACAATTACAAACATATTAGCATGGACGCAGTTGTATTCCACAATTTATTCCTTATAGAGGGTTGGAGCATTGTGTCCACAACCAAAAGGGAGGTCCCTAATAGTTGAGGGTTTTATTTTTGGGATTGGTCATGGGCATCCCTTTGGTGGTTCATGAATATTATTTGGTTTGTCTATTTGCTTTCCTTTCTATATTTTTAGTCGCTTAATATTCTCTTCCAATAGATTTTTGTTAGACATGGTTTCGGTTTCATTTTTTGGCTGTGGTAATAGTGGTCTTGGGTCCTTCTGGGTTATTTCATTGGGGATTTTTTCTTGAAGCCTTCTTCTTCCCTTTTCCTTGCTTCCCTTGACCCATGATTGTCATTACCAAACAATCATATTATTAAAACTAAAGAGAGAGAGCACCTAGATCCTAGTGTCGAGTTCCAAGCTTTGATACCAATGTAACAACAACCCCAACAAAAAAGATAGTTTCTACACAAAAAACAATTCTTCATCATCTTACAAAAAGGATTACATAGAAGGTTAGAAACATATAAACATTAATGGAGATAGACTTAAGTAGTATAACATCATGTCAATTACATAATTTCCATTAGCACCACTTGATTTCTTAATAAAAAATAATTCTACTAACTAGATTGCACATACCTTCATGATGGTGAATCCTTTTAACTCTAAGACCCCGCTCATTCTGGTCATTGTGGGGTAAAAACTAATACCAACCAAGTGGATTCAACCCTATCCACCCCTCCAAGTGGATTATGTTTCCTGTGACAAGAGAGAGAGTTGTCATTCCAGACCGTAAGCTATGAGAAAAAAACATTTCCTAGTGACCCTCTTCCAAGGTGGACCTAGCTATTGTAAGCTTATAATTCATTTCTCAATAGCTACAAGGATTTATAGGGAGTCAATTTTATCTACTTGAGCTTGTTGGGAATCCACCTTTCAGCTATCCATCTAATCGGCTAAGAAACCAAGGGTAACCATCACTGGTGTGGAATTCTCCTAGACTAATGACTATCTTGAGCTTAGTATTTCTTCTAGACTCTTGTCCATCTTGAGATTACTGTTGCCCCTAGACTATTATTCATCTTGAGCTTAGTGTTGCCCCTAGAACTCATCATCTCGAGCTTAGCATCACTCCTAGAATATTGTCCATCTCAAGCATATACTACCCCTAGTATTTTGTCCATCTCAAGCCTAGTACTAATCCTAGACTACCATCCATCTCGAGCAAGTACTATTCCTTAGCTCAGCCTTAGCACTAGACTTGAAGTAGATTCCCAACTCAAGCTTAGATGGTTCCCATATTAGTTGCAATCATGTATGGAATTACTAGTTAATTTGCTAAGAGCAATACAGAATCTTAGACTCCTTACGATAGAGGGTAAGGTAACTCCTCATCCCATTGTATAGTATACCCTAATTCATACTATCCTTAAGGAGTAAATTAATATGTAGACTTGTAAGGGTTACATTTGTATAAGCCATTGGAGTACTCATTTAAATGAAAAGGACTACCCTATCAATCATTTGTTCATAATATCTATGAACACTCAGATGAATGATTGTCGTATCAACCAACCGATTCATGGTTTGGAGAAGATTTTACCTAGATCCAAAATCTAGCATATTTCCATTTATTTGAATAGTTTGACCAACACCATTGCTTAAGGAAAAACAACTCAAACCACTAGTCACTAGAAGAATGATTTAATTTATTCCTTGTATCTAACTTGACCAACATTGATGATAAGCAAAAATAGTCCCTTAAAGTCTATGGGAAGTTGTGTTCAAGAGTAATTTATTGAGTTGCTCAATAAAGTTAAGAACTGAATATTGTTCCAGTGTATTTGACATACTCCTATGAATCTAAACCATTCAATATATTGAACTTATTTGGCAATCCTACTCGAGTGAGCTGCCACAACCAATCTAAAGCTTATTGTTAACACACCAACACCTATATGGTTATTAGGTGAGCAACTATTTCCACTTATGGGACAGAAATCTAAGTATGCATAAATAATTTTTAATCTTTTCTAAAGCTACTTAAGAGCAATATATTAATTACTCTTCCTTATATTTATAAACACGTGACATCTATAGACACTTGTAAAATGCATAATTCTACCATTATCTAATCTTCACTAACATGTTATTTTATTTCATGTTTTCAAATTGGATTAATAAACTCTATACTCTCATCCTTTGTCAACTCATTTGTTGTCCTACTATTTTCATCAGCTCCAATACAAATCACGAAGTTGAACATCACCCAATTTTAAAAAAAAACAAACAAAACCTGTAGCCACAAAGATTATAATATAAACTTAAATTTATCATTCCCATGGTATACCTAAATTCTATATTAGTTATAAGGTGTCCCTGTAAATGTATAGAAATGTAAAACTATGGCTTAATTGTTTAATCCATATTTACCTTCTTCAGCATCCAAAAGACTCAAAAAGAATCGCATTGAACTATTGTACTAGTGCTACCTTAAGCATTATATAGAGTTAAGTTTCTTTCAGCTATAAGAATTTTACTTCTATTTTATTTTAAATCTTGAAAATGGGTGAAAAAAAAACATGCCAGGTAAGGGTATGAGCAATGAGAGAGCATAAGAATCGGTGTTATTTTACAGGGACTACACAAGATTCGAGGCTAAGGAATGGAACAATAGCATTAAAATTAGCAAAAAAGCAAACCCACAGTAGAGAAGTAGTCTATAGCAACCCATTTTCACATCTCATAATGCCTTATGTTTTAATTGTTATTGTGCAACCTAGCAATGTTATGCTTTAGATTTTATCCCTACTATAATTTTATCTGTTATTGTAAAGAAAGAAATGCCATTGTCCAATAATTGCTCAAACAAAACTCTAAAAGAGGTGAGACGACAAAGACCATTTCCATAATTTTAAGATAAATTAAAGATTCTAAGGACAAGATAGTTTTACATTAAGGTTATAGTATCACATAAGATTAATTACAATAGAAAAGAAAGGAAGATAAAACCTGAAATGTGATGACTTGAAAAAACAAAGAAGAATGCCCTGGCTGCCCAGCTTTGGTCTCCTCTTCAAAACTCGTCCAAAACTTGAAACAACTATGCCCTTGTTCTTTCTTTTCTCTTCCCACTGATTCTCCCACAAAATGAGACCTCTACAAGTCAATTTAAGGAAAGAGGGACGAGTTTCTCTATGGCATGTTGGTCAAAGTTCTTTCCTCTCATTGTTGGCTATTGTGGGGGTTGCTAGGCCTCTTAATTCTTTTGTTTTCCTCCTCCTCACTTTTGATGTGTTTTTTATGCACTTCTGAACACATGCGATGCATAGGTGCATCACCTCTCTTGAAAGGAAATATCCAGCAAGTTGCTGAAACTTACCCCAACATCTCTCGAGTGTCAAGTCATGACTTGCATAGAATATCTCAGTTGATTTTTGATGTGATCTTGTTGGTAATCACAGGGAAGACTTATGTGAGTTCATCTGGAAGGGAATTTGATCTGCAAACAGATTTTTAAGATGGAAATTTGTTGTGTGTTTGTTGTAGGTTCAAACAATAGTCTTGAACTCCATTTTTTATTGAAAATTTGGCTTTACAATGTGCAATGAACCCTAGCATGGGTTACTTATTTTTTTTTAAAAGGAAAAATGGAGGGCAAGAGAAGAGGTTCCTAGACCTACAACTACTAATGAATAGTGATCATGGAGGTCTCTACTATGGACTGCTTCCTTAAAACAAAATTTCACTTAACCAGAAATTTCATAGTGTCATGAAATCTATGCTATCTTCTAAGGGTTGTATATATTTTACCATTCATTCACCATACACATGCATGAACAAATATAAAGATTTAAATTTAGCTTCAATTTTAAGTCGAGACTAACTTTACACAACCATCTACCAGTAGAAAAAAACAAAAAAGTATGGACAAGGAAGGCATCTACACAACATAAATCTCCACAACCATGGAATAGTATTACTAAATCTATCAAAGCTAACTGAAAGAAAATGGAATAGCAAAGTAAATTTAAACTAAATCATCTAGCTAGTGGAGGTGAATCATGAAACATGAGAAGAAACTTAGAAATGCACCAAAGTCAATGTATTTCTATTAAAATTCTTGTAGCATGTCATTACAACAATCAAATCTCTCTTGAAAATGAGAGGAGGTCCCCTATTTATAGTGTCCCAAAAGTAGAACATGTGGCCAAGATTGATTTACATCTGTGTGGAAACAATTCACTATAACCTAGGGTTCTACCTACACCCACAATATATTAAATTTTAAAATACACTTTTGTCCATATACCTATTTTATCTTTTAGTGGTAGCATTGTATCGTTTTGTCTTCTTATTGATTTTTCTTTTGTTGTAGCTATTCTGTTAGGAATTCCTCATCAATAATAGGGTTGCCTTCTTGCTTCTTCAAAGCTGCATATTCCATGAATTTTAGGATCACTAGTTGGAGCTTATCAACCTCTATGATGTCGGATCCCAGTACCTGGTAGCTCCACTCTTTGGAATTGTCAACAAGCTTCTCCCAGTCTTCATCATACTTGTTGGTGTGGTCTTTGAATAGCTAGGATTGGGTGAAGTCTCAGGAAGAAAAACTCATCAAATTTGTAGTAATCTCGCCCGATATTCCATCTTCCATCCTCTTTTGTAAGTGAGGCTTTACCTTCTCTATGTTGATCTGGACAACGGGCACATCGTACCCCATCATTAGCTTCAGATATCGATTGCAATCTGACCAAAAATCCTCAGCCCAATTGATGTCTAAGTTCACCTTTTCAATCACCTACTCCAGCCTCTCTTTTTGGTTCTCAAAGTCTCACTTCTAGACATCCATCAACTAGTGATCATCTTCTTTGAATGCAAATTCTTTCTCCCAAATTTCACTCAATAGCTTAAGGATGGCCTCAATATTTGGGTAGGTAGATTCATACTTCATTGGGAAGTCGGTGCAAATTTTCTTCGTACCCTCAAGAGATTTTTTTACATCCAAGAACTTGTTCAATGTCTGAATAGCTCGATTGATGCCCATATTTCCAATGTCCAAGACCTACTGGAACCAACTCTTTGTGGTCTTGTCTAAGTTCTTTCTCTTTTCCAGTTTGTCAGTCTCCTCCTTCGACAACAATTATGGTGAGGTTGAGGATGTTGTTGGATATTCTTATGTGGAGGACCACAATTGGATATAATCTATCAAATCAACCACCTATTCTTTGAGTTATTCTTTTGATACCTTATCTTGTTGGATTAGGTGCACCATCGTGGTGACTGATTCTTGGAGGTGATCTACCTTTTTCTCCCTAGTGGTGACTCCAAAGTCAATGGTGGAGATTTTTTAACTTATTCCCTATTCTCCCACCGCTAGAGTAGCTACTTACACCATTCTAGATCCTGAGGCATCCATCGTTACCTTTGATCTAATTTTGGACTTCTTTTCTTTCTTGGTGCTGATTTGGGCTTGGGCCAATATAGCCTCCAACCTTGTCTTTGGGTCCTTTGGAGGGGGAGCCTTCTTCTCTATTTGCTTCTCCAACCAGTCATGCATCGAGGACTTTTCTTTGGGTGATTCCTTCGTATCCTCCTTTTCATCCTCTCTAGTTTCAATTGATTTATCACTCAAAGCCTCTTGCTCTGTCCTCGTATCTTCTTTGTCCTCGTCGGAGTCCTAGATAAACATCACGCATTTAATAGGGACCTTGATGAGAAAGCATTCCTTAGGGTTATCTTCCCCTTCAACATCTTTTTCTTCCTATTCTTCATCATGCCCACGTTCCTCAGGCTGCTCAATTTCTAGGTTTTCATGAATTTCAGCCTCTTCTTTAGGCTTATCCTTTTCATTTTTCTCCTTTTCATCGTGAGGGAGTATCTCCTCATCATGTCCAAGGGAATGGTCACATTCTCCTACTAGAGATCTATCACCCTCTATTTATGTGGCAATAACCTCTTCTTCACTAATAGGTTGTCTTTTAGCCTCCTTATCTTCAATTTACTTAAGTTGCTTTACCAACTCCGCATCAAGCTCAGGATCAGGAATTTATTCAATCATCTTTGTATCTAGACCCTCACCATCATCACCTGAAGATTCATGGGTGACTTCATCGATTACTATATCATCATAAATGGGGTGCTCATGATATTAGTATGCCTCCTCTTCTAACCCCTTAGGTGCCTCCATTTGTTGTTGTCTGTCCAATTCCTCAGCAAAATGCATGGTGGCTTCCATCGTGGGTAGCTCAGTAGGAGGAGGAACTTGGATATTGGTGATTACTTGGGAAATTGCAGCCTGGACCTCCAAGTTTGCAAACATTCTTAAGAGCTCGGATGGAACATTTTGCATATATTTCACGAAAGACTCTGGGAGGGAAAGGGCAGGCATTGCAATTGCAGTGGTAGCAGTCGGAAGAGGAAATGATGGAGAAATGGATGATGAGGAAATTGGAGAAGTGGTAGTAGTGGATGAATCCACTGATATGACTTCTGTGATAGGAGAAGTGGAGACAAGGTGGATGGTGATGTCCACCACGGGCGGAGAAGAAGCAACTACTGCGTGCGGGATAAGTGGGGTGGTGGTAACAGCAGTAGTGGTAGCAACAACAAATGAGATAGGTAGAGATTTTGGCTAGTTAGCCTCTGTTTCTTCTCCCTTGTGGAGTGGATCTTCTTGAATTATTGGCATCTCGGTGACGTTGCTTGATCTCTTATGTTTCTTGGAAGGTTCACCTTTTGAGGCCTTTCTAGCGTACACCTTTGGTTTGGACTACTGCTCATCTGTCTCCTTTCTCTTTCTTGAATGAACGAATGGAGGTGATTTTGATGTTTCTCCTATTGATGTAGTTTTTGCACCCTCAGATCCACTTGGCTCACTTTCGAGCCCCTTGTATGTCAGGACGACCCCTTATTGCTTTAAATGTGAAACTTGTCCATCAATCCATTCTTTTGTTTGAGCCTCAATTGGTTTGGTAAATATGTCGAGGTCATCGACCTCTTGCTCGTCCAAATCAATTAATGGAAATGGCATATTTGCAATGGCATTGTACCTGGGGTCTATCACAATTTTTTCATCCTCCTCCAGCTAATTAGGTACCGGGAACAAGTTTAACTTCTTTAAAAATTATGTGGTCATCCACATATAGTAGCTTATTCGCACTTCAAATTCATCTTTGAAATTGGCCTAGAAATATTCAACGATGTGAAGTTGGGAATACTCCTGTCCAATTACTTTTTTGATATGGCCATATGGATCCATCCGTGGCCTAGCCATGTGGGATTTGAGATGGTATTCATCCAATTTCTTTTTTGAATTATGGAAACACTAGGAAGTATAGAGCTCATACATCCCTTGGCCGAGTGTAAGGGGATAGGGGATCCCCGGTAGATGCTTGTTCCTTAGAATGGCATGAATGTGTCGTGGCTGGTGAGAGAGATCCAACAATATCATCTGGTCATTGGGATATCAGGGTAGCATGTTTGGTCTTTCTGAAAATCCTTGGGCGCAGATGTAGGTGAACTTAGGATATTGGATAAACAAGAAAGCATATTGTTTGAGAAAATCTCGAGTATTGTGTGAGACTCTTCTCTCAAAGTCAACCTCGAGCGGCCTTATGATATAAGAAATAAAGGCATCATTTACCCTACAATAATCCTTCTTGAAGTTCCTGAATTGTAGCTAAGGGTACCTATCATAAGCCTTGAGTTATCTGCCAAGCTCCTCATTCAGAGCTCTCAATAACCCACTGTAATTCCTTCATTCGGCCAATGAATATACCAGACAGGAGGTCATATAGAACATGGAGGTATTTTTAACATTCATGAATTGCTCATGAAAGCAGTCACTGATTATCCCTCCCCAATAAAATGTAGTGTCTTCTCCGCGGAGAATCTGTTTGACGAAATAGACCATCCACCCTTGAAAATAGGCCGTAGTAGGGAGGCCCATTACTCTGCTCAGCAGGGTGACTAGATCATGGTAGTCTTCAAAGAAAATACTGCGAAAGAGCTCCCGATGAACTTTTGCAGCATTGCCCCTTTTTTCCTTTAGCCAATACTGATTTATGAGTTTCTTACACTTCATGGGGTCTTCATCCCACATCTCCTTGCACTCCTTGATAGTAGGTAGTTCCATCTCTTTGAAGACAGGGATATGAAAGGTCTTCGTTATCCCCAAGGTAGACATGTTGGCTAGAATGTTCTCATGCCTATCAATAATAGTTCTTGTTTCAGGTTGATATGCTTCCCTGCAAGCCATTACCAGTTCAGGGGCAATCAAAGCAGGAGGGAAACTTGTAGCTTTAGCTATTTGGCTACTTTTGATTAGTCTTGCACTCTTTGTTTTAGGGTTTACCCTAACCCTCTATATGAATTCATCAATATCGACATGCCTGATATTGGTGTCATAGATATCCTTCCACTTGGTGGTGATTCTGGAGTGCAATGGTACCCCCTCGAACTGATATTTCATTTGATCCTTGTCTTCTTTTCCTCGAGGAGCCTTGGAAGTTCTCTTTCCTTTGTCCTTGACTGCCCCCAAGGATTCTACACTCGATTATATATATGCTTCATAGAGAGGTGAGGGTGAGCATAATCAAGCATGACAACACAAATGGTTAGCCAAATCCCTACAAAAACATTGTTAGATTGGATAATTCATCATTCAAAAGTCTAACACCTAGTCAAATTTACCATCAGTAATTCAGTCAAGGGAGTTTGGATGGTCTAGGCCCTAGAGGTCAGACTTCCCTGGTCAAAATGTTGTTCTTGAGGGTGAATAGGGCAAGGAGACCCAGAAGGTTTCTCCCAACCTTAGATTTGGATAATTTAAAGTGTTCATGTGGGAGATGGTCAAATTTCAGCACGTGGTTCAATGTTTGTTTCTAGATTGGAAGTCATTTGGGTCATCATTAGGGTAGTTGGAGTCATGTAGGGGGAAATTTGTCAAGTGTTATCCGTTTGGAACAGCTTTGGAGAAACGACATTCCCAAGGCGAAGTTCCAGAGTCCGGAACCCATAAGGCTGAAAGACGTGTGATAAAGCCTTGTAATTTCTCTAGTCATTTGGGTACTCGAGTCACGAAGGTCAAGAAGTTGTTGGAGGATAGCCATGAGAAATGGTGAATCATAGATGGAAGTCTGGTGGGGGCAACCCGACAGACCAGACCTGGATTCAGAATTTGCTTCTTAGTTCATTTGTTGGATGCTTGGTGGAGATCGAAGTGTCAGAACCTAGAGGTCATAGGGATGGTTAGGGTTTTCTATTTTGGATGGTTGAAACGGGATGGAATCCTGATGGTGGAAGTCTGTTGTACGGGGCCCAGTGGGGGTAAGTACTTAAATTTTTCGTTCTGAACTCAAGTGGTAGGGAGGTTCTCGGGACTCGGGAGCTGGAAGATAGTTGCCTCGAGGTTGTTTCATACAAAAAAATGACAATGGTGGATCATGGATAGAGGCCTGTGAACTGAGATATGATGGTGGTTTGGACGTGTTCATTTTTCTTTGTAAATCTCAAGTAAAACAGAAAGCTGGACTCTGAGGCCCGGAAGAGAAAAGTGGAAGTTTCATTTTAAACAACGAAGGGGAGACGACAATCCGGAGGTGGAGTTCCAGAGTCTGGAACCCGCAAAACATTTTGTTATTGAGGCAAGTTTGTCAAGTTTTGACCTTACATGGCTAAAGCAACTGAAGATCCCGGGCTCGGAGGGCATTGTAGCCTAGGTCAAAGAACAGCTATGGGAGGACGCACCTTTGTGTTTGATCTCTAGGTGTTTGGAGGGATTTTTTGGAGATTCTAAAACATGGGTTTTGTAACATTACTATTTTCGCACCAAATTCATGCAATTTACCCCCTTCCTACTCATTACTTAGGCAATAAATCATTAAAAGTGTGAGAGGAGTTTAGACAGTTGACTCACCTCAAAAACCCGATGAATAGAGTTGGTGAATACTTGAAGAACGATGAAGGGAACTCTCAAGCACGATGGCGATGAAGGCAGCGATGGCTCGACACTCTCCTAACCTTCCTGACATGTTAAAATGACAAGTCATTGCTAGTATTTATGCTCTTTAGTGTAATTAATGCACCTAATTAATATAGGTACGACAGACTCGAAAGTTTGTGGGTTTGAAAATTAGGATGGCGGCAGGAGGTCCGAGACCTGGAGGCAAGAAAGACGTGGGCTCATGGCCATCTAAAAAATGCTAAGCGAAACTGACAGTGAAGAGACTCCTGGGGTCCAAGAGTTGGAAGGAAGCTAGCCAAAGGTAGTTAGAAATGGTTAAAGTGCGAATGAATCTCGGGTAGGGAAACCCAGAGGGCCTGGCCCGAAAGGTCCCATGGTCCCCTATGAAAGGAAAACTGCCAAAGGGACTCTGGGAGGACCCAAGACTCAACAAAACTTGAAGGGGTGAGACATGGTCAGCCTAAGATGACACTTCAGAGGCACGCTAACCATCTAGGACACCAAAAAAGGGGCACACAAAATAAGGGAGTGAAAAATGACTCGACAAGGTGAAAGAAAGAGAGGGTCCTCATTTTGAATGGGGCATGTGTGCGAAGCGCACAACAAATAGAGACTCTACTAGGGAATGCTCCTGAGTGTTAAAGGGATAAGTATCCATCCAAGACCCAGAGTATCTAGTTTTGTAGACCATGGGTGGATGTCCAAGAGTGAACTAGGAGAACAAGATCCTTAGTTGAATCAAACCATGAAACATCTTAGAAGTGTGTGTCTAGTGAATTTATTCCTTTCCTCGGGAACTGCAACAAGAAGCAGCTAATCAAACAAGAAAGCCACATAAATCATCCAACATCAAAAGTAACATGGACATTGCCCCGCTACCAATCAAGTGTCCATACCCCTAGCGGAGTTTTTGATGTGACCCCACAAATATTTCTCTACTATCGGCCAGGCATCCATAGCCCCGGTAGAGTTACCCGTACACCCATACAGTTGCTTGGTTTTGGAATTTTCTTTCTTCCTTTCTTTTGGATTTTCTTTATTTTTTTGCACTTTATTATTTTTTTGAACCGTTTAAGCATTGAAGCCTACGATGGGTTTGAGAACCATAGTGGTCAGTGGAGAGGACTTGATATTTTTCACTTACCATGTTATCATAGCCACCATTGCACGACCCTTCAGAAATAGTTAACATGTGTTTTTTGCAAGATCTGAGATGAACATAAAAGGATTCAACCAAGGATGAAGTTCTAGAACAGAGTTTAAATGATGAAACTATCCTTTCTACATAGCTATCAAAGACTAATAGTCGAGGATGAATATTTATCCAATGAACACTTAGGAGTGGGTAGCAAAGTGAACCATTCATTGAATGAGCACAACCACTGCAATAGGAACAAAAAGCCTCTCATCAAAAGGGAAAAACCATTTAGGAACAAGCAAAAAAAAGCGTCGCAAAATAATAGAATGAAAGAAAACCAAAGCAACCTACTCTAACCTATGTACAAATATTTACAGGAATAGCTCCAAATGAGCTCATAATTGGAATTAATGCTTTAGGTGTTTCCTATTGATAGGAAACGGGATGTCTTCACTAGTTAAATTTTTCAAGCAAAAGGCATTGTCTCCCATAATTTCAGATATTTGAAAGGGGCCAAGCCAAAGCTTGTCAAATTTGTTGTTTCCCCCTTTCTTTTCATGGGCCTTATCCCAACATAGGACTAGATCTGTAATTCTAAAGGCCTTAATTTTGGCTTGATGATTGAACCATTTCTTGACTACGCCCTGATGTTTGGCAAAATTTTCTATTGCACGATCTAGTATTTCTTCTAAGTGTAAGAGCTTAGCTAATCGAGCTTCTCTATGGTCTCCTTCGTAAAAATTATTGATGAATTGGAGGGTGGGAATCTTCAGATGTATTGGAAAAATAGGCTCCAAGCCATATACCAAATGGAATGGGGAATCACTGAGAGCAGCCTTTTGATGGGTGTGATCTGCCCAAAGGGTGAAATGGAGTTGGGTATGCCAGTCCTTGGGATTCCTATCAAGCATTTTCTTAATCACGATGATCAAGTTTTTGTTGGTAGATTCTACAAGATCATTGCCTTAAGGATAGTAATTGGAGGAAAATTTCAAGGTGATGTCATAGTCAAAGGCCCAACTAGAAAACTTGAGTGAGGAGAAGGTGGGGCCATTATCACACACTAATGCATATGGGCAACCAAAGCAATTTAAAATAAAACTTTCAAGGAATTTAGTAACTACCTTTGTGGTACATTGCCTACATGCAATAGCTTCTATCCACCTAGTACAGTAATCAGAGGCAGTTAGAATGTACCTGTGACCCACGGATGATGGTGGGATTTCTAGACCAATGAAGTCGAGACCCCATTGCAGGAACGGTCTTACCTCCAGGACTGTTTGCAATGGAGCAACAAAATTCCTTTCTCTATTTTCCACAGTCTAGAAAATGTAGCACGTGCGGACATGGTTATGAGCATCCTTGAAAACCATAGGCTAGTAATATCCTCCTCTCAAGATTTGATGGGCTATAGAAAGGTCAAAACCATGACCTATGCCAAATTTGTCATGAAACTCCTTCAAGACCTAATCTGCTTCTTCTTTGCCAAGGCATCGTAGATATATGCCTTCATGGTTCCTCTTGTACAGTATGGCTCCTTGCAACATGTAGTTGTTTCTTTTTAGTCTAAGTGCACGTTTCTTAACTCCCTTCAAGCGAGGCAGACATTTTTGATTCACCAGATAGTACACTATGTCATCATACCATTCTCTCGGGGAGACATCCTCCAGCTGGTATTTTTGAACTGTAAGTTTAGGTCCGACTTTAGCAACTGCTTCAGCTATTGTTCTAGTAAGAGCTTTTCCTCTAATCAATTTCATCAGTTGAATTTCCATATCATACTATTGCAATAGGGTCACCCATTTGGCTCGACGTTCTCCAAACTCATTCTGCATGAGCAATGTCTTGACTATGGGGTCAGGCATGATGGAAAACACTTTGTTTCTTAGGATGTAATGCCTGAATTTATTGACTCCACGGACGAGATCATACACTTTATTTTCAACATTGTGATATCTTAGCTCAACATCCTTTAATGGGGCACTCATGAAATCTATTGGGTGTTCATTCCCATCATCGTCTTTCTGAGTCAATATGTTGGCACATGAGTGTTGTGAAGGAAACAAATAAATATAGAATTGCTTTAGATAGTTCGGGCTAACCAGCACTAGGGCATCAATAATTTCTTTCTTGATCTCTTCAAAATATTGATTTGATTCTGGGATCCACTCAATTTTGGATTCTTGCTTCAACATAGCATTAAGTGGCTTGATAATTTCAACAAAGCCCGTGATGAATTTTTTGACGAATATTATTTTCCAAAAAAAGGACTTTAACTCTTTCTTGTTGTCTGGCAACTAGATCTTCATGATAGCTTGGATACATTCGGGGTCGATGGAGATTCCCTTTTCTGAGAGGACATGTCCAAGAAATTTTCCTTCAACGACCCTGAAGATACACTTCTTCGAATTGAGGAACACCCCAAATTCTTGGCACCTTTGAAAAAAAATTCACAAATTAGCAACATGATCACTTTGTTGCTTTGAGAATATAGTCAAATCATCCATGTAGATGATTATGCACTTTCCAATCATATCCTTGAAGGCAATTCTCATTGCATGTTGAAATGTTGTGCCAACATTGATGAGTCCAAACAATATTTGTCTATAGGAAAAGGTACCCCACTTGGTGGTGAATGTTGTCTTATGTCGATCTTCGTACTATACCAAAACTTGGTTGAACCCTAAGTACCCATCCAAGAAGGACATCATCTGAGAACCATTAACTATTTGCAATACCTCATCTAATAATAGTATAGGATAGTTATCCTTTTCTGAAGCTCTATTCAGATTGCGGAAATCAACACACAACCTAATTTCCCCATTCTTTTTCCTAACCGAAACCAAATTGTCCACCCACATAGAGTGTCTAACTGGGAAAATAATCTTGGCAGACAACAATTTTTGCACTTCCTTGTATATGATTGGTTTCAGTAGAGCATTGACAGGGCATTGTCACTATCGAAATGGCCTCACATCTGGTTTGAGAGGGATGGTGTGGATGATGATTTATGTATCATATGTTTTCAGGTCTTCATAGCTCCAAGCAAGGACATCGTGGTACTTTTGCAAAGCACCCACTATACCCTTTTTTTCTTCCAGTTTGCACACCTTTCCAATAAACACATTCTTAACATCCTCAACCATTTTGAGGTTATAGGTGTCACACTAGTCACTGATGGAATCTCTCTTTGTTTGTTGATCCTATCCTTTGATCTGATCCAGATCAAATATACGTTCGAGTTGGACCATTCCTCTCGGGATAGTGTTGGTCTTGAGATTGATGACCCCTTCTATATCTATCTTGGCTTCCTCATGCTTAATCTCATCAATTATTTGAGTACAAAACACATCGAAACTGGTGATGAAATCCAAGATGTGTTTGTCATCATTAAACACCTAAAAATTTGCTACATTGTCTAGTACGGATGGAATAGAAGTGAGCTCAATAGTAAACCTTTTGAGGCCAGACAATGACAATGGGTGCAAGGTGCTAGACGCTTGTGCTAAGGCTTTGGCAGTGTGATTTTGAGAGAAGGGGATTAGTTGGATATTGAATGCATTCGGTCCCTCTAATAAGTCCCATACCCTATGCCTATAATTAGTAAGTCTTCGGTCATAGCAAGAGTAAAGCTTTTTGACTTTCTTTACGACCAACACAAAGTCCCCAAAGACTTGTAACATTTTATCACCTTTTCTTAGTGCCATGAGGAATCCCAAGACCAAGGCCTCATATTCCACTATGTTATCAGTGCAATAAAATTTAAGTCTATGAGCATTGAAGTACGACATACCTTTGGGCCTGATTATCTTGAAGCCAATTCCAGCTACATGCTTGGATTTGAATCCATCAAAGTGCTATGTCCAAAACCCAGGAGAGTCCTTGATCTTAGAATTAACATATGTGATTTCTTCTTTTGATGGCAGCCTTATTTCAGTAACATTTTGAGGAGGTCTAAATTCCAAATGTATCCGATCTGGCTATGTTAACCAAGATTCCTCCCTTGGAGTAATTTTTCCTTTGATATGCTCAATTGTTGTTTGGCACAAACAACATTCAAATTTTGAATGAGCATCATTGTGTACCATGCACAAACTAGGCAACAAGAGTTCCTGAAAATCCATTCTAGCTCCCAAACTGAGTTGATCTTGCACACATTTCTCCATAAAATCTTGGAATCCATCCAACATTCCAAGATTACCATCCTCACAATACTCTTCTTCATATGACTCGATCATCATTTTTGTGCTCTGAGGGGTACGGGCTAGGTTAGTAGGTGGAGTGCACAATACCAGAAGAACTTCCCCAGTTGCTTCTTCTTCAAACCATTATTGTTCATTTGAATATGACATCGAGGAATAATTTCCCAATTTTGTTTCAGCAAACAACACTTCATTTGTGTTGTTATATTTTGTGATCATAAACTTCATACAGGGCTCTCGATCTCTCTAAATCTAATTTGGTATCCCTTTCCAGGGCAACCACAAATGAGAATAGTCAGTTGCAGCGTATCCATTCAATGATTTTTTAAAATCCCTTCCTAAAATTATTCCATAAGTGTCGGGGATATCTACAACTTAGATGTCAATGGTTTGTTGAATTTTGGGATTAGCATAAATCTACATGGGTATTCTATTGTTCTTGCCAACTATATTGATCTCAGTCTTGTCGATTTGTGTTACCTTATGTCGGAAGGGAGTTGGAACTATCCCTAAAGCCTTGCACATGCTTAGGGGCATGACATTGGCAAAATCTCCTGAGTCTAGTAGGAAATTATGAGGGTTCTTCCCAAACACTCTGATAGTGGTCAAGAAGGGAGGGGTTTCAAATTTTCCTTGAAACAATCCTCTGGAAACATCCACTTGGGAAACTTGACCCTCATCCTTATCATTGCCCTTATTTTGGGCTTGTGCTTCTGAAGGTTTTGTTTCTTTGGTAGATTATTTATTTGCCTGTGGATTTGCAAGTGGATCATCTTTTTTGTTGAAATTTTTTCTTACCACCGGTTCACTTTGTTGATATTTAAAGGAAACCCTTCTTGAGATACTGTCCTAGGCTAGCCTAGATGAAGGGGTCCCATTAATCATTCTAAAGAAAGGTTTTCTAATAGTTGGGACTTTAAGCAGTTTGAAGGTGAACACACTTAACTTAACCTTCTTAAACTCTTTTGCAATATATTCTCCCATTTGCTCAATTTCAACATCATAAGGGGTATTTTGGGAGGAGCCAATAGGCTAGTTTTGAGTTTGATTTTGCTATCTATTCTTGTTAAAGTATTGCTTAGGTACATGTAGATAACCAGGGTTGTTTATTGCATTTGGATCAGGAGGGGTTTTCAAATTATTGGGTGGAGTGGAGGTTTTAAAAGGACCACCAGCATGCCCACCAGCCTGTATATTCCTCAAATCATAAGGAGTACCCCTATGGTGAAACATATGGCCCTTGTCCTCTCTCAACTCTTCCTCCTCTATAGGAACATTATCTACTAAATTGAAAATTTGAGCCAAATGGCTTTCAGTACTTACCTCTTTCATCTTGTCATTACTACTTGTAGTGGCAACTTCCTGTTCTGGCACGTTGCTCTCAACCCTTGGGAAGGGAGCCTGATTGACCACCAGCACCAAGGATTCGTATGGTTATGAAGGGATGATGTCTCTACACATGGAGCTGTCTACAGCATTTTGGACTTCAATCTGAAAAATTTTAGTAGTCGTTAGGAATTTCGGACAATCCAATTCATAATTTTGACTTGTTTTGTGGATATGGCACCAGTCGCATAAGGCAGCCTCAACTAAGTAGACTCCACTTGTAGTATTTTCATTATTATTAGGTTGGTCCAAGGGCATAGGAACACCGCCATTGTTTGACCTCGTGTTCCATGTTCGATTCTACCTTTGGGAGGACCTCCTATCAAATTTCTACCCTGAATTTTGACCCCTATCATAAGTTTTCTCGGAAGACATGCCAAAATCGTGGTTGTCATGGTTGTCATGGTTGTCTTGATTGAGGTTGGCCTAGATACTTCTCTATGAAGCATGCAATTGATTATTTTCATTCCTCAAGTGAGTCATCTCTGTGGACATTTTCTTGATCATTCTCATCGATCCAATCTTTCTCCATGTTGCTCGGTTGTGAGGCTAAATTCTGAAGGAAAATTGGTTGGGAAGCTGGCTGATTTTGATGAGCGGGCGGGAATTCAGAGGCCTAAAGGTATGTCAGAACTTGGGGTGGCTAAGAGTGAACCTACAGTGGTTGGGGCAGAAATTATTGTGGAACCAAAGGTTCCTAGCTCATTGGTTGTCCCAAATGAGGCACTATGGGTAGCTATGGTACCATATTCATGAAGGGTGTTTGATGTTGCAAAGATTGTGTAAGCCCCTAAATTTGGGAAGGATGAGAAACTTTCCCAAAGAGGGCAGTAGGCCAAAAAAAAATTTCCCCAAGTCTGTGCTGGTGATGACGGCCTCGGCATAAGCATCTACTAATCTTGTGGGAGGTGGTTGCATCCTTTTCACTAATGCTGAAGTGAGATTGTCCAAGGCTACATAGTAAACTAGTAAAACAATAGCATCCTTAAGCACGTACGGATCCTGTAGTTAGGTGTACGCCCTGTGGAAGTGATCATTAAAGGAACTGATTGGCTTGTTGACCTCCCTTTGTATTGACATGAACTGTCAGTACAGCTCTGAAGGACTGATCAAAATCTTGAATTTCTACAAAAAGGCATTCTTTAGTAGGTCTGATGTGTTGATAGTTCTTGTTGGCAAATTGATGTACCAATAGAAGGCCTCTTCCCCCAAGGAACATGGAAAGATCCGGAAAGCCACGTCCTCATAAATGATCTACATAATTTCCAAGGCTATCTTGAAAATCTTAATATGCTCCTCCGCTATCCTTTGCAGATCTTGGGGGTTGAATTTCATTCAAAAGCTTTCGAGATTCTTTGGCATATCATGGTATAGGTTGAAGAACAAAGGGGGTAGATTATTTCCCAACCATACCATTGGAGGTAGCAGTGGAGGTGGTTGTGTCAGGCTAACCTAAGGTTGTTGAATGGGAACATCAATTAGCAGGACAGGGCCCCAAAGTGGGACTATGTTGCATTGGAAAGAAGCATCTAGCCCGATGGAAGCAATAGCCTGGAAGGTTGTTTGGAGTAAATGAGTGGGTGAAGGTGTTGCCGAAGATGATGGAGAAGATGGAGATGAGTGGATAGAAGAAGGAGATGAAGGTGAAAGTGAAATGGGTTGGTCGAAAAAGTTGGAGGTGGATGCTTCCCCTTTCTTGGCTCTTTTAGCTCAGGTAGGGGGTAGTAATTCTTGAAATTCCCCTTTGTTTGGTGTGGACCTTAGTATTCTGTAAAATCTCTCAAGGGAGAAAGACCCAATTCGATCCAGCTTAGCTCCCAAAAAGACCTCCTTCTAGCGCTAGTTTTGTTGATTTTTTTAATGCACTTCTCAACATAGGTGATGCATAGGTGCATCACCTCTCTTTAAAGGAAATATCTAGCAAGCTTCTGAAAATTATCCCAAGGTCTCTCGGGTGTCAGGTCATGACTTTCATAAAATATCTCAATTTATGTTTGATGTGATCTTGCTAGTAATCATAGGTAAACTTACGTGAGTTAGGATGGAAGGGAATTGGATCTGCAAAATGAGTTTTAAGATGGAAAGTTGTTGTGTGTTTGTTGTAGGTTCAAATAGCAGTCTTGAACTCCATTTTTTATTGAAAATCTGGCTTTACAATGTGCAATGAACCTTACCATGGGTTACTTATTAAAAAAAAAATGAAAAAGGGTAGGGAAGAGAAGAGGTTCTTGGACCTGCAACTACTGATGAATAGTGATCATAGAGGTCTCTACTGTGGATAGCTTCCTTAAAACAAAATTACACTTAACCAAAAATTTCACAGTGTCATGAAATTTGTGCTATCTTCTAAGGACTGCAAATATTTTATCATTCATTCACCATACACATGGATGAACAAAGATAAATATTTAAAGGTAGCTTTGAGTTTAAGTCTAGATTGACTTTACACAACCATCTACAAAATAGAAAACAAACAAAATTATGGACAAGGAAGGCATCTACACAACAAAAATCTCCACAACCATGGAATAGTATTACTAAATCTATCAAAGCTAACTGAAAGAAAATGGAACAGAAAATTAAACTTTAACTAAATCATCTAACTACTGGAGGTGAATCATGGAAAATGAGAAGAAACTCAGAAATGCACCAAAGTCAATGTATTTCTATTAAAATTCCTATAGCATGTCATTACAACAAATCAACTCTCTCTTGAAAATGAGAGGAGGTCCCCTATTTATAGTGTCCCAAAACTAGACCATGTGGCCAAGATTGATTTACATATGTGTGCCCACAATTCACTGTAACCTAGGTTTCTACCTACCCTCACAATATATTACATTTTAAAATACACTTTTGTCCATATCCCTATTTTCTCTTTTAGTGGCAGCACTGTAGCATTTTGTCTTCTTGCAGATTGCTCTTTTGTTGTAGCTATTATGTTTGGAATTCCTCATCAATAATAGGGTTTCCTTCTTGCTTCTTCAAAGTTGCATATTCCATTAATTTTAGGATCACTGGTTGGAGCTTATCAACCGATATGATTTTGGATCTCAGCACCTGGTAGCTCCACTCTTTGAAATTTTCAATGAGCTTCTCCCAGTCCTCATCATACTTGGTGGCATGGTCCTTGAACATCTCAAACTGGGTGAAGGCTCGGGCAGCAAAATTCATGAAATCTGTAGTAATCTCGCCAGACATTCCATCATCCATCCTCTTCTAGAAGTGAGGCTTTACCTTCTCTAGGTTGATCTTGATGATGAGCACATCGTACCTCGTCATTAGCTTCAAATATCGGTCGCAATCTGACCAAACCTCCTCGGCCCTATCGATGTCTGAGTTCACCTTTTCAATCACCTATGATAGGCTCTCTTTCCAATTCTCAAAGTCTCGCTTCCAGACATCCATCAGCCAGTGTTCATCTTCTTTGAATGCAAATTCTTTCTCCCAAATTTTTCTCGACACCTTAAGGATGGCCTCAATCTTTGGGTAGGCCGATTCATACTTCGTTGGGAATTCAGTGCAAATTTTCTTCATACCCTCAAGAGATTTTTCTACATCCAGCAACTTGTTCTCTATCCGAAACAATGTGGTTGATGCCCATATTTCCAATGTCCAAGACCTGTCAGAACCAACTCTTTGTGGTCTTTTCTAAGTTCTTTCTCTTTTCCAATTTATCAATCTGCTACTTAGACAACAATTATGGTAGGGTGGAGGATTTTGTTGGATTTTCTTCTATGGAGGACTACTATTGGATATAAGTTGTCAAATCAACCACTTGTGCTTTGAGTTCTTCTTTTGATACCTTATCCTACTAGATTAGGTGCACCACTGTGGTGATTGATTCTTGGAGGTGATCTACCTTTTTTCTCCCTAGTGGTGACTCCCAAGTCAATGGTGGAGATGTTGTAACTTATTCCCTATTCTCCCACCACCAAAATAGCTACTTGCACCATTCTGGATCATGAGGCATCCATCATTACCTTTGATCTGATTTTGGGCTTCTTTTCTTTTTTGGTGTTGATTTGGGCTTAGGCCAATATAGCCTCCAGCCTTATATTTGGGTCCTTTGGAGCAGGAGTCTTCTTCTCTAGTTTCTTCTCCAACCAGTCAAGCATCAAGGACTTTTCTTTGGGTGATTCTTATTATCCTCCTTTTCATCCTCTCTAGTTTCAATTTCTTTATTAGTCAAAGCCTCCTACTCTGTCCTCATATCTTCTTTGTCCTCATCGGAGTCCCAGATAAACACCATGCATCTTATAGGGACCATGATGAGCAAGCGTTCCTTGGGGTTACCTTCCCCTTCAACATCTTTTTCTTCCTGTTCTTCATCATGCCCATGTTCCTCGAGCTTCTCAATCTCTAGGTTTTCATGAATTTCAGCCTCTTCTTCAAGCTTATCCTTTTCATTTTCCTCCTTTTCATGACGAAGGAGCATCTCCTCATCATATCCAGGGGCATAGTCATGTTCTCTTACTACAGATCTATCACCCTCTATTTTGTGACAACAACCTCTTCTTCACTAAAAAGGTTGTCTTTCAGCCTCCTTATCTTCAATTTCCTTGATTTTCTTGACCAACTCCAAATCAAGCTCGGGATCAGTTGTTTCTTCAATCATCTTTGTATCTAGACCCTCGACATCATCACTGGAAGATTTATAGGAGACTTCATCAATTACTCTATGCTCATAAATGGGGTACTCATGATAGTCGTCTGCCCCTCTTCTAACCCCTTAGCTACCTCCATTTGTTGTTATCGGTCCAACTCCTCAAAAATCTACATGGTGGCTTCCATCGTGGGTGGCTCAGTAGGAGGATGAGGAACTGGGAGATTTGTGATTACCTAGGCAATTGCAGCCTGGACCATTGAGTTTGCAAACATTCTTGAGAGCTCAGATGGCACATTTTTCATATATTTCATGAAAGACTCTACGAGGTCAAGGGAAATCATTGTAGTTGCAGTGGTACCAATCAGAAGAGAAAATAATGGAGACATGGATGATGATGAAATTGGAGAAGTGGCGGCAGGGGATGAATCCATTGATATGACCTGTGCAATAGGAGAAGTGGAGACAAGGTGGACGATGATGTCCATCATGGGTGGAGAAGAAGCAACTATTGCTTGTGGCATAAGTGGGGTGGTGGTAACAGCAGCAGTGGTAGTAGCAGCAAATGAGATAGGCAAAGATTTTGGTTGTTCAGCCTCTATTTCTTCTCCCTCGTGGAGTGGATCTTCTTGAATTATTAGCATCTCAATGATTCTACCCAATCTCTTATGTTTCTTGGAAGGTTCACCTTCTGATGCCTTTCTAGTGTACACCTTTGGGTTGGAATTTTTCTCATCTGTCTCCTTTCTCTTTCTTGAATGAATGGATGGGAGGAATTTTGATGTTTCTCCTGTTGATTAGTTGTCACACCCTCAGATCCACTTGGCTCACTTTTCAGCCCCTTGTACATCAAGATGACCCGCTATTGCTTTAAATGAGCAACTTTTCCATCAATCCATGCTTTTGTTCGAGCCTCAATGGGTTTGGTAAGTATGTCAAGGTCATCAACCTCTTGCTTGTCCCAATCAATTAATGGCAGCAGAAAATTTGCAATGGAATTGTACTTGGGGTCTATCATAATGTTTTAATCCTCCTCCAGTTGATCAGGTACTAGGAACAAGTTCACCTTCTTTATAAATTATGCGGTCATCCGCATATAGTGCCTTTTGTACTTCAAAGTCATCTTTACAACTGGCTCAGAAATATTCAATGATGTGAAGGTGGGCATACTCCTATCCAATTTCTTTTTTGAGATGGTATTCATCCAATTCCTTCTTTGAATTGTGGGCACACTGGGAAGTATAGAGCTCGTACATCCCTTGACCGAGTGTAAGGGGATAAGGGATCCCCGGTAGATGCTTGCTGCTTAGAAGGGCATGAATGTGTCGTGGTTGCCAAGAGAGATCCAACAATATCATCTGGTCATTGGGATATCAGGGTAGCTTGTTTGGTCTTTCTGAAAATCCTTGGGCATGGATGTAGATGAACTTAAGATATCTAATAAACAAGAAAGCATAATGTTTGAGAAAAGCTCGAATACTATGTGAGACTCTTCTCTCAAAGTCACCCCCAAGCAACCTTATGATGTAAGCAATAAAGTCATCGTTTACCCTGCAATAATCCTTCTTAAAGTTCTTGAATTGTAGTTGAGGGTACCTATCATAAGACTTGAGTTCTCTTCCAAGATCCTCATTTGGAGCTCTCAATAACCCATTGTAATGCCTTCATTCGGCCAGTGAATATACCAGATAGGAGGTCATATAGAACCTGGAGGTCTTTTTAACATTCATGAATTACTCATGAAAGCAGTCACTGATTATCCCTCCCCAATAAAATGTAGTGTCTTCTTCATAGACAATCTACTCGATGAAATAGACCATCCACTCTTGAAAATAGGCCATAGTAGGGAGGCCTAGGGTGACTAGATCATGGTATTCTTCGAAGAAATCACTGCGAAAGAGCTCCTGAGGAACTTTTGCAGTGCTGCCCCTTTTCTCCTTTAGCCAATACTGATTTATGAGTTTCTTACACTTCATGGGGTCTTCATCCCACATCTCCTTGCACTCCTTGATAGTAGGTAGTTCCATCTCTCTGAAGATAGGGATATGGAAGGTCTTTGTTATCCCCGAGGCAGACATGTCGGCCAGAATGTTCTCGTCCTTGTCAATAATGGTTCTTTTTTCAGGCTGATATGCTTCCCTACAAGCCATTACCAGTTCAGGGGCAATCAAAGCAAGAGGGAAACCTATAACTTTAGCTATTTCACTGATTCAGATTAGTCTTGCACTCTCCTTTTTAGGGTTTACCCTGACCCTCTATATGAAGTCATCAATATTGACATGCCCGATGTTGGTGTTAGAGATATCCTTCCACTTGGTGGTGATTCTAGAGTGCAATGGTACCCCCTCAAACTAATATTTCATTTGATCCTTGTCTTCTTTTCCCCGAGGAGCCTTGGCAGTTCTCTTTCCTTTGTCCTTGACTGCCCCTGAGGCTTCTACACCTAATTCCATATATCCTCCACATAGAGGTGAGGGTGAGCATAATCAAGCATGACGACACAAATGGTCAGTCAAATCCCTACAAAAACATTGTTAGATCGGATAATTCATCATCCAAAAGCCTAACACCTAGTCAAAGTTACTAGACGTAGTTTGAATGGTTTGGGCCCTAGAGGTCAGACTTCCCTGGTCAAAATTTTGTTCTAGAGGGTGAACAGGGCAGGGAGACCCAAATGGTTTCTCCCGACCTCAAATTTGGATAATTTGAAGTGTTCATGTGGGAGAGGGTCAAATTCTAGCACGTGGGTAATGTTTGTTTCCAGATTGGAAGTCATTTGGGTCATCATTAGGGTAGCTAGAATCATGTAGAGGGAAAGTTGTCAAGTGTTATCCATTTGGAATAGCTTTGGAGAAACGGAATTCTGGGGGGTAGAGTTCTAGAGTCCAGAACCCGCAAGGATGAAAGACGTGTGATAAAGCCTTGTAATTTCTCCAATCATCTGGGTGCTTGAGTCATGAAGGCCAAGAAGCTGTTGGAGGATAGCCGTGAGAAATGATGAACCATAGATGAAATTCCGGTGGGAGAAACCCGACGGACCATATCCGGAGTCATAATTTTCTTTTTAGTTAATTTGTTGAATTCTTTGTAGAGATCGAAGTGTCTAGACCCGGAGGCCAGAGGGATGGTTAGGGTTTTCCATTTTGGATGGCTGAAATAGGATGGAATCCTGATGGCGGAAGTCTGGTGGATGGGGCCTAGTGGAGGTAAGGACTTAGAGTTTTCATTCTAAACTCAAGTAGCAGGGAGGTTCCCCTGACTTGAAAGCTAGAAGGCAGTTGCCCCGAGGCTATTTGATACAACAAAATGACAACGGTGGTCTGCGAACAGAGACCCACAAACCAGGATCCACTGGTGGTTTGGACATGTTCATTTTTATTTGTAAATCCCATGTCAAATGGAAAGCTGAACTTTGAGGCTCGGAAGCGCGAGGTGGAAGTGTCCTCGAAATAGCGAAGGGGAGATGGCAATCCAGAGGCATTCCGAAGTCTAGAACTCGTGGAATATTTCATCATTGAGGCAAGTTTTTTAAGTTTTGAGCTTAAATGGCTAAGGCAACCGAAGATCCTAGGCCCAGAGGGCATCGTCACCCAGGCCGAAGAATAGCTATGAGAGGACGCACCTCCATCTTTGATCTCTAGGTGTTTGGAGGGATTTTCTGGAGATTCTAAAAAATGGGTTTTGTAACATTACTATTTTCCCACCAAATTCATGAAATTTACCCCCCTTCCTACTCGTTACTTAGGCAAGAAATCATTAAATGTGTGACAAGAGGTCAAACGGCGGACTCACCTCGAAAACCTAATAAATAGAGTTGGTGAATCCTCAAAGAACGATGAAGGGAACTCTCGGGCATGATAGCAGTGAAGGAAGTGACGGTTCGAAACTCTCTTGATCTTCTTGACATGTGAAAATGACATGTCAGTGCCAGTATTTATACTCTTAAGTGGCATAAATGCATCTAATTAATGCAGGTACAACAGACTCAAAATTTAGTGGGTTTGAAAATCAAGACAGTGGTGGGAGGTCCGGGACCCGGCGACCGGAAAGACGTTGCATCGTCGCCATCTGAAAAATGCTAAGGGAAATCGATGGCGAAGAGAATCCTGAGGTTCGAGAGTCGAAAGGAAGCTAGCCAATGGCTGTTAAAAAGACAAAAGTGCGAAGGAATCCTTGGCAAGGAAACCTCGAGGGCTGAGCCCAGTGCTAGTGTTTTAAAATTTGCAACTAAGGCTTTGTAATTCTCTAAGGGGTTGCCAATCCCTATACTTAAGAATTAACAAATTTAGTGGCCAACTAACTAGATTCAGTCAAAGACTAAGATCTCCTACACTTTTGGCTCTGTGAAACCAAGGAGGATTTTCCTAAATGTGTTCATAAAAATGGTTCATGCCTTAAGAACACTTATACATACAGATACATCCCACATTGATGCAACTAGATAGAAATTACCTTGGTTTTGGAAAACCAAAGAACAATAACAACTATCTAAAGCTAGGAAAACAAACTTAATGTAAGATTTTGCATCTCGAAAGAGATAGAAATTGATTTTTAAAATGTTTAGATCTTGAACCTCCACACTTAGAGCCACAATCTTGTACTTCTAAGAGAATCTTGAACAAACTATCCAGTGCCTCATCCAACCGGGCAGGAGTCACATAAAACATAACCGTGACATTGTTGAACTAATCATTATAATGCTTTACATTATGAGATTTTCCAGTATTTAAAATAGTACTCCTTAATGAATCCTGAGCATATTATCACAAACCTGTAACTCATTTTCAAGCATTTGATTAACTCATTAAGTTAAATAAGGAAAAAAAATTACACATCCAAATATACCATTGATAAATCTATTCGTAATCCATGATATATACACAGGAGAGCAATTATCTTAAACTTTTTTAGATTTGTTTCAATATCAGCCATTACCAAAGCATAGCATGCTTATCTTATACGATTCCAGACCTAGAATGATTTCCTAGTTAGGACCTTCAAAATACTACAATATAATTATAACTGTACATATTCTAAGCCTTAAGACCCAAAAAATATGACCCCAACAATGAGCTGTGAAATCTCCTTTATAGAACAAGAGAGCAACAAGCATCAGGCTCCATTGTTCATTTCAAAATGAATTTCATCCTATCAAAATAAAATTCAGATTCACTTCAAAAAATTCCTCATCATCAGAAATAACAATAAAATGAACAGAGGAATCAAAAATGGTTACACCCCTATAACTAGCCGGAGAAAGACAAAAAACACAGTGTCACCCACGCACACGTCCATATCAAACCCGAACCACCGAAACAACATCAAAAGGAAAAAGCACCATCTTGGAAACCCACATCACATTCCTGCATCATGAGTAAATACGCGGCCTTGATACAAGTGACCGCTCTTGGTTCTCACTTTAGTGAGAAGTGAGACCAATACCTTACTCTTGCCAATACAAATACTAGAACCAACAACATTACATGGTTCCATCGCAGCAATTAGAGAAACTGCAAGGACCTCCTCGTCCACTCCCATGAGCTTAGTCATGGCCACGAGGCAGCTACAGTAGTCTGAATCCATTTTGGACCCTTCACCACCAGAGCCCTAAGAGAGATCAATAGGTGATGTGCAATGTCCAGACCCCTTATCCAGTCCTTGAGCAACTATTCTAGGAGTACCAAGAATAGTTTGTTCCTCCTTCCGCTACAAAATTCTTGCACCCACCCTGGTGCTTCGTCATACTACTGACTTATCCATTGAAAGTGCGAGCTCAAACTCAGCAAGCAGATCAATCACCTACAAAAAAACAAACTCAAAATGTGATGATACTGATTTGCAAATTAGTAGGCATTTATAGAGCAAGACGATGCAGGGAACATTAATTTCCCAAATTGTAGTACATGCAAGTGAGTGATTAGTGGCTAATGTTGCCACCACAAAATAATTCCAAGCTCATTGAAAAATCGCGTACAACCCATCATTGCATTATCAGGTGGATATCGCTCGTACCCAAGGAAATCAAGAGGAAATCCACTGAAGAACCCACGCCATTAATGAAAATAACTTGCAAAGCACAAATAATCCTCGCACGGTGAACAATAAATTTTTGAGTTCAAACCATCGATGTGAAAAGACCTGGTAAGTCAGATGACTCGGATTGAGTCAATGATCATTAAAGAATCCACATCACCACTTGGGAAAACCAGTAGCCAATCACACCCCTCGCAATGAAGAACCCTTGACTGAGCAGCAAGCCCCACCCAGCCACCTTGTTCCACAGAGCCAAGCCACGTGTCACTGGCTCACACACCTCGTGATACCTTTAAGAAAACTAATTTGATCATGCGAGGCCTGTGAGGGAAGGTCATCATTAATCCCCATCATTTAATATCCACCATTGAAATAACACCTACTTGTCACTATTGGCACATCAAGACAAGCCCCACTCCACCATACTCGATAGATGGTGGCATCTCACACACCTCGAACCACTTTAGTGAAATCAATATGAAACCTTGCAGGGTCTGTGAAGAACAGTCCAGATTTGAATCCGTGATCGGATGGTCCGCCAAACTACATAGGGAAAAAAATAATTATAATAGTGGGACCGACTGGAAAAAGAAAATCCTCAGAGGCACAACAATTTAGGCTCAAGTGGAAAATAAAAAACTGATAGGCCAGGTGAAAGGGGTTGGTAACAGCATGAAAGATAGGCTTACTCGGATGACTCAAGAGACTGATAACCCCCAATAATAGGTTAATGCTAAAACATAATGTGAGGGTTTAAAAGGTACAAATCAATTTTATCATGGGTAACAAAAACCCTAAACCCTAAGCATTAGACCCCCAACCATAAAAGATAAACAGACATGCCCAAACCAAGTAAAATTTTTACTAATTTTAAAACTCCCATCAGTGGCTTTGACTGGGGATGTATGCCCCCTACGAGCATAGCAAGATTCCATAATCTCTGGAGAGCAGACCCAATCATTGAATCACACAAGTACCTTGAAAAATTCTTTACCATGTTTTCCAATTGGAACTTGCTTACATCCAACTTGGTGGCCCCAGGCCCCCAAACAAGGGAAATTAGATTTTACCCTTGTCAAAAACAAAATTCTCTGCTACTTGGAGTAAACCAAATCTGCAAATTTTACCTCTTGGAGTCCTTATGTTATTTAAGTAATCAACATGCTTGGAAGTAACATAATGTTTTCTAATACTCCTGTGCATTTGATCAGTCAGCATCCCGTATCCAAACACTAACTACAACATATGACCATAATGACATTTTACCTTGGCCTGCCCCTAGTCATGTTTCATTGAATGCTTATTCATTTGAGCCGAGAAACAGAAACATTCATAATTTATCTACTCTTTGACATCAATAAAAACGGCATCAACATTAGTTCACACACCAAACTGAAAACTCTCGTAGAAAAATTTGTGCATGTTATACAGACCATCTTTGCATAAAAAGGAAGATACATAATTCAAGGAATCCTCACCTTGGTGCTTTCCACATAAACCTGGTTTCCAGCACCTGTGTTTAGATATCCTAGAACACTTCCTGATATTATAGAGGTGGGCAACATAAGTTACATCTTTCTCCAAGAAATATGTGAATACATTCATCTCAGGCCTCTCACAATGCATCTCCTCTTGCATTCCATCATCCATTCCCAAATGAAAAACCTCAAAAGAAGACTCTAGAAAACCAACCTCAACATGGGAAATATAAAAAAAGTTGTATGCACTGGCCTCCTTATGTTTAGCACCACCTGTTGTATGTGTTAATTTATAAGTGAAAATTTCAGCACAAGCTGAAAAAATTTCACCAGCAATATCAATGACACCTTCATTATAAGCTGAAAACTTTTCACCAGCAATACCAATGACAGAAGGCAACAACCAATCAATCTCGGCTTCATACAAACAGTAAAGAATATCAATAGCACCAATATATTCATCAATATGTTGGTTACCTTCAATATTATTCTTTAGATCACCATATTGAACACACACCTCATTATCTTCAAATTCCTCAACATTTACACAACAAACATGTTCCATTGCTAGAAAATCTGGAGTATACTCTAAGAATTCATCATTTGGAAATTGTCCCCTCATTTGAAAGAAAATAAGATCATGAGGCTTTGTATTACCATAAAACTATGGTAAGGGGAAAGTTTCCACTTCATCCTCGGTAAGGCAATCATCACTTCTAAAATCACAATAACTAGCCTATAACAAAACCTCGGTGACATGTGTATTATAATCATGACATGGAAAAGCACTGGGTGTCTTGTTTAATCCTCCATCACCTTGCCCCTCAAGCTTTTGTATAGTTGTCCAACATTCTTCAAAAGGGCAAGTGTCATCTTCATTTTGTGCAAATATACTCTTGGTTGATTCTGCAATCTCTATCCATTTAAGGGCTTGAGTAAGGTTATCAGGTTTCAATTCTTCTGGAAAAGCACTCAACCCCAATTCATAAGGTTCACAAAACAAGTCAATGCATACAAAAATCATCAGGTCTGAAACCTCTAGGAATTTTTATTAAAGCATCCAAAAATCTCAAGAAAAACTCATATGGTGATTCTCCCTCTTATCTCTTCATCTCATACAATTCTTGCACAAAAGAGTTTTGATCATCACTACTCAAGTTGGACTAGCTTTCAACTTGGGTTTCATCATTTTCATCACACTATAATGATGGATATACTTTTGTTGCCAATGCATTCTTATCACAATGAGTGTTCCATGCAGTCAACTCTAGAATTTTACTAGTATGAGTTATGCCAGTGTAACCAACACTTGCAGCTAGATACCCTTTCAGCATTGAGTATTTCATGTTGTTCTCAATATCCATAGCCATTTGATATGCTTGTTTTAGGGTTGTAGGCTCTTTATCTCTGAATAAGTAGCCCATATTTTTGTCAAAATCACCAAGATATACAATCAGGCATTCAGCCTCACTTGGTATTATTTCTTTAGGAATTTCTCTTATAGTTTTTGAAAATATGAGATTAAAATCCGAAACTAGCTCATCTTTTCTTATGTGGATTCCCATAAAACCCTTTCTTACTATGTTGGGATTTACTCTTTCACCAAATTGTTCAATAAAAACTATCACCAACTAATTCCATGAGTTAATAGAACATGCAATAAAATATGAGAACCAATCCCTAGCATCACCCTTCAAGGATTGCACAAAAAGCTTCATAACAACATCCTCATGACTGACTTCATAATTCCCCATTACATCTATAAAATCTTATAGATGCTTAGAGGGAGATTATGCACTTTTCCCTATGTATTTAGGCAAATATTTCCTAATCTTCTTAGGAATTAGATTAGGGAAACCTTTGATATTACTGAAAATAAAAGGCATATACCTTTGAATTAAAAAATCCCTTGAAGGGTTTAGTGAAACTTGTTCCCTTTGCATATTTGTGTCTGAAATCTCATACAAAAACTCTCTTACACCCATTGAATCATTGCATGGTTATTAAATACATCATTTACTAATTCAACCATGATTCTAAAAGTGACTGAAATACTTATACCTCTCAGCTTTTAGAGGTATAATACAATATAAACATACTTCTCAAATCATTGTACATATTGCATTATAGAAGTATAGAAAAGCTAGTCATTGTTCCTTTCTTGATGCTAGAACCTTTAATTAGGAACCATTCATCATCCCTAGTTACGAGCACCTCTCATAATCAAAATATTGATCTATTTAGATTTAATGAGAATACCTGGAAATCAAGTAGCAGTTGTCAACCTTCTCTCCTTGACTATAGATGTCACGGATCTAGGAATTTTCTTTGCATATCAACTAGTTCTTTAGACAAATTCGCCACCTCTTCAACAGAGGATTGAATTTCAAAAGAATATGAAATTCCTTTTCAAAACTTGTCACATCTTGGGTCTTCGTCCACAACAGAGTCACACCTCAAATACTTTGAAATCATATTGCTACCAATCATTTCCAAATCCATAACCTCTTACCATCCAAACTTAAAATTCAGATCCACTAAAAAAATGATTCTGGAAAGCCACCTCTTACTGTTGTGGTTTTTCTCTTCTCCTTTTTTAAAAAAATTCTCAGAAGTTCTCCCCAATAAAGTCGCCATTCAGCAAATGACTTAGGCAGAAAACCCACTTCACCAAGTTTAACCTTATGGTTACAAGTAATTTGTCAGTATTATAATGACTCTATAACAGTATTTTCTTCAACCAAAACTTTTGAGTCTGTCCCCAGCGGAGTTTCCATTTTTTTGGTGTTTTAAAATTCCCAACTAAGGCTTTGTAATTCTCTAAGGGGTTTCCAATCCCTATACTTACGAATTAACAAAGTTAGTGGACAACTAATGAGATTCAGTCAAAGACTGAGATCTCCTACACTTTTGGCTCTGTTAAACCAAGGAGGGTTTTCCTAAATGTGTTCATAGAAATGGTTCATGCCTTAAGAAAACTTCTACATATAGATACATTCCACATTCATGCAACTAGATAGAAATTACCCTGGCTTTGGAAAACCAAAGAACAATAACAACTATCTAAAGCTAGGAAAACAAACTTAATGTAAGATTTTGCATCTCAAAAGAGAAAGAAAATGATTTTTAAAAATTTTAGATCTTGAACCTCCACACTTAGAGCCACAGTCTTGTACTTCTAAGAGAATCTTGAACAAACTATCGAGTGCCTCATCCAACTGGGTAGGATTCACATAAAACATAACCCTGACATTGTTGAACTAATCATTATAATGCTTTACATTATGAGATTTTCTAGTATTTAAAATAGTACTCCTTAATGAATCCTGAGCATATTATCACAAACCTATAACTCTTTTTCAAGCATTTGATTAACTCATTAAGTTAAAGCAGGAAAACGAATTACACATCCAAATATACCATTGAAATTGAATGAATAGACCATTGATAAATCCATTCACAATCCATAATATATACAAATGAGAGAAATTATCTTAAAATAAATTAGATTTGTTTTAATATCAGTCATTACAAAAGCATAGCATGCTTATCTTATATGATTCCCAACCTAGAATGATTTCCTAGTTAGGGCCTTCAAAATACCACAATATAATTCTAACTATACATATTCTAAGCCTTAGGACCCAAAAAATCTGACCCCAACAATGAGCCGTGAAATCTCCTTTATAGAATAGGAGAGCAACAAGCATCGAGCTCCATTGTTCATTTCAAAATGAATTTCATCCTAACGAAATGAAATTCAAATTCACTTCAAAAAACTCCTCATCATCAGAAATAACAATAAAACGAACAAAGGAATCAAAAATGGTTACACCACTGTAACCAACTAGAGAAAGACAAAAAACACTGAGTCACCCACGTGCATGTCCATATCAGACCTGAACCACCAAAACAACATCAAAAGGAAAAATCACCATCCTAGCAAGCCACATCACTTTCCTGCATCATGAGTAAACACGCGGCCCCGATACAGGTGACCGCTCCTAGTTCTCACTTCAATGTGAAGTGAGACCAATACCTTAGTGTTGCCAATACCAATACCAGACCCAACAACATTACATGGTGCCATCGCATCAATTGGAGAAACTACAAGGACCTCCTCGTCCACTCCCACAAGCTCAGTCATGGTCACGAGGTAGCTAAGGTATTCTGAATCAATTTTGGACCCTTCACCACTAGAGCCCGAAGAGAGCTCAACAAGTGATGTGCAACATCCCAACCCCTTATCCACTCCTTGGGAAACTATTCTAGGAGTACCAAGAACAATTTATTCCTCCTTCTGCTGAAAAATTCTTGCACCCACCCTGGAACTTCGTTGTACTACTGACTTATCCATTGAAAACGCAACCTCAAACTTAGCAAGCAGATCAATCACTTGCCAAAAAACAAACTCAAAATGCGATGATATTGATTCACAAATTAGCAAGCATTTATAGAGCAAGCCGGTGCAGGGAACATTAATTGCCCAAATTCCAAATTGTAGTATGAGCAAGCGAGCGATTAGTAGCTAATGTTGCCACCACAAAATAATTCCAAGCTCATGGAAAAATGGCGTACATCCCATCATTGCATTATCAGGTGGATACCACTCGCATACAAGGAAATCAGGATGAAATCCATTGAAGAACCTATACCATTAATGAAAATAACTTGCAAAGCACAAATAATCCTCACATGAATGAATAGTAATTTTTTGAATTCAAATTGTCAATGTATAAAGACCTGGCAAGTCAGATGACTCAGATTGAGTTAATGATTGTTGAAGAATCCACATCACCACTTGGGAAAACTAGCAGCCAATCACACCCCTCGCAATCAAGAACCCACGACCGAGCAACAGGGCCCACCCAACCACCTTTTTCCATAGAGCCAAGCCATGTGTCACTGGCTTGCACACCTCGTGGTACCTCCGAGAACATTAATCCGATCGTGTGAGACCTGTGAGGGAAGGTCATCATTAATCCCCATCATTTAATATCCACCGTTTAAATAACACCCACTTGTCACTGTTAGCGCATCAGAACAGGCCCCACTCCACCATACTCAACAGATGGCAACATCTTGCACACCTCACACCACTTTAGTGACATCAGCAGAAAACCTTGCGAGGTCCGCGAGGAATGGTCCAGATCTAAAACTGTGATTAGACGGTCCGCCAAACTACATAGGGAAAAAATTAATTATAACAATGGGATTGACCAGAAAAAGAAAACCCTCAAAGCCACAACAATTTAGGCTCAAGTGGAAAAGAAAAAACCGATAGGTCAGGTGAAAGGGGTCGGTAACAGCATGAAAGATAGGCTCAGTCAGATGACTTAAGAGACCGGTAACCCCCAATAATAGGTCAATGCTAAAACACAACGTGAGGGTTTAAAAGGTACAAATCAATTTTATCATGGGTAACAAAAACCCTAAACCCTAAGCATTAGACCCCCAGCCATAAAAGATAAACAGACATGCCCAAACCAGGCAAAATTTTGACTTATTTTAAATTCCCATGACTACTTGTGAAAGGCAAAGTGCCAAAGGAACTCTGGGAGGACCCAGGACTCAGCAAAACTTGAAGGGGTGAGACAGGGTCAACCTAAGATGACACTTCAAAGGCACGTTGACCATCTAGGACACCAAAACAGGGGCACACAAAACAAGGCGATGACAAAATGACTCGGCAAGGCGAAAGAAAGAGAGGGTCCCCATTCTGAACGGGGCATATGTGAAGAGGGAACAACACTCACCAAGCTTCTTCCTCCTTTTTTGATATTTCTACCTCTGGTGTTGTCTTAGCCACCTTCTCCCGTGAAAAGAATCTCCTTCGTTTTCATGTGTCCTCTTTTCTTTTCCCTATTTGCTCGATGATAGACTTTATTTCTTTCTTCATTTTATTTAATTTAATGGGAGTCTAAGTGGTTTATACGCCCCTTGTAAATGTCAATTTAGGGAATAACATTTCAAATTATGGTTTATTATTTTTTATTCACCTTAACATTATATATTTGTTGGATTCATTGCCTTGTCTCTCTTTTTTTCTTTCTTGTTTTCAATGCCCTTCTATTTTTTTATTCAATATTTATGGTGAATGTTTATTTATTCATTGTCTTTTAATTTTTTTATTTATTTTTTATTTAATATTTCATAGTTACAAAATTTATAATTTATGATTTATTGTTTATTTTTCCTAAGTTTATTTATTTATTTATTGTTCAATCATAGACATTAATAAATATGCAAATTTGAGCATTGTCAAATAGACGAAACATTTAAGTGGTCTTGATGGCTCAACTTAGCCTAAATGAATAACTATGGCAATAATATATATCAAAATTCTTGGTTGAATGAACCTCGGGGTGACAAAAAATCCATAAGCAAGGTCTAACTCTGAATTGGCATACTGTTTATCTTTCTCTCAACCATTGGAACCACATAATTTGCCTCACTTTGCATCCCTGGTACCTGTATCCAATGACAAGCCTCACACAAATACAACAACCAAATCATTAGTCCATGTTAATCCAACATTTAATGCATTAAATTAAAATATCATAATAAGATTGATAAACACACTTAATAATAATAAAATCAAGGTTCATAATTTTAACACACACCCATGCACACACACACTTATATATGTTCACATATTAAAGTTCAAAGTTCCACCCCTAGTCCAAATTACATCAGGGCTAGGGGTCATGCAAAAATGATTAACAAAGTTTCAAGGGGATATGACAAAAACCTACATCAGTATGTTATCTCAAAATACATGCATGATGAAAGAAGACTTTGACATGACAATTGGATCTTTAATGTTGCAATAAAACTCTGATATGTATCCTCAATTTCTTAAAATTCAAACATCACAAGCCGACATCTGAATATACACTTAGAGATATTAAATCCCACCAAAAACATAATTTAAATTTATGTCCTAAGGTCAAGGGAGGACCCATTCACCCTTAGGTGAATGGATCCCACGTCCCTAAACCGAGGACACAAATTTCTTAATGAGAAGTGTTAAGGAATTAATGAATGTCAGGTTTCCTCTTTAAAAAATGTAATGAATAGACTTGGTAAATGAATTAAGGTTCCAATTAAGGAAAAATTAAGCTCAATTAATTAATGGATCCCTAAATAAGTGTGAAAGTGTAAGTAAATACATTTACAACACTAAATTAAGGCATAATTATGTCCAAATTAACTAGGAGGTCCCAAACAAGTGAGGAAATGTAAAGGGATACATTTTCTATCACTATAGATGTATGGTAGCTAAGAACCTTACCATTGCTTGAAATGGATTCACATTTAATTCTATGGGGATGGATGAATCCTACGATGCCTTCTCTAGGATAGAATTGTGCTCAGGAGAGGTGCATAGAAACTCGAGAATTGAGATTTGAGTTGGGTCTTTCCTATATGATCAAGTAAGTTGTATTCATGTGTATGTCGAGGTTAGGAAGGGGCTCCTTGTAAAGTTTCCTTTGATTTCTTGGTGGAAACCCCACATTCAGTATTTTTATTTTTGATGGTGACATTGGATACATTATCATTTGATGATGATCATATATTTTTTATTGTGTACTTATAGGAAATAGTAGTATAATTGGCATTAACTTTTATACTAGTTTAGAACTTGAGGATTTTTCATTACCATAGTTTTGTAAAGAGTCCTTGAAGATTGTGTGATATTTTTTATAGGTTTCCAATTGGTTATGTATTTAGATATATCCTTTCTCTATGTGATCTTGTATAATGTTCTTTAATTTGAATTAGGTAGATGTCTTATGTCCTTTAGTTCGATTATATTCATAGAAATAATTATCATTCGATCGGGTTGGTTTGAATGGACTTGGCTCATAATGTATAATCTTGGGCAGTTGGATGATATTATTTTGTATCAATTTCTTCAAAATTTCCTCAATTGATTCCCCTAAGGGAGTATACTTTCATCTCTATTGACGGGCCCTAGGAGGACCATGTGATGTGTTATTTTGAGCCACATTAGTAGTTTGTTACTACTTCTATAGAGTATTATTGGTTTTCATTGTTGTGGGTCCTTTTAAATTTAACACAAGATGGGGTTTATTTATTAGTTTTATGTCTACAATATAGTCATTTATCACATTTTTTTTGTGACCAAAATTTTGTTTCAAACTATGAGAAGAATATTTATTTTCCTTAAGAAATTCATAAGCCCTTCGGCGATTACAGCTTTCTCAATGGATAGCCCCTTTTGTATCACATCCTAAAATGTGTTAGAAAAATATATTGGAAACTGGAATATTACCTCCTTTTTGAGGTTCTCCACAAAGATCTAGACCAATTTCTTCTTTGGTATATGGTAGGAACACTTACTAGCTAAGCTTCACCATCCTTGTAAGAATTATTAGAATGTCTCACCATCTTCCTATTTCTCAACACATAGATGGGTAATGGTATGATTTGATATGTTGTACAAAAAGTGTGTGATGAATTTGTTCATTAGTTCACTCCAAGTATGTATAACTGAAGGTAAGTTTGAAAACCATGCAAGGGCTTGTCCCCCTAGACTCCATGGAAAAATTATCATGAGATATGTATGCTCATGTGTGACATCTAAGTATGTTGTATGGAACTCCTATATGTGTTCAACAAGGTCTCCCTTTCCCTTGTATTTATCAAATTTTGGAACAATAAAGTTCGTAAGAAAGGGGGGCATGTGTATGCTCCTATCAAAAGGGTAACAACATAAGTTCTCCATCGAGTAGGTTTTTCAACTACCAGTTGCACGTGGTGTGTTATTCTGAGCCATGAGGTCCATAGGAGATGGTGTTGTTGGGATCAAGGTGGGTGTGATGTATTGTGAGGAACCTTACAAGGGGATCTCGAATGGGTTTGTGTTGCTTTGTGGATCAAATCCATGCATATTTTGATGTTGATGCATGGTTGGAATATGGTGATTATATTATGAGGTGTATGTGATATTTTAGGAAAATGATGGTGGTGGTGGAGGAACATTAACACTAGTTGTGAATGATGTACCAAGATTAGTTGGTTATTGTGAAGGGGGTTGTGTAAACCCAACTATGTATGTAGAACCATGATACTTTGGTTGTTGTGAAGGGGTTTGAGAAAACCCAAATGTGGAGTATGAACTAGGATTGTTTGGTTGTGGTGGAGGTGTGGGTTGATTAAACCTAAATGTATATGTAGAACCATGATTGTTTAGTTGTTGTGGAGGTTAGGGTTGATTACACCTGCATGATGATGATGAACCTAGATTTTTGGGTTGTTGTGGAGGTAAGGATTGAGAAAACCCAAATGTATATTGTGCACAAAGATTATTTGGTTGTTGTTTGGGTGGAGTGATGTTGGGACCTATATTGAAAAAGGATTGAGTCCTTGTTGGTGGTGTATTTATGTTTTTTGAAGTGGATGTTGTACCCACTTATGGTCCTAGATATGAAGGGTTGGTCTTTCATATCTTACTTTAGAAATTCAATTTTTACCATGTAGAAAGATCAATTTTAAGAATTTTTACCTTTGTAAATAAACTATTTTCCTATTAGAAAAATGTGTGAAACAAAGCCACAGATACAGTGTTTTACCAAATGAATGTTTCATAGTTGACAATAAATGTTTCACATTGTTTTTGTGGTGTAGATACATCATTTTGGAGCATAGGATGATAGATGTACTATAGAAGTTTAGGAAAATAAACAAACTCTAGGAACCCTAATTTATTTTTTTTATTTTTTTTACATGTAATTCAATGAGGAAAACATATAAAATGGATGTTTGATAAGTGATTAGTTGATTTTAATATATTGTTTTGTTTCCAATGATAAGAATCTTTACACTTTGGGCATAACAAGAATCAAATATGGACAACCTAATGTAGTGGTAGAATGGGTTTGTAACTATAGGTGGGCCCACCTCCCATTTAAGGGGTAAATACTTAGAAAGATAAGGTATTTGAATAATTGGGTCAATTGTAAAAACACCTACTCTATACAAAGGTGGATAGTAGACTTCTAGTGATACAAGGTCATCGAAAGATGCCATAGGCACATCTTCGTTCACTTATCAAGAGGCTATTGCTAGCAACCCAATAAGATCTATCTCGACCTAAGAAACTACATCTAGTGAGTAGCTACAAGGTATTATTTGCATCCCTTGCACCACTTTATTAGTTACATTCGAAGGACTTTAATAGCCTCTAAATAAAAGGTTTTAGTGGGTAGAATATTAGTGAACATTGTCAACCTCTCAAACATCACCTCAAGAAACCAAAAAGCCATAGTCCCTAATGCAAGCATAGAGTGATACATTTACATATGGACCTACAACTTTCTCCCATAGCTAATTTATATAGCATGCCCAAAAACGTCACTTGATGTCAAACCCTTGATTTTTCCATTAATATGTGTCTCAAGGCAGGCCTCCTACTTCAAAGAAAATGGTGAAGGTTAATGTTGTTATTTATCATCACCCAAGATCACATAAGTGCACAAGGGGAGAGGATAATATGAGAAACACACCTTCATGTGTAAGTGCACAAGATATCTAGCAATCAATGGTTCCTTTTAAGTATACCAAAATGAAGTGTGCAATTTGTCTATTAATTTTAACCCAAATGAAAGATGGCATGTTCAAACACACTATTCTTTTTAAAACTAAATAGAAAAATAAAATGTGTGTTTTCCTTTCTAAGAGCACAAAAAAAAAAAAGTGGGAGATTGTGTTGTTCTTTAAAGCACCAAAATTGAAATGTGTAAAAACCATGTCCATTTTAAGCATCGAAATTGAAATGTGTTAAAACCATATCCATTTTAAGCACCAAAATTGAAAAGTGTAGAAACCATTTCCATTTTAAGAACCAAAATTGAAAATGTGTGGGATAATCCAAAAATGCCACAAGCTAGAAGAAAATTGATGAGTAACACAAAAACCTTGCTCTATTAATAAAAATCATAAAATATTATTGTATTTATAAATATTTTATGTTTCTATTTTTTAACAGACACTTACAGTGTAGGAAGGCTCAAATGCATTGTACAAAGAAGAAATTGCATCACAAGAAGCCTTATATGTGATGTTTTGGACAATGACTATGGTTTTTGTTCATTGATTGTGGTGTATGAAGGCATAGATGCGATAGATAATCAAAAACCTATAAAATAAATAAAAAAGGAAAATGATGGGTATGACACAACAAACTATGTATGTGTCACTTAGATTGGTGATTGCATTGAAGGGTAAGGAAGCTGCAATTTAGGACCCCACGATTGCATAGCAGTTTTCCATGATTACATCATTGTTTATTGTGATTGTGTTGTTCTGGTAGCATCACAAAAACTTAAATCCATATAAAATTAGTTAAATTTATGATTTTCACATCGGGTTCACTAAAATATAAACTATAAATTCAACCTTTAACACATAGAGTTAATAGGAAACAATGCAAATAACCACAATATGCAATCTCAATTACTCAATAAGATCTAATATATTTAATAGAAAACATGCAATAAAAGATAAAACTAGATTTCAAGTAAATGACACCTTCATCTTCACCGTATTTCCATGGATGACTTACATTGTTCCTTCTTTGTTTTCTTTGGTCTCAAAAATGGGTATGCTATCATTTCACTATGAGCGTCAAGTATGCGTGATGATTGGAAGGATGCAAACAGTGATGTTTAAGAGTTCTTGGCTATCCATAAACATGTTATGAAGGATTTATTTATAGAAATATTTATTTTAGATGAACGATCAAAATTTAAAGATGAAAGATTGAGATCAATGGTCGAGGTCCATTAAGAGGAAATGGATTGGAGATTTAACTAGCCTGATTGATTCAATCAAGGTAATTAATTGGATGATTAGTGGAAATTTATTGATCAATCAAATGGATTGATTGATTATTTAGTGGGATTGAATAATCAATGGGAATGATCTATTAGTTAACTAATTTTATTGAATAATCAATGGGATTGATTGATTAGTCAATGTGTGAGAAGATAATTAATTAATCTTTAGAGGAATGTGCAAGTAAAGATTGAATTAATAAATAAAATTTTATTTATTAATAGATCATATTGAGTGAATATTAGAGAATTAAATATTGGCCTTTGACGGTGTAAATGGTTGCTTTGGTTCCTCTCAATGGTCATTTCAGTGATATCTCCCTTCATTGGTGGCATTCTCATTGCTCGATAGGTGTACTATGCTTATGTCATAGTCCTCTTGTTCAATGTAAATTGGCTTTGAGAAGGTTGTTTGGAATTCATGTGTGTTATTTTTCACATGCATGAGTTTTTATTGTCGGTCATTTGTGTCTAGGGTGGTATCATACTCAGCTCTTTAAATGTATTTTTTGGAAAGATTTGTTTTTCTATTTCATCTAGGATGCTTATTTCTGCTTCGCAAGGTTGTGTGTCAATATTTTCTATCTCTCTGCTCTCTTCTCGTGGGCCTCATTATGGATATTATTTTTCATATCTACATCCCTCCTAGGTACTTGGAAGCCCATGTTTTCTCTCATAGTGTTGACGAATTAAGTCACACTACTTTTGTGGTACATTTCTTGTAGGTGGAGAAGGCAATTATCAAGGTGTTAGATGAAGAGTGGCTTCAAATGCATCTAATGTATTTGCCTCATGAATTATAATCTCTATTTTTTTCCAACTTGATGGACATCCTTTGGTGCAACAAAGCTATGAAATTTGTTATTGAAAGTTTCCTTTTGCCTCATGTATACCCAATGCATTTTCTTGAACCGACTTTGGGTAATTATGATTTCAAGGTAGGCTCTAATTTGGTGGTTGGGATTTTCTATAAGGAGGCTCAATTATCATCTAATATTTTGTGTTCCATTCTAACTAACATGTTTCAAGCTTTGGTGGCCTCTTTTTCTTCATGTTTCAAGGCTCGGCTTCAACTTTTGTATCCTTCCTTGGGCTATTTCTTTGCAACAAAATTGAAATCTCTTTTCAAGGCTATTTAGATCTTCTTCAAGCACGCACTAGAGGATCCTTTCTATGAACCCTATTTTTCACTCCCCACTTATCTTGCTTCCTTTGTTGAGAGTGGGGTATAGATTTTTTGGTCTATACATGGCATTTTGGGCTTTTGTTACCATGAACTTCATCTTTTCTTTGTCTGTATCTACTCTGATCTTTGCTTTGCTACTTGGTCTAGTGATCGTCAGCTTAGTTTGGGATTTTTGTATACTCTTTCTGCAAAGTTTATTGCTTGTTTAGTGCTTGTAGATCATCTGCACCCCTGATCCATGTAAACCTCTTTTTGCAATCAATACAATCTTTATAGTGGCCTTGCCACTTTTATCAAAAAAAAATATTAGAGAATTAAATAATTAATTTAATTATTTAATCCATAAGTGGGAAAGTGGTTTAATTAAATAATTTGTAACAATTATTTAATATAAGAACGGTAAGAAGGGTTTTTTATTATAATTAAATAGTTACATGATAAGTATTTAGTTAAAATAGAAGAATAAGTTAATTTAGTGGCATAATTAAATAAATAAAGTTTATTTAACTAATCAAGAAGAAGAATGTTTAATTAGGACATTATTAAATAAATAGGATTTATTTAATTAGTCATGGGGAATAAGGATAATTAGGATATTATTAAATAAATAGAATTTATTTAATTAGTTAGAAATGATGAATTAGAATGAATTAGATAAATAATATAAAATTACTTAATTAATAGCAGAATATGAAAATTGATAATAATTAAATAATAAGGTATTATTTAATCATTTGGGGAAGAAGAGTGAAAATTAGTAAAAAGGTGTTGCTCATAGGTCAAGACAATTTAGGGTATCTACAAGAACTAAACTTCTCTCCAAAAAAGAGAAATAGAAGGTTTTAAGACCTTTTGAATTTATGTGTCCCTTGATGATAGCAACATGATTGATGAGTGTCATTGCAATCCTCATCATTTAACTATAAATGTCAATCCAAGGCGGTGTCCATGGCAATATGCAATAGGGAGAAGAAATCATATGAATGACATGTTTTTTTCTACAAATAGAATTGAAAGGAAATGCATGAAATAAATTGCTAAAATCAAATCTAATCTAAGAGTCTATAAATGAAATGTTTGAATCAAATCTATCCTAAGAAACTTGTAAAAGGGAATATTGGAAATGTAAAGAGCTATAAATGAAATGACTACTAAGAAATGAAACTACAAACAAAGAGATTGCTGCTAAAATACTGAACTATATTATTTTATAAACTCTCCCCCCATTTGATTTCTTGATTAAAATGAATTTATACAATTCTTGTCTTCAAATAATCTGAAAGATAAGCTTTATGATTGTGTAACCACTTGCTAGAAGATAGGAACATGTGTTAAGGGAAAAAGATAGGTCTTTCTTCATCTTGTTGAGTCAATCTTCTTTGGTCGTCCAAAACAAATATGCCTATTTTGCAGCCCTTAAACAAGCTCCAAAAAGGCATTTGACTGCTGAAAAAGTCGTGTCTTCCCATTGTGTGTCATTAAATCTCATAAAACAACTCCTAGATGCTTGTAAAACGGCTCAAACTACCCAAAATTGTCTTCTAGATATTCTCCATTTGTTTGCACAACCCAACAACTTGCCTTAATTCTTGGAACTGCCTCCTAGATGCTCTCAACTTCTATCCAAGTCACCCCAATCTATTTTAATGCTCACAACTACTGCTTTTACCAATTCTAGAAAGGTTCCAGAGCAACCCACAAATTTTGGAACAACTTCAAGTGATGTCCCACAAGTTCCGAAGCAACTCTCCACAAATTTTGGAGCAACATATTTTGGTGAATTTTTCTTTAAAACCACAAATTGGGTTTTCGTGAAATTTGTTAGGTTTGTCACCATATTGTCTTTGAATTTTGGACCAAAAATATCCAGAACCCAGATCATAATTTTTAAGATATGATGAAATCTTTGACTATTGCAACTAAAAATATCTTACTTTCATCATCATGCTCAATCTTGATAACTTCATAATTAGGCAAAATATGCATTTTTATATGGCTAAAAGATGAGTCATTATTTTGTCTCATCAATGATGATGAAGAACTCCTAAAGCATGTAGAAGTTGTAAACGTTGTCGATTATGAATTGGTGTATGCTAGAATCAATGGATCTTTAAGAAGTGTGGATCAAGATGAGAGATTCACAAAGTTTATCACTCTATGAAGTCAATAATATAAACAATACTATGATAAGGAGTACTATAATCTCAAAATGTGATCCACTAAATTAATCCCCCATTTGAGAGATCAAGATAGAAGGTTCATGAGGCCTCTCAAAAAAAAAATCCTTCCATTACTTCATTGAAAGAAGCATTAGCATAACACAATATAGTCCCCACTTAATGTTAAGAGAATATAAGTAAAACCAACTAAAATCAAGAGTGTGCAACGAATGTAGAGATGTAAAAGAAACTAAGAAAGAGTGTGCTCCAAGGCACACTCACACAAGGTGAGAATTGCAAGGAACCAATTTTGTGATGGTACAACCCTCATTACACTTTTTAATTTAGTGTAAGTATAGTAATTTTTCAAATTCCCTTCACACATTCAGTTTTGAGGCACTTTATATGAGTGCATAATTTACAAGCATGTATGATGTTACAAATTCTTTAAATTTTATGTCATCAGGTGGATTTAGAATACATATGCCTTACAACCTCAAAAAATGATAAAAACTAAAAATTAAACACCCCTTCCATTTGTATGTTGTAGAAATAAAAAACCCATGTTAAATACTTTGTGGTTTAGCTTTAAAAACTAACCATTAATATGTTACTACCATTAAATGCCTAACATTATTAATTTAACCACATAGAGAAAGGAAAGGGCTTTGGTGCACTTGGTCAAATAAAAAAGTAAAGTAATATCTACATCTTAATGACATTCAAAAGCTAAGTCAAAAACTTGGAAGAAGAAACCAAATGGAGTTTTAATCATGCCAAGTGTTGAATATTTACACCAAGGAGAGGATTCGATTGAGTCTTTGTAGAAACTGTTTGACAACAATTGAATGCCATCATAAATAATGTCGACCTCTGAGCTGAGTATGAAGGTCGATGTGGGAGTGTTGGTAGTTTATGTCTTTATGGAGGCTGCTTAAACAATTACACCCTACCCCTCTCAATAGATAGCTTTAAAATCTTCTCACCTTGTAAGAATTTTCTACCTGGTGTGGAGATTAAACAAAATGCCAAAAAACTAGATAGCTAAATTAATATGCAGATCTGCAAGAACTTGATTGAAATGGCATTGTACAAAAGGCATTGGAATATAGCACAGAGAATTTTGCACAATAAGTAATATTTATGTGCATATTACAGAGGCTTTACAATTCTCACACGCAATCTAGTTTTGTAACCAAATTATAGAAGAGAGTGATCTAGGAGAGGCAAGTGAAGAACAATGTGTGTGGATGGAGGCAAGAATCATGCCCCAAACCAACAAGAAATAACAAAGTCAAACAAGAAAAAAATTTATAATGCTAAAGTATGTGCAATACCTAATTTACCAATGTATCCCTCTTCAACAACTGCCTAGTGATAGGGAAAAAACTTTGTAGAGGTGTGACCATTTTGTTGTTACTGCTCATATTTTTGGCCAAAAAAAATGAATCGAGGCCTACAAATTGAAGCATTCATACTACCCCTTAATCGAACCTCCTTGGTCGAAGCTACCAAAAAATGGTAGGGGTCATAGTTATGAGGGGTTATAGAGATATCCCAATTCTCTAAGCACATAGATCTTTCAAATGCTAGCTCCTAGATGTGTAGGTCAGCTCCAAATGGTGCCTAAGAATGCTCTTACAAATGCCTAACCATCTTCTTGCACTTGAATCTAGCGAATTGAATCTAGCGAATTACAATGATATTTTCTCACCGTACGGGTTGCATTATCTCCCTTTAAGCTCTGATACCATAAAATAAATTAGGAGAATTTACAAGATAAAAGACAAGCATAAATGAGAAATGCATAATATTTGATTAAGTTGACCTAAATTACAATTAGTACAAAACATATCATATATAGGAAAGGAAGGTGCAATCCACCTATGAGGTGAATTGACAAGTGCCCCATGAAGTGGCACAAATGAGTAGACAAGTGTCCTATAGGTGTCAACCTTAAGAACATTTGGAGTGTGCAAACCAACAACCTCTATGACCAAGTCATCAACCTTGTGTGCCAAGTGTTGAGTGACCTTTGAGGTGAGATGGAAAGACTCCCAACCTCAAAAAGGTATGTGCATGAGGTTTACCAAATAACTTGGTAGCCTCAAGAGGCTTAAAGGTTGCACATTCAGTTAGACAAGATGTTGTCTAACCTCGTCAATCTATGTACACTTAATTATAGTGAACAGATAAATTATTCACACTAACACTTCAATCACAATAAAATATAGAATGTGAATATATATATACACATTTAAATAATTTTATTAAAACCTTTATTGTAATTTAAAATATATAAACAATAAAATATTAAATTTAATATATAAACTAGAAATAACACCTTGTTGTGTAATAGGTATGTTGAAGAGGTGTGGAAGTTCAATTAAGAAAAATAAAAAATCTATTTTTGTATAAATTTTTGTAGTACATGAGTTAAATTTGGTAGGTAATTTAGAAAATGATGTTGTTTGTTCAACAAAGGTCTCAATACAAACGTGATAGCTTAAAATCAATTGTGTCTTCACTTGCAAGGATCCAAACATGAGTGAAACAAAACCTCTAAATCATTAAGATAATTAAATTCTGCTACCAATAAGCTCATGTTATGTTTGCAATAGGGGCAGAGGGAGATCTAGGAATAGATAGAGGGAGAGAAAGAGGGGTAAGACAAATATAGAAAGGTAAGGAGATATACATAGAGATGGAGAAGAAGAAGGAGAGAGATATGGAGGAGGGGATGATATAAAGAGAGGAGATATTAAAAAATGGAGATGGAAAGGATAAATATGTAGAAAGGGAGAGTTAGAAAGAAAATGATAAAGATAGGAAGTGATATGTAGAGAGATGAGAGAGAGGGGGATTTATAGGGGTAGAGAGAGCTAGAGAAATAATGAGAAAGAGATAGAGGGAGATATGGAAGAAGAAATATGGAGATATATAAATATAGGGGAAAAGACCTGTGTAGATATAGAAGTCTAGAAAGAGGGAGATGGAGAGAGAGAGATGGAGAGAGATGGATGTATAGAGAGAGGGAGACATGTCTAGACATAGAGGTGGAGAGAGGAAGATATAGTTAGAGATGAAGATATATCAAGAGAGGAAGAGAGAGACAAATACATAGAGAAATAGAGATAGACCTAAAGTGAGAGATAAAGATAAAAATATAGGGAGATATAGATATAGAGGAAGAGGAATATGGAGAGATAGAGAGAGATATAAATGGTGAGATATAGTGATAGAGAGATAGAGATATAAAGATATAGAGAGAGGAGGAGAGGGATACAAAGATAGATAGATAAACATAGAGAAGTAGATATAGATAAATAGAGATAAAGAGAGGGAGAGAGAAATAGGGGAGATATAGGGAGAGAGAAAGAGAGATAAATATATGAGAAGAGAAAGAGAGATAGATAGATATATATGGGAATAAAAAGGAAGAGAGGTATAGATAGAGAGATAGAGACTAATAATAGATAGGGAGAGGGATATAGAAAGAGATAGGAGCGATAGAGAGAGAAACAAGTATAGATAGGAGGAAGAAACAAGGATTATTTGTGAGAGAGAGTGAGATATATAAATAGATGTAGATATGGATAGAGAAACATGGAGTGTGTGTATGAGAGAGATAGAGGAGATAGACATAAAATAGATAGAGATGGATGGGGGAAGAGGGAGATAAATAGAGAGGATAGAGGTAAAGTAGAGAGATATAGAAAGAGGGAGCAATAGGGAGATGGAGAGAGAGGAGAGACATGGATAGAAAGAGGGAGAGATAGAGAGATAGATATAGTGGGAAATAAAGGGAAGAGATAGATGCAAAGAGAGGAAAGAAAATAGAGATAGGTGAGAGACAAAAAGAAGAAGATATGGGAATGTGCAGGATCAGGATGGGCCAAAAAGTGGCGATATCTAAGTGATATGATGGCCCATGTGGCTAATGACTTTTTTTTACCCAAAATTCATGAAACAAAAAGGGTTTTTAAATGAGATTCTGATATTTCCACCAATATAAATTATGTTTTACTTTGAATTTAATAAATTATTATTATTCATTTTCTATTTGATTTATGACTAAAGTCCTGATTGATAGGCTGATTGAAAAACATCTATAACTTTCAAACAGTATCAAATTTTTTGAATTTGAAACATGTGTCACATTCTATGTTTTTCATACTATAGGATTAAAAAAAAAAAATGAATTTCATGAATTTTTGACCAAGTTAAGGTGGTTAGACAGATCAGTTTTTATATTTTAAAAAAAAATTAATAAAAAATCATAATTATTTATTTACTTGGAAACAAATTACAAAAAAATATGCATCACATCAGGACATGAGTCCCCTACTCATATCTAAAATATCATAAAAAAATATTATCATTTTATTTTGGTTAGGGTGGTCAAACAGACACCTACTTCTTATTTTTTCCCTGAAATTTAAGTACTACTGCATTGAATTTTCAAATTTTCACCAAATAGAGATTTAAAAAATAAAAAACCTAGTAGTTTAGAAACTGCATTCAATTTGCTACAAATTCTACTCTTACATATTTTTGAAATAATATAGATACCTTATTCAAATTTTTACGTCAGGTTGCCTAACTCTGATTTTTTGAATTTTATTGCCACGTAAGGGCCTGTTTTTTCCATGATGATCCTACACATACCCATATAGAGATATGGAAATGGAGCAAATATTTCACATATTTATTATACACATTGCCTAGTGAATGTGACTTCCAATGGGAACCGTGACATATTCTAACAAAGGTATAAATGGAGAAGTGATAACTTCAAATAAACTATGCACCACTTATAGGGATCCAAACATGACTAAAATAAAAAAGATTGAATCAAGAAGATAATTAGACTCTATTTTGAATAGGCTCATGTTATTTTTTCAATAGGGAGAGAGGGAGAGAGAGGGAGAGGTAGGGATGGAAAGAGGAAGAGGTAGGTAGGGATAAGATTCAAGAGAGAGAGTGTTAAGGAGATAGAGATAGAGAGAAAGATAAAGATGGAGATGGAGATGGAGATTGAGAGGAACATTTATTTGTTAAAATAAAAATTATCCTCAGAGTCATCATGCATTAAGTAGCATAAATACATTGATGGGTATAGATATTTATTGCACAATGATGTGACACCCAATGATCTTTGAAAGGCCAATCAACCCTATTTGTATGTAATCATTTTTTTCTATTCTTTTCATATAGAGACCCTTCAAAAAAGTATCTTGAATCCATTTTTATATGGTAGGGAGTTGGAGTTATATTTTCAAGAGGGCCTAGTATATGATCTATTTTTTTGGATTTTTTGGTTGTGTTTCTAAAATGTGGTTGTCATTGATGTCAACACTATTAGCATTGGTGATTCTAAAGGTTGTATATGTTGAGGATATAGAGAAAATTGTAACAAATATCCTGTAGGCAGTCTATGAAGCTGAGAAGGTCTGAGAGATGGAAATTTCTATACATTGATGATCAGGAGGCATGCATTAAAGGGTTTGTTACTGAGCTTATCTAGTGTGTTGTCTAAAATTTTCAAAGGTGCGCATCAAAAATTGAGAAATTTATGAATTTTTGTGTTCCTACAGTTATTCAGTTATTGTAGCAAGTGTTTCTGGAAGATGAGATTGCAATTCTAATGAATTGAGTTGTTGCGTACATTCTTGAGATGTTCAGTGATATTTCTAGATCGTACTCTATCAGTGTGGTGCATTCACGTTGATTGGTGTGTTCGTGATCAAAGATTTGTCTTTGTGTGTTCGAGGGTTTCATGTTCTTGGTTGACATGATGGTGGTAGTGTGTTGTGGATCCTTATGGATTAATATTTTATTATTTTTCATGTTCGAGGATGTTTATTTAGGTCCTCACTATGTTGTGACTAACTTAGGTTGGTGCACATTGAGATTTGTTCATGTATTGAGGTCGACAGTTGTAATTTATTCTTTATTTGTGGTCAACAGAGTTATTGATGTAAATTCATGTAGCGGATATATAAGAATGATTGTTTCTTCATTTTGAAGATATGCAGAGTGTGTTAAAGTGCAAGTGTGTATGCGAAATGTGCAAATAAAGATCAAATCATCTAAATACATAGCAGAGTGTGAAGAAGATTGAGTGAAGTCTGAAGAAGTAATTTTGTTCCTAACTGGAAATGTCATCAAGCTTTTGTAGGAGCTTTAATTCTTCAATTCAACTTCATCAGATAGATTTAATCTGATTGCTTTATGTAAGGTAGTGAGCCTTCCCTTTGAGTAGTGAGCTCTAAGCAGTGTGCCTAAATGCATGTGCATTCCCTATTCATTTCTTTTGTTATACTTCTAATAGGGTATAATCTTGTGGACTAACATCCACCATGGTTTTTCCCCTAATAGGGTTTCCATGTATAAAAATCTTGGTTTTCATGTGTCTCTGATGTGTTGTTGATTTATGCTTTCACTGTTAATTATCAAATCTAATATTAAAGGTTTTTTAAGGTTGAATAAGTTTAATTTCTATAACTGATTCACCCCCCTCTCAGTTGTTTATCCTTGTTTTGCAAAAAATTGGTATCAGAGCTAGTTCCTCTGAAGAATCTTAATAGCTTGAGGTGATCCAAGATGGCATCATCCAAGAAGGATAGTTCTAGATTCAATGGTACAAACTACTCTCTATGGAAATTCAGAATGGAGTGTCATTTGAAGTGAATTGGTGAGGCTTTCTAGAAGAAGACAAAGAATGCATATACTATTCCTCAGAATGGTCCCTCTACTGTCGATGAGATCAAAGAAGCAGAAACTAATCCCAGGGCTATAGAAGCATTGTTAAGTGCTTTGACAGATTCAGAGATGAAAAATGCGATAGGTCTGAAAACTGCACATGAGATCTGGAAAAATTTGGAAACATTGTATGAAGGAGATGCACTAGTGAAAGTTGCTAAGCTACAAAGTCTAAAAGGAAAGTGGGAGAGCATGAAGATGAGTGAAGATAAGTGAAGATGAGTGAAGATGAAAACATTTTCTCTTTCACGTAGAAGGTAAATGAACCAGTGATGGGCATTGGATGTGTCGGTGGAATCTTGGAAGAAGATGAGATTGTGGCTAAGATACTTAGATTTGTGCCTACTTCTTACAAAATAAAAGCTCATGCTATTGAAGAACTCGGGACAATAAAAAATGTGACAAGAGACATGCTGATTGGAAAACTTGTTGCCTTTGAGTTGAGTGAATTTGGTGAATCCTCTCCTAAGATAGAGTCTACATTCAAAGCTATTGTATCCAAAAAAATCCAACAAATATATGGTCCGGGAGAAAGTTCCAAGAAGACATTCAAGTATGAAGATGAAATGAAACTGATTGAAGATGAAGAAAGAGAGGTAGAAGAACTAGAAGCACTGATTGTGAAAAGAGAATCTAGAGGACAACGTATGTGTACACATAGAAAATGTACATTTTCGATCATGCACACTTGATCCTGATTACTAACATCATTTCATTCTGAATCACCTTCTTAGCTTATCAACACCTTTCATCCCTTAACTAGATAAATCATTATTTATTTAATTAGGTCTTTCTCCTCTTTGATTAAATTAATAAATTTAATTTAATTAATCCTCAATCCCTCTTTAATTAAATAATTTATCTTATTTGATTAAATCCCTAAAGTCTTCTTGTTAAATTAAATGAATTAAAACATTATTTGATTTAATCTAACATTATCTCATTTAGTTAAATAAATCAAATCATTTATTTAATTAAATCTTTCTTCTCAATTCTTGATTTAAATTAACTCATAAATTCAAGTCAAAGTTGTCACATCCTCTAAAAGAATGCAACTTTGATTTATTAAATTGTCTATTTTCTCTCAACATGGCATCAAAAGGGAATATTCCCTCAAATTTGAATTCAAAAATCCAAGTGGATGGGTATTTCCAACAAAGCATTCACTCCTCTTACATGTCCTTGTGCATTGAGCCAAGTGACATTAACTCCATTTCTTTCTCCCTCCAACATGTCACATTCAAATTTCAAATTTGAATCCAATATCATTTATCATGCACATTGACCAAAATGTGCTCATTCCTCAACCATTCACATCTTGACAAGTGGTACTTCGCCATTGGACATTGAATGATCCCACATTGCTTATTTTCATTCTCTTTTCCATTTTGGAAATCTATAAATGAGAGACTCTTCCTCTCATTCTATCATCCACAATTTGAGTAAACTTATTATACTCAAATCCATCTTCAAGCATAGTCATTTCATCTATTTTTATCAAGTTCTTAGCTAGGTTATGCAGGAGTTCAACCAACAAAGTGGATCAAATCACAAAGCTTACAAAGGAGTTGGGAAAGGGCTGATTTTTACACACCAATTAACACCAACGCCCCCATGGGATCAAGAGTTTGCATACTTAATTAGGATTTCATTGCTTTCTTTGTTCATATTTTCTTCATTTTCCTATTTTAAATTTTGTAAATGGATTTCATGGGGAATCCTTGTTTTACCTTGCATATGATCTAATATTGTGCTTGTTTGTTGTGTTTGTGCAGGTATCAAAATAGGGGTTCACATTGCGGTGCTAGAAGGAGGGAAAATCTCAAAGATTTCATCACGTTTTTCACAAATTTTGTGTTTTTTCTAACATTTTTGTGTACACAGGAAACTGCACTGCTGATAGTTTGTGCGGTGCTATATTGCACCGCTTTCAGAGGTGCAGTGCTATATTGCATTGCACTTATTCCAAACTACGCCGCACCCACTTTCCCGCTTAGAAATTTTAAAATTTTAAACTCTGTCGTGGATTTTTTAAGTTGCAAACTACGTCGCGTGACCAAATTGTGTCGCACCCGCGATCTCTATTTCTGCAGAGCGCCGCACCCAGGCAAACATGTGGCGCTATATAGCACTGCAAGATTTCCAAACTGTGCCGCATTTGCTAACTGCGCTACATTTGCTAACTGTGGATTTCTGATTTATTTTTTTTGTGATGTAGGAACTTCCCGAGGTCATAACTTTTGACTCGGATGTGGGTTTTGGCTGAAATTTTACAGGTGGTTTCTTTATGAGGTGGCATGTGGATTCCCAACCTATCTTTGATAGGTTGATGGCAATTTTAGCACATTTTTGGGGGCTTGAAACTTTCATCTTGGCCCTCAAAAAGACATTTTAGTGTTTTTTCCTAATTTTTTGAAAGTTGTTTTTTTAATAACTCAAAACCCATGTTTCCAATTTTAGATGTTAGTTGGCAATTCATCCTACCTTAGGTTTAGAAAAAAATTGGGAAAAATAGGACTCTCAAAGTCATGCATGCAAAATTACCAAAAATGGAAAAATCTAACAATTGTTGAAATCTCATTGTATCAAGTGTTTTTAAACACTTTTGGGAGAACTTATAATCCCTTTCTAAGGATTTGTTTACTTTATGCTTTAGGAAACACTAAATTTCATTTGGGTCCTAAAAAGAACAAATAAATTTCCTTTTCAAAATTTTACAAAGTGCTTAAAAAGAACCTTAGAAACAATCTTACTAGATTTGGTTGAGGTTTAAAATTTGAACAAAGCAACCTCCACACTTGAATTTGGTGCTCTAAATGAATTCATTTTTCTTTGTGAGATTAAAATGAACAGGTTTTTTTTTGTCTTGTAATTATTTATTCAAGTTAATATCATCAAAAGGGCATATGCGCTTCTCTCGTGCCTCACGGCGTTTTTGAGAATCAAAAGCTTTTTTTGGTGATCTTAAGTTGAATAAAATAATTGCCTCCACATTTCATTTTTTGGAATTAAAATTGAACCAAACATGCGAGTGTGAGCACGGTATATTGCGAGTGTTCTCCCTTTGTTTTTCAACAAAGTTTGATTGAACTACGAGATATGCTAGCTTGCTATTGTTTATCTTAGCGGGCTTGCCTTATGGGAAAGAGTAATCACCCAAGGGAACGATCCAATCGGGAACACGCTAAAGCCAAGCGACTTCCAACCGGTATATAACTGTGGATTCTTGAGGAAAGTTCAAGAATTATAAGGATTATTCCGATGAGAAGGGCAGCAATGGTCTCTCGTCGCATGGATAGTCCTCCATGAATGGAATGCCCGAATTAAAACCTCTTGTTTAGAAAAGGCCGAATCCTATCTATTTGTTGGTGCAAAAGATCATGTCCTTTGAAGCCGCCCCACATTATACATGCGGTTCTGTTGTAGAGATGAAAAGTATGCCATGGGAGATTCATGGGTAGTGATGCTTGATTGACCCAAGAAGTGTGTGCAGTGTAAGGAGGAGCTTGTGTGGTCAAGCATCTAATCATCCACACTGAATATGCGCATCTAGATTCATCCAAGTGGGAACCCAACAAATACTGTCTTTTCAACCTAGGGTTGTGCATATTATGGAGACACCTTGCTTGGTTCTAAAACATTGAGAAACAAACATTCACAAGATCTTCCAATTTCAAACCCTTTGAGGAAACAAATACCCTTGATGAATCTAAGTGCTATTGCTTTCCCTAGGGATTCTATCCTTAGAAGTTTCTAAGTGCTTGAATTTTAATCATCATTTGTTTTCACCAAAGTCAACACTAGGAAGGAAACCTTTGCCTTGATTTCCTTGATTTCCACATAATGCACTTTGTGGGATGAAATAAAATTAGGACATTGGACATTCAATTTGAAAAGCATAATCAAGAAAGTGTTTGTGGTAAAAAGAACCAAATATAAGCAAGATAAAAGACAATTGAACCACACATGTACTTGGTCTCTTTTGGGTCATTGGGTTTTCATGCCAACATTGATCTTTTGGTTTGAATCACTTTTAGGGAAAAACATGTTCTTCACTACCTTGGTCTTGTAAGAAGGTCCTCGTAGGGTCATCTAGGATCAAGTCAAACACTTTACCCATCCCTCAAACATCAATCAAATCCCATTTCACCAATAGCTTTTGGAACTTTGAAAACATCACATATGCTAGACTTTTAGGAAAAATCATCATTATATTTGACTTAACGCACCTAGTCAAATTATCAATCCTCTTGAGAAAATTTACCTCTAGGATAACACAACTTCCTAGGGTTTACAAGTTCATCATCAAAAATCACTTTGTTTGGCTTAACACACCTAGCCAAATTATCCTTTTGTGTACGAGTTTACTCTAGGATAACACAACTTACTAGAGTTTACAAGTGCATTATCATCTTGTTTGGCTTAACACACTTAGTCAAACTATCCACAATCAAAATCGAATCAAACCAAGTCCTAAAGTCTAGCATTGATCCAAAGTTCCTAAAATTTCAAAAACACCCATATCATCCACCCCTTTTATCCTTCATCTCATCATTGGTCCTAAACCCCTCAGAGGTCCACAAGGTCAAAACACAAGAGGAGTATGGAATATAAACTTGATTCCTCCATCATGAGTAATCCAATTCAACCAAACTATCCAAACCTTACAATGCCAAATGATTTTCAAAAAATGCATTTGTACAATCCATACATGGGATCATTATCTCCTCCAAACGTCAATGGTACAAAAGATGTGAGTTTTCCCAATCTAAATTTTGGAACACCTTTCCCTTTGGTAGATTTAAATCAAAGTCAAAACTTACAAATCTATCAACCAAAAAATCAAGGCATGAGCCTTCCCCCTTTACTAGCCATCAATCAATCAAATCCAAACAACACTCCAATCATAAACCAAAACATCATACCAAATCCTCTTATATTTCCATCAATATCCCAACAACAGATGGCAACCATCCAAGCAACCCCAATGGTCAACACAAACACCATCCCTCAAGTGTCGAAAGGACCATGCATCTCAATCACACCATTCACCACTCAAACCTTGGAAATCAATGCAACCATTTCACTCATCACAATGGTCAACACCATTCCCAATCCACCACCGCCAAAGCACAACATGACAAATTCAATCTCTATCATGTTGCAAGCCGCTCAACAAGCTACCCACCAAAAGGCACTCCAAAACCAACAAGCTGCACAAGCCGCACAAGTTGCGCAAGTGGCTCAAGTAGCCCAACAAGCATAGGCTCAACAAGAAAAATATTGGGCACTATTGCAAGAAATCCATCAACAAGTGCATCAACAAGTATCTAAACAGCAAGCCCAACAACAAGCTTTGTTGGCACAACAACACAACCAACAACAAACATTGTTGGCTCAACAGTAAACACAGGCATTACTCGCTCAGCCAAGTTTGAAGCAAATTCCCATCACAATCGTTGAAAATAATGATCAAGATCCTTTGACCAATGATCATGTTGAAAATTTCTCTACATCAGCTAATGAGTTAGAGTACATATCTCAAGAATTTATTCCAAATCATGAACAACATCTTTCACCAAGGTCTAAAAATGATCCTTTCCAAAACTTATGGACATCCTTTGACCTCATGATATTTGAGAAACTTCCTATGCCTAATGAAGATATCCAAGAATGCAATCCATTCTTTGAAATTGACCCATGTCAAGAACTTGATCCAAAGCATATCGAAAGTGATTCTGAAATCACTCAAGATCGAGAATTTGTATCTCCGAGATACTACAATTATATAATGGACACTCTCCTATTTATACAAGATGATCATATCCATATAGCACATACTCCTCCATCTACCCATGAGATGCTTTCTTTGGATGGACCCGTAGATGATCTTCATTAAAAACAAGAGCCTCATATACTCTTACTCGGGAACAAGAGTCTCCTACTCTTAACGTTTGTACACATGATCAAGATATAGAGAAATCTAGAGACATATCAGAAATGGGTCATGAAGAAGGCTTTTATAGAAGTTGTGAATCAGAAAAATCCTGTGAAAGCATATCAAGAATGAATCATGAGGAAGAATTTTACAAGGATAGTGAAACGTCAACACTTCTTGAAGAAGCATTACAATCTGATATCTCACAAGATCAAGCCAAAGATATCAATCAGGAATTTATCCCACATATGGAGGATCCTGTCACTTATAAACTTGGATCACTCACCTTTGTAAGGGAAAATTATCTTATCAATGAAGAAGCTATCACTTTGAAGATCCACCATAGAGCAGAGAAGGAGTAACACCTTGTTTCCAAGGTAAATCATATCCTTTTGCAAATAAAATGTTTCAACAAATAAATTATCAAGGTAGAAGATTAGGCCTACATGAACAGGGTATCCTGGAACCAGTGCAGATTTTTGGCAATCCTAAGCATCAAGGCCTTGGTTATTCGACAATCAAGGGATATAAACGTATCAGTGGTACCTCTATAAAATTGGGGGCAACTTTGTCTCAAGAAAACATCAACATAGAGGGCACGAAGAATCCTTATGATGAAACCAATTCCAATACTACAACCAGCCACATCATGAATCATCACCCACCCATCACCCCATCCATGAATTGGGACCAATATCAAGAGAAATATTTAAATCAAAGAATGAAGAACATTATCAAAGTGAAAGAAGCTAAGAAGCATATAGGACAAATCAAATACACTTGGATACCAAATAATACAAAGAAAGATGATCCCTATCATACTCCATTAGTCAAAGAAACTATGGGGAAAAATAAAAAGGGGCCAAGTATCCATAAAAAATGTCCACAAAGGAAAAAGCATGCTTCTCAAGTGACATACAAAGTGTATCAAGTAGTTGGTCCTAAATCCACACACACTTTCGTATCCACCTATCATTGCTCATCTTCCCAAGTTTAGAGAGTCAAAGGCTCCAAACTGTCAACCAATCCATCTTTTATCCCTAAACACACTCCATCCATGCCTCCACGCATGATATTCAATTCTCACATTGACCATGTGTTGGCAACGACCTTTCATCATAAGGATTCAGAAGGTACTCTATCGCAATGTGCACATAGAGGCAAAGTTAACTCTGGTATCAACAAAGTAGATCATGGATCTCAAAAGTTGCATTCAAGTGCATGTATCTTGGAAAAGCAACTTCTTCAAGGGGTGATCCCACAAAGCTGGTTTACAATTTTTGGGAGATTCTATTTTTTCTAAAATCACATATTTTTAGAAAATATAATGATTTAATCCTTAAAAATTTCCATTTTAAAGATTCCAATTGAAGAGGATTTGATCAAACCACCTTAGATCAAACCGCCTTGGATAGAACCCCACTAGTTTTAAACCATACCTACAAGGGAGTCTCCTTTACACCTCTCAAAATGTTGATAAAAAATCACTTTTGATTTACCTTTTGGGGGATCAAATTAATTCATTTAAAATTTATTCCAAATGATCATGGTAGTCCTTGGAACAAGCTATCCAATGAATATAATTTTAATATGTTTTGGTTTTATTATGTATTTATTTTTTTAGTTTTATTAAACATATGTTTTTCAACAAAAATCAAGCTCTATGTTCTGCACATGTGGAAAAATAGCAGATTATCAAAAACAAAATTTAAAAAATATGTTTGGGCTAGGTTTTGATGTCCTTGATCCATTAAAAAAAAAAATTGAATTTCGATACATACATAAAAAGTTATGTTGTATACAGTCTTCTTATGTTTGAATTGTAATTGGTTTGACTTCAAAACTTGATTAAGGAAAAAATATTTAATAAAACACTATGAAACCAAATGAAAGTGCTAGATATCATAGTTACAAATCTAAATTCAAAAAAAATATAATTTTATCCTTCATACAAAAAAAGTTATGTTGTATACGGTGAGAGTCACTTCTTAAAACTGTTGTCTTTTTTAAAAAGCTAGTTTTCAAAGGAGATGGAAAAGAAGTGCAATCTGATTCCAAAAATTATGAAAAAACTATATTTAGAATCTATAGACAAAACGTCACAAATCACTAGTTTTCATCATCTTCAAATTCCTCATGGTTTAGCCACTAAAGGACCCTGAAAGTGAAGATTTAGTTTTAAAAAATCAGTTTAGTGTCCTGTTTGCCCAAAAATTATAAACCAGTATTGTGGGAGCACCCCAAGCAGGATATCGATGGCACATTAATGCAAAGGAATCTACATCGACACCGCCAAATGGTTCAGCATGAGCTTAAAATCTCTCGAAAATACAAAAAAATCAAAAATATAAAAATCAGAAAAAATCAAAAAAAAGGATTGAAAACAGTAAAGAAAAAAATCGCCCTCTAGTGAAAACCACTACGGTGGCACTTTGGATAGGTACCATGATGAAAACTTGGCAAACAGGCGTCATGTGTAGAACCGAACATCTACGTGCACCATTTTAGGAGAAAACATCTTATCACATTCATAATAAATCTAGCATTACATCCATATCATCCATTCATCTATGAACCATTTATCCAATCCATTTGTATCCATCTGCATCCATACTCCAAGTTATCTTGATCTTGGAAAATTTTGGAGCACACTTTACACTTGCTTATGGTAGACATCTTGACATGGGTTATTTCCATTGATCCCATCCTAACCAACGTTATTTGAGCCTTGAAGTCTTATCCAAATGAGCATCCTCTATTTGAACACCTTAACACAAGATAATCCTTGGAATCTATCGCATGCTTACCATATCCATCCATCCACACACCTATCCAAGAATCCACCCATGGCCTTCCATACATTGCTAGACACTGAGGGAGGATATTTGCATCTCGCTTCAGGAATAAATCTTGATATATATCCTCAAGCTTATGTGGTAATCCAAACATTGGAGAACACAAAATCAAATTGGTCAAAGAATTTGTAAGCATGAAATCCAAATCACTAGCCCATGGCATATTTTGAAGACGATGTTCTTTATCAAGCTTTATCTTTCATTGAACATCAATATCAGTTGCATCTAATGTGTACTTCAGCATCACATCAAATTATCAAAAAAAATTTATTCCAAATCAAGCTTCATCAATCTTGATCAATCAAATCCAATCAATTATCACCTTGTTTGACTTAACACACTTAGTCAAACTACCCTCTTGTGCATGAGTTTACTTTAGGATAACACAACTTCCTAGAGTTTACAAGTGTATTATCATCTTATTTGACTTAACACACTCAGTCAAATTATCCAATTCAACATCACCTTGTTTGGCTTAACACACTTAGTCAAACTACCTTCTTGTATGAGTTTACTCTAGGATAACACAACTTTCTAGAGTTTACAAGTGCATTATCACCTTGTTTGGCTTAACACACTTAGTCAAACTATCAATCCATCAACCCGATGGATCAACATTAAGCTTGGTTTTCAGAAAAATCCCAAAATAGAGCACTAATATCATCACGTATCCATATCTAAATCATCAAAATCATGTGAAAAACCCAAAAAACATTCAGAAAACTCTCAAAAATCCAAAACATTGGAAAAATCTCAAAAGTCTTCAAAAAATTCATCATTAAGTCTTTTCAGTTTGTCATCTTGCCAAACTACATTGCTTTTGAGCTTGAACGTAGGCAAGGTTGATCTATGATCATCCCCCGAGACATTTTAGGTTAGTCCTTAGGCATCCGTCGCAATGGCATCCGTTTGCCCATCTATTTAGGCGTTCGTCACAATGGCAATCCATTTGTCCATCTAGTTTACATTTTAATTCAGTCTTTTAGGTGTCCATCACAATGGCAATCTGTTTGCCCATCTATTTCATATTTTAGGTCAGTCCTTTAGGCATTCATCGCAATGGCAATCCATTTACCCATCTATTTCACATTTTAGGCGTTTGTCGCAATGGCAATCCGTTTTCCCATTTATCTCATCATCAGTTAATTCAATTTTTATCTGAACTATGTCATCTCTAAGTTTAAACGTAGGCAAGGCCATCCTTGATCGGCCCCTGAGACACAAAATCCAAAAAACATTCGTAAAATCTTGAAAATACCAAAAACATTTGTAAAATTTCAAAAATTTCAAAAACAGCCTCAAAATATTTGAAAAAAAAAACCCAAAATGGTGCATCCATTTCATCTCGCTTTCACCCACGATTATCATCACTCATAATAAAATCAGTCATCACCATCACCCTTTGGCGAAGCAATCAGAAGCAAGTCTAGTAGGTTCCAAAGTGAACACCCTAATTGTCAAAGTCTCAAGTCTAGGTCAGTAAGCAAGCAAGTTGGTCAACTCAGAATATCAATAGTTTATCACCCAATCAGTCTCATCAAAACCCTGATCACTACATGTCCTAGGATGAATCCTTCCCACAATGGACATAAGCATCAGGTACCCCACAATAGTTTAGCCTTGGCTAGCGGTAGGAAGAAAATTGGCTTGTTTGTCTACTTTTTCTTGGTCTTTGTTGACTTATCTTATTTTGTGCTCATTCCAAGGAGCTCCTGATAATGCCTAAACAAAACAAGTTTAGAGAGAAAGGAATGGGGCAATGATCATTATCTTTTTTATCTATTGTGCTTGTTGGATACTCTTGTAAAATAACTTGGCGAATACTTTCTTTGTTAGGTCTGTCCTAGCAAGGTTTCCATATGTCAAGTGTGAACAAGAATACTCCTATCTGATTGTCGAGCCAAATTCTATCACACTAGGTATAGTGCCATCCTGGTCCTTTATACCTTGATGCATCATACCTATGTGTGTTATCAAATATAAAGTAATTGGCCCTTTAAAAATCCCAACTCCTAGTAAGCAAATCATTCATAGTGTAGGCTTGTGGATCCTCCTTTCATCATCTTATTCTTCTTATTCTTCTATCTTTACTAACATTTCTATCTAAAATCAGTGTGTTGTATCAAAATATACACGAGGTTGCCCATGGATGATGACTGTCTATACAACATCAAAATTGTCTACATCAAAGAATTATCTTTTGAATCACTCCTCTCGCATTTTATCGCGATATCGATCAGAAAATCAAATATTTTCGCTCAATCTCTTGAGGGGACATTATACCAGCATAATCCTTCCACTGGGGTAGCAGTGGGGCATCTAAAAAAATTGAAAATTTTTGAATTTTGATCATAGCAGTTTATTTTTTGAATCAATGCAACAAGTACATTTCTTCAAAGAGGGGAAAAATGTAAACATAGAAAATGTACATTTCCGATCATGCACACTTGATCCTGATTACTAACATCATTTCATCCCGAATCACCTTCTTAGCTTATCAACACCTTTCATCTCTTAATTAGATAAATCATTATTTATTTAATTAGGTATTTCTCCTCTATTGATTAAATTAATCAATTTAATTTAATTAATCCTCAATCCCTCTTTAATTAAATAATTTATCTTATTTGATTAAATCCCTAAAGTTTTCTTGTTAAATTAAATGAATTAAAACATTATTTGATTTAATCTATCATTATCCCATTTAGTTAAATAAATTAAATCATTTATTTAATTAAATATTTCTTCTCAATTCTTGATTTAAATTAACTCATAAATTCAAGTCAAAGTTGTCACATCCTCTAAAAGAATGCAACTTGCACAATAAATCAATTACTTTGATTTATTAAATTGTCTATTTTCTCTCAACATGGCATCAAAAGGGAATATTCCCTCAAATTTTAATTCAAAAATCCAAGTGGATGGGTACTTCCAACAAAGCATTCACTCCTTTTACATGTCCTTGTGCATTGAGCCAAGTGACATTAAATCCATTTCTTTCTCCCTCCAACATGTCACATTCAAATTTCAAATTTGAATCCAATAGCATTTATCATGTGCATTGACCAAAATGTGCCCATTCCTCAACCATTCACATCTTGACAAGTGGCACTTGGCTATTGGATGTTGAATGATCCCACATTGCTTATTTTCACTCTCTTTTCCATTTTGGAAATCTATAAATGAGAGACTCTTCCTCTCATTCTATCATCCACAATTTGAGTAAACTTATTATACTCAAATCCATCTTCAAGCATAGCCATTTCATCTATTTTTATCAAGTTCTTAGCTAGGTTATGCAAGAATTCAACCAACAAAGTGGATCGAATCACAAAGCTTACAAAGGAGTTGGGAAAGGGTTGATTTCGACACACCAATTGGCACCAACTCCCCCATGGGATTAAGAGTTTGCATACTTAATTAGGATTTCATTGCTTTCTTTGTTCATCTTTTCTTCATTTTCCTATTTTAAGTTTTGTAAATGGATTTCATGGGGAATCCTTGTTTTACCTTGCATATGATCTAATATTGTGCTTGTTTGTTGTGTTTGTGCAGGTATCAAATAGGGGTTCATAGTAAGTACAAAGGAATGTTTCCTATTAAATGTTTCTCTTGTAGTAAGATAGGTCATTTTTCATCAAGGTGTGCCGAAAGGGTTTCTAAGTATAAACCTGATAAGACTAGATTTCAAAAAAAAATGCTATTATGCTGAAGAAGGTGTTACTGATGATGAATCTGATAAAGAAACTAGAAATGAAGATGAATGGGTATTCATTTCTATTAAGGAAAATAGTTCGGTGTCCATTGAATCAGCTAGTAATCAGAATATTGAGAAAGATCTTGTAGCCAAAATTGATGAGAAAGATAACTGGGTGATTGACAGTGGATGTTCACATCATGTGATTAGTGAAAAAAGAAAGTCTCTAAGCTTGGAAAAATATGATGGTGGTGTTGTAAGATTTGGAGATAATAGTGTTGGTGTGATTTGTGGCAGAGGCACTATTTCTCTTGGTGGTAAATGTAATACTAATGATGTTTTTTATGTTGAAGGATTGAAGCATAACTTGTTGAGTGTTGGACAGATGGTTGAAAAAGGTTACAATCTTCAATTCAAAGATGGTGAGTCTAGGATATTGGGAAATTCTAGAAATGTGATTGCTTCAGGTACAAAGACAAGAGGTAATATCTTTCATTTAAATGTTGCTAGTGAAAGTTGTTTTATTGTGAAAGTTGATGTAAGTTGGTTATGACATAGAAGGTTGTGTCATGTGAATTTTGATAACATTATCAGAATAAGCTCCACACAAGCAGTTAGAGATATACCTAAGTTAGTGAATCCTACTAACACTATATGCAAGGAATTTCAGATGGGAAAACAGACAAGAATTTTATTCCGGAGCAAACAACATCATTCCAATGGAGTACTAGATTTGGTACATACTAATCTATTTGGTCCATCTAGAATTAGAAGTCTACAAGGAGAAGGGTACTTTATGTTGCTTATTGATGATTATTCTAGAATGGTTTGGGTTGCTTTCTTAAGAGAAAAAATGAGGCATTAGAGAAATTCAAAAGCTTCAAAGCTTTGGTAGAGAATGAGACAAGTTTGAAGATCAAATGTTTGAGATCAGACAAAGGTGGTGAATTCACTTCCTGGGAGTTCAATTCATTTTGTGAAGAGCATTGAATAAAAATACAGTTATCTACTCCTCGTACCCCACAATAGAACATAGTTGTTGAGAAAAAGAACAAAGCAATCTTAGATGCTGCCATAACTATGATGTTGGAAGGTAATGTTCCTCATTTCTATTGGAGAGAAGTTGTAAGAGCTACTGTGTATACTATCAATCAGGTGAATGTCAATGGTAATTTTGGTATAACTCCTTTTGAACTATGGTTTGGTTATATGCCTACTGTTAAATATTTCAAAATCTTTGGAAGTAGATGTTATATCAAGAGAGATGAATATATTGGAAAGTTTGAAGCTAGAAGTGATGAATGAATCTTTATGGGTTACTCTACTAAGAGAAAATCCTATTGGTGTTACAACAAAAGATTAAAGAAAATAGTTGAAAGTGCAAATGTCAGAGTTGGTGAAGACACTGTTAGATCATACAGGTATTGTGGATATGATTTAGATGACCAACAAGATAATATTGAGGATGGAAAGAAGCACAGACACAGAATCAAGTTCAAATTGTTCTAGTGAATCAAGAAAATCATGAAGAAGAAGATAGTGGAAATGTAGAAGAAAGAACAAAAGAACCCAAAATTCCAAGGTATGTAAAGAGAAGTCATTCTGAAAGTCAAATCATAGGATAAAAGAACAAAGGTGTATAGACTAGAAGAAGAATTGCAGAAAAATATTGTCTAACATCCAAGACTAAGCCTAGCAATGTTAATGAGGCATGTAAAGATGAATATTGGATGGAAGCAATGAAGGAAGAACTGATGCAGATAGAGAAAAATGATACATAGATTCTTGTTCCTATACCTCAAGACAAAAATGTGATTGGAACCAAATGGGTCTTTCAGAATAAGCTAAATGAACAAGGTGAAGTGACCAGGAATAAAGCAAGATGGTATGTAAAGGATACTCACAAATGGAAGGTATTGATTTTGAAGAAACCTTTGCCCTTGTTGCTAGAATTGAAGCTGTAAGGTTATTTCTTGCTTGTGCTACTTTCAAGAATTACAAAGTCTATCAAATGGATGTGAATTCAAAATTTATGAATGGTGAATTAGAAGAAGTATATATTGAACAACCAAATGGATTTAACTAATTGATGAGAAAGATATGGTTTGTTGATTAAAGAAAGCTCTATATGGACTCAAGCAAGCACCTAGAGCTTGGTATGCTAGATTGGATAAATATGTGTTGAAACTTGGATTCAATAAAGGTACTGCTAATAGTAATCTATATTTCAAGTTGGATAAGGATAAAGAATTGATAATTGAAGTCTTTGTTGATGACATTATTTTTGAAGGTGATGATGACTTATGCATGAAATTTGCTAATGAAATGAAAAGTGAATTTGAAATGTCAATGATAGGAGTACTAAAATTCTTTTTAGGATTGCAAATTACTCAGCTAGATGATGGAAAATTTATTTCTCAGTCCAAATTTGTAAGAGAGTTGCTGAAAAAGTTTGGCATGGAAGACTCAAAGCCAGTTGGTACACCCATGGTAACTGGATGCAAACTAACATAGAGTGATGATTCCCCTAAGGCTAATCAAACAAGGTATAGGTCAATGATTGGTTGATCACTATATTTAACTTAGACTAGACCAAACATCATGAATGTTGTGTGCATGTTTGCTAGATATCAAGCCGATCCAAAGGAATCACATGTGACTACAATAAAGAGGATCTTCAGAGACCTAAAAGGAACAGTTGATTTTGGTATTTGGTATCCTAAGGATAATGATCTTATTCTAAATGCCTTTATAGATGTATATTGGGTAGGAGATGTGGATGATAGGGAAGAAGTTTGTATCTTGGCTAAGTAAAAAGAAAAATTCCATTTCCTTATCTACTGATGAGGCAGAATACATTACCATTGCAAAAAATTGTACCCCAAGTGTTGTGGATGAAATAGATGTTGAGAGATATCAAAGTTGAGTATGATGAGCCTATTGCCATATTTGGTGACAATTCAAGTGCCATAAACATTTCTAATAATCTAGTGCTACACTCAAAGACAAAACATATATCTATCAAGTATCACTTTCTGAGAGACAAGGTGAGTGACAAAGAGGTCAGATTGGAATATGTGCCTAAAAAGGAACAAATTACAGATATCTTTACTAAACCATTGACTAAGGATTCTTTTGAGTATCTTAGAGGAAATTTAGGGGTGATTTCCCCTCCTAACCTAAACTAAGATGCAATTCTTTTCATCAATCCATGGACTTACAGTCAGATCTTGTTTTGGATTGATGTTGTGGTGGATTCTACTCAGGGGGATTAGTCAGATGATTCAAAAGATATATGATTCAGAGATTGTGTACCTTTTCCATTGATGTCAAAGGGGGAGAAGTGTAATGTGAAAAATCTTGAAGTGTAAGGAGGAGAAGAGTATTGTGTAAAGAGCTAGTTGTGTTGATGTTATTTTACATGTCATGTATTGCCATCAATGCCAAAGGGGGAGATTGTTGGATGTTATGGTAGTGTTACTAATATTTGGTTGTCATTGATGTCAACACTATTAGCATTGGTGATTCTAAAGGTTGTATATGTCAAGGATATTGAGAAAATTGTAATAAATATATTGCACGCAGTCTATGAAGCTAAGAAGGTCGGAGTGATGGAAGTTTTGTACATTGATGATTAGGAGGTGCACATTAAAGGGTTTTTTGATAGGCTTATCTAGTATGTTGTTTGAAAGTTTCAGAGGTGCACATCAAGAATTGAGGAAGTTATGAAGTTTTGTGTTCCTACAGTTATTCAGTTACTGTAGCAGGTGTTTCTGGAAGATGAGATTGCAATTCTGATGAATTGAGTTGTTGTGTGTAGATTCTTGAGATGTTCAGTGATGTTTCTAGATTGTGCTCTATCAGTGTGGTACTTCTGCATTGATTGGTTTGTTCATGATTGAAGATTTTTCTTTGTGTGTTTGAGGGTTTCATGTTCTTGGTTGGCATGATGGTGGTAGTGTGTTGTGGATCCTTATGGATTAATATTTTATTATCTAGTGTGTTCAAGGATGTTGATTTAGGTCATCACTATGTTGTGACTGACTTAGGTTGGTGCGCATTGAGATTTGCTAATGTATTGAGGCTGATAGTTGTAGTTTATTCTTTATTTGTGGTTGAGAGAGTTGTTGATGTAAATTCATGTAGCGGATATATAAGAACGATTGTTTCTTCATTTTGAAGATGTGCCTAACCAAAACTATCATCAAGCTTTTGTAGAAGCTAATTCTTCAGTTCAACCTCATCAGATGGATTTAATTTGATTGCTTTATGTAAGGCAGTGAGCCTTCCCTTTGAGCAGTGAGATCTAGGCAGTGTGCCTGAATGCATGTGAATTCCCTATTCATTTATTTCATTATACTTCTAATAGGGTAGAATCTTGTGGACTAACATCCACCATGGTTTTTCTCTTAATAGGGTTTCCACGTATAAAAATCTTGGTGTTCATGTGTCTCTGATGTGTTGTTGATTTATGCTTTCACTGTTAATTATCATATTTGATATTAAAGGTTGTTTAAGGTTGAATAAGTTTAATTTTTGCAACAAACAATTCACCCCCCTCTCAGTTGTCTATCCTTCTTTTTCCAACATATTTTATATTATTTATTTTATCAAAGTTTAACTTTTTGGTATGATTGATCTTTAATTTACCCCTAAATAATTTTGATGGGTTAGATAATTTACTTGTGATAGTTTAACCAAATGATAACTTCTAATGTAGATATATGCTTCCTCATACTATTATAATCTAACATATACAAATAAATTTTTGTATATATAGAATAAATCATTTATTTATATACCATTATTTTTCCCTTGATTATGTATATCAATTGTTTTAATTTAGTTAAAGTATTAATTTTAGAATAAAAATATATATAAAAAATTAAATAATTAATATTTCACTGCAAATTGTGGGTGGTTGGGTGAGTGACTTGCCACAGTGGTTGTGGAAATTTCATCTTGAGGGGAGCGACCGAGGTGGCGCTGGGTTGGTGTGGCTAGCTGGCACCCACATCGTTTGCGGGTTGGGTCTCCCGCGATTTTTTATGACAAGCACTACAATCATGAATCGGTATTTATGAACCACATGGATTGATACTGGGGAGCTTTGTCTGGGCTTCCACAGCCACTTCGAGATAATTCAACATTATTTTCTCACAAGCCCACTCATTTGAATGATGACAAATCAATATTTTCTAGCAGATTTGAGTCGGCACATTGTATAGTGTAATAACGTAGGTGGCATCCTCCCTTCTATTTGTGAAGTTGGTGATGCAAAGAAACTATTAAGTTTCCTTTTCTTCTCATGGGCATAATGCTTAGTGCAGGTTGCAATGGTGGAGCGCTTAGAATTCATTATGGAGATGTATGTTGAGATGGTGTTTTGTTTGTGGTGGATACCCCAATCTCCCTCAACACTAAGGATAGGCAAAAAAAAATCGATGGATCACTGACCAATACCTCAAGCACATTTTGCTTAATATCAATCCTCTCACCATGGTGGTTGTGAAGATGATCCTAGGCAAAGGGGATTTGGAGCATAAGGGAAACTTCAAGACTAATACAAATATTGTGTCACATATTTTGGCATCAGTGTTGGACAACCGAACACCCAAGGCAGAGGTGAAGGCACTTGTGGTCAAGATTTTTAAGAAGAGCCTGCTTGGTGGTTTGGAGGAGACTCTGAAGGCTACCTTTCTCGGCAAATGAATATTGCAGCTTCATGATCTGGACTTGGTTAATGCCCAAGGTGAGGTGGTAAATATCTACCCATTCCTTTTGGACTTAAAAGGGATTTTGTTAGTGAAGCATAGAATGATTGTGGTGGTTGTGGTCAGCTTTTTGAAGAAGATTTTCCAGATGGAGGTGGTGAAGGAGTTTGAACATGGGTCAAGGAATTTGACCAATTTTCCAAAGCAAATGGCTTCCTGTGAGGTCCGGAATTCTTTTTTCTTGGCTCAAGGTGTTGGGACATGGGTCTAGTATTTGTCTATTGGCTAAAATCTCTATAAATATTGGATTTTGTGCAAAGGCATGGTTTAAAACTATTTTTGAAAAAAGTAAGTTTTTTGTTTGTATGGTCAACAAGTTAGGGTTTGGTTTCCTGTCTTTGGTCTTCAAACGTTGGGCGACATGAATTACATATTTTATTTTTCCTTAGGTAAAGGGTCTATTTTCTAGTCTCGGGCTTGGACGCATTGGTGGGAAGAGGTTGTCCTACTAATTTTGTTGGCTATGGGTTGGATTTCCATAGTTTTTGGTTACCTTCTTTGCAAATGCATGTATCTTAGATCCTTTTGGCAATACAACATAAAAATTCTTACGAAACAAAAAAAAATCACTGCAAACTAAAGAGTTTCAAATGTTTTATAATGAAAGTTAAATTATGATTTGTACTATAAGTTAGATGTCCATCCTTTGTTTCCTTAAAAATAATTATAATTTTGTAAGGAATGTAAGAGCATATAGATATTTTATCTAAATTTTTTTAGTTTTTTAAGTAGTGATTTTATATCTTCATCATCCTAATGAAGTCATCGTTAATATCTTGATTAGGTCTATATGATATTGCATGAGATTCCATTAATTTTTTTCTTTATATTAAAACTTATACATTAGCAGTAAAATAAATAAATTTGAAATAAAATATTCCTTAGGTTTAGATTGTGATATTTTGTACTATCCCATGAAGGAGGGTGTAAAATGTAATGAACCCCAATCATCACCAAAACATGTATAACATGTATTTAAAGATGGAGCAATATTTGGATTATTATTTGTAGTACTAATATGAGATTATGTAGATGTCACTTAAATAATCTTCAACTCTTTTGGCTTTGATGGTGAGATTTTACACTCCCAAATGAAGTTAGATGTAAACTCTAATGATCCAAAATCATCACCCAAGAGGACATTCATAGTATCATTATTATTGGAAGGCGATGGTTAAAATTTTGAAGATGGAATCAAAGTACTAAGAAAATTGGAAATGTTATGTTTTTCTTCAACTTGTAAATAAATTTTTGGATCTCCTTTAACTGTATATACCTTGTTATTATATTCATACTTCATCACATGATGAAGAGTAGATGAGACTACCTTCATGGCATGAATCCACGGTCTAACAAGAAGAATATTATATGAGAGGATCTCGTATGACATGGATAAGGGTAGGAAAATTCATGCATCCTACCTTAATGGGTAGCATGATTGTACCCAATGGTTTTCTACCAACACTATCAAAGCCACAAATATAAAGATTATCAAGTTATTTGAGAGTCTTATTAACACCAACCTTTTGTAAGAGGTCAATGCTTCAGACATTAAGACATGATCCATTATCATTGAGGGTATGTCTAACCCCAATTTTATTAATGATAACAAATATCATTAGAGAATCATATTGATTTTGATTCTTAGGAGTAAGTAATTTAATTTGATGGAAAATAATATCTAAGTTTTTGGTATTCATGCTAGTGCATCTATCAAGGTTGCTACATCATTTGGTTTACCAGAAGGTGAAACATAAATCTTTTACAAAACCTCCTGGAGTATACCATATTAGGTAGATGAAGTTTGAATTAAGTCCCAAAGAGAGATCTTAATTGGAGTATTATGAATTTTCTCAACAAGATCATACTCTTTTCCACTTTGTTGAGGAAGACAAGGTGCAAGAGGATAATAGGTTGAGGAAATGTAATGGAGCTTTGTATTTTTTTGATTGTTTATTATTTCAAGTGTTTTATATGTGAGAAATTGCATGATAATTTGGTTGTTGTGACTCATTTTGGTGTACATGATGACTTTGAGTGATTTTTTTTTTTAAATGTAATATGTGACTAGGGTATGTCCAGGATCATCATGGAAACACAAGCCCTTAAGTGGCAATAAAAATTCAGAAAAATCAGAGTTAGGCAACTTGACGTAAAAATTTGAATAAGTTATCTATATTATTTCAAAAATATGTAGAAATAGAATATGTGGCAAATTAAATGTAGTTTCTAAAATACTAGGTTAATTTTTGTAAAAAAAAAAATCTATTTCGTGAAAAATTGAAATTTCAATGCAGTAGTACTTAAATTTCAAGGAAAAAATAAGAAGTAGGTGTCTGTCTGACCACCTTAACCATAATAAAATGATAATATTTTTTTACAAGATTTTGGATATAAGTAGAAGACTCATGTCCAGATGTGATGCATATTTTTTTGTAATTTGTTTTCAAGTAAATAATTAATTATGAATTTTTATTACAACTTTTAAAAAATATAAAAACTCATATATCTGACCACCTTAACTTGGTCAAAACTTCATGAATTTTTATTTTTATTTAATCCTATAGTATGCCAAGCATAGAATGTGATGCATGTTTTGGATTCAAAAAATGTGATACCGTTTGAAAGCTATAGGTGTTTTTCTATCAGGCTATCAATGAAGACTTTAGTCGTAATTCCAATAGAAAATGAATAATAATTATTTATTAGATTCAAAATAAAGTGCAATTTATATTGGTAGAAAGCTGAGAAGCTCCTTTACAAACCCTTTTCATTTCATCAATTTTAGCTAAAATAAAAGTCGTCAGCCACATGGGCGAAGTCTGGAAAAGCAAGGTAAGTTGTTAAACACGTTTTTCATGTTGACTTCTTAGGATTGGCAGGTCCGAACCAAATTCCAAACCAAGCCCGGGCCTAATCCCTAGGCATTAAATTTTGTGTCATCAAATTGGATATCCGATTCAAATCGGATATCCGATATCTAATATGTTTTAAGTATGAGTTTTAAAAAATTTATACAATTTTTAATATATGATTTCAAAAATGCAATAAAGTTTATAATTTAATATATATAATATACAATATAGTTTATAATGTAATATATAATATACAATTTATGATAATCTCTTACCGAATTATGTATAATATTTAAATATTATTTCAATATTTTAGTTAATCTATAAATATTTAAATATATATATATATATATTAATAATACATATAAAATATTTAAATATTATCTTTTTCCCTCTCGCTCTCCACCTCTATCTCTCCCAAGTCTCTCACTCAATCACTCCTCTCTCTCTCTATCCCTCTATCCCTCTATCCCTCAACCCTATCTCTCCCTCTCTCCCTCTCTCCCTCCCACTCTCCCTCTCTCCTTCCCACTCTCCCTCTCCTTCTCTCACTCTCCCACTCTCTCTCTCTCAACACTAAACCATATCTCTCTCCCTCTCCCCCTCTCCCTCCCCCACTCTCCCTTTCTCCCTCTCACTCTCACACTCTCCCTCTCTCCCCCTCTCTCTCTCTCCCTC